>CM045764.1:114974458-115351958 GCA_025200525.1 Camellia lanceoleosa | reverse complement strand
CTCCCAGATAGTAATTGATAATTCGAGTTAGAAAATAGTATTCTTAATATGCCCATAGCTTGGAGAAAAGGAGTTAGATCATGTACTCAGCATCCCATTGGGAACTTTATTTCTTATGATAAGCTATCACCTTCGTTTCGTGCCTTCACTTCTAGCATCACGGAGATACCCATTCCTCGGAATATTCAGGAAGCTTTCAAGTATCCGAAGTGGAAGGCGGCAGTCAATGAGGAAGTTCGGGCTCTGGAAAAGAATGGTACTTGGGCAATTACTGATCTTCCAAGAGGTAAGAAACTAGTTGGGTGTAAGCGGATTTTCACAGTAAAGCACAAGGCAGATGGTAATGTAGAACGATATAAAGCTCGGTTGGTCGCCAAAGGATTCTCCTAATCCTATGGCATTGACTATCACGAAACCTTTGCTCCAGTTGCCAAGCTCAACACTGTTCGTGTACTTTTATCCTTGGCAGCTAATCTCGATTGGTCACTTCACCAACTTGATGTGAAAAATGCCTTCCTCAATGGTGACTTAGAGGAAGAAGTTTACATGGACATTCCTGTTGGACTTGAGACGACATCAAATTTCAACAAAGTTTGTAGACTCCGAAAATCCTTGTATGGCCTCAAACAATCTCCTAGGGCCTGGTTTGAACGGTTCACTAAGGCAGTGAAAGGATACAGTTTTGTTCAATGTTAATCCGATCATACATTATTTGTGAAGTACTCCCTAGGAGGGAAATTGGCAATTATCATTGTTTATGTGGATGACATAATTTTAACAGGTGATCATGAAGAGGAAATTGGCTTACTTAAAAAATTCCTAACAAAGGAATTTGAGATTAAGGATCTTGGAAACCTTAAGTACTTTCTTGGAATGGAGATTCCTCGGTCAAAGAAAGATATAGCAGTCTCACAACGTAAATACGTTCTAGACTTACTGAATGAAACAGAGATGCTAGGATGCAAGCTGGCAGAAACACCTATGGACACAACTATCAAACTGGAAGACAGTGACGGTAGTGCACCAAGTGATAAAGGGAGATATCAACGTCTTGTGGGAAAACTCATTTATCTTTCTTATACAAGGCCAGACATCGGCTTCTCTATTAGTGTGGTCAGTCAATTCATGAATAATCCAACCGACAAACACATGACTGTTGTGACCAGAATATTGAGGCACCTAAAAAGGACACCGGGAAAAGGTCTCTTCTTCCAAAGAACAACAAATAGAAAAATTGAAATTTTTTTCAGATGCAGATTGGGCAGGTTCAGTGACTGATTGAAGATCAACTTCTGGCTATTATTTGTTCGTTTGGGGGAACGCGGTTACATGGCGAAGCAAGAAACAGTCAGTGGTAGCCCGTAGTAGTGCTGAGGCAGAATTTCGTGCTATGGCACTAGGTATCTGTGAGGGAATCTGGTTGAACAGGTTGTTAGAAGAATTACGGGTTCCATCTGAGCATCCCATGGTTTTATACTGCGACAACCAAGCCGCTATCAGTATCGCTAAGAATCCGGTTCATCATGATCGAACTAAACACGTGGAGATAGATCGACACTTTATCAAGGAAACGATTGAAGAAGGAGTTTTTCAAGTCAGCTACACTCCAACAAACTGTCAAAAAGCGGACATTCTCACAAAAGCTCTTGCTCGAGTTACCTTCGAAGATCTGACGGAAAAATTGGGAATGATTAACATCTACAATGTAGCTTGAGGGGGTCGTGTTGGTAATCAAGCTATCGTATTGTTAATATAATAATAACAGCTGTATGCTTATATAATTAATATATATTGTTAATGTATAGTTAATATAATATGTATACAGCTGATGATAGGATTCTTCTCTTTTTTTCTTTTTCTTTTCTTTTTCTTTTCTCTTCGGTTTGCTTTAAGCGACCGCATGATTCTTTTTGCCGCATGGCCTGCTTTTCATTTTTCTATTCCATCTGATCATAATGTTGCTTTGTACAACTCCTATATAATGGAGCTCCCATTTGGTTTCTAAATAACATTGAATTACAGAGCATATTAGCTCTTTGAATCACTCTCTCAATATTTCTTTCAGATATTAATGTTTATATCTGGAGATATTTTGTTAGTTTTCTTTGATGTTTTATTGAGTATTCAACTCATGGTTTAAAAAGAGTACATCAAAGGTTTTGTTTGTTATACACAAGAGAGAGAGAGAGAGAGAGAGAGAGTTGTTCTTCGGTGGATTCTGAAGAATTCGAGTCTGAAGCTTGGGTGGATTCTGGAGTGGCTCATCGTAAAGACAATTCCGAGGCGAAGACGGGATTAGAAGAGGCACATAGAGGTTGGTTCAATTAGGCATGGATTCGCTAGGTAATTGAGAGTATACCTGTATAATTTCTTTAAATCTTCTTACTGGATTGTTTTGTGGCTGTTGCCCGTGGTTTTTTAATCACAGTTGGAGGTGTCCAATTGTGGTTTTTTCACGTAAAATCGTTATGTCTATTTGTCTTTGATTGTTTGATTGGGATTGTTATATTCTGCTTAAAATTGATACATAATCACAAATCAACATCTAGAGTTTCTAGATTTTTCAATTTGTAATTGGCCAAAAGTACGACCACGTGCTGCGCTGAATAGCGAAATAATTTTTCCAACAATTGAGGTGCACGGTGATCAAGCAACTTTGCTTTGATCTGATTGGATGAAAGAACATAATGATTACACTCATTCATTCAGAACATCTTCATTCCAAATAATTAGATTTGGATGAATTGAATAGCAAAGAGAGTGATGATGGTGAAAGCAGGAATAAGTAACAAAGAAGCTAGATGCCATATCATGATGACACAAAATTGGTCAAGACACTCTGACATTTAAATATAATTTACAGTTAAATTAACTGTAAAACTAACATCATTTTATCCTTGTTCAATAATTTGTGAGTAGTTGGTTATATTCCAATAATTTGAATGTTACCCTCTTGGTCCATGATATATAGCAATCAATTGGGCATGTGGCTAGCCTAGGTGGGACACCTTGGGACAGATATGACTATGAATTGATCCTCTTTAAAGGAAAAATTATTTAGTGGTATCGGGTACCACGTATACCAATCACCAAATATCAAATCTCTTATTGTTTTCTCATGTCTTAATATAAATTCGTGAGATACACTTTTTTCACTAATCACAACATTCTTGACAATATTTCTAAGGCATCATCTGAAAATACCTCAGGATCACCAAATAAATTTTCTTTGGAGCCACTCCAATTATTGCACCTCCCTTCGACAACTTGATTAGGGTCTTTACTCCAATCAACATACTAGTTGTAACATTAATTTGTTCTCCCTTGTGGTAGGATAGACCATGGTAGACCTCCCTTCAACTATACTTCATAAATATGCATTAAGGTATCGATGGCAAGTATGAGATGTAAAGTTCTTTTTATACTTGTTGGACAGTTAATTTTATGATTTGATTGAGCTTAGTTCATTTATTTATTTATTTATTTTTGGTTTAATCTACCACAAACATGAATTAAACTAAAACAAAAGAGGGAAACCTTGTGCTCAGTGACCCAAACATTACTAATTGTTGAGTCAAGATCCTTTGTCTTCTTTACTTGTCTCAATCCTCTGTCCAAATCCCAATCCTTTGTCCCATTGTCCACGAGTTGCCATGTGTGACATTTTTTTTTTTGGGGGGGGGGGGGGGGAGAGGGGGTGGGGGGTTCTTTAGTGACATTTTTTTAAATCATATTCAAATTTTTTACTTTCCAAATCAGTTTTTTTTTTTTTTGGCATACCCTTTGAACCACTACTAATTTGCAATAGATATGGTACCATAGCGTGGCAAGTGTGGACTGCACTTGCCCTATTTTAAGCAGATAAATGATAAGCATCATAATCTTGGATGTTCTCAAATTTCTCCCTTGTCCTGGAAAGCTTCAAAATATCACAAACTCATAGAGCTAAACAATGTTACCTACTTCACTGTCAAGGCTGACTGGTCAAATACTATGAATACACATACATGAAGAGTAGTTGGAAGCAACCTGTTTAAGTAACTGCTCTTGCAAGTCTGCTCTGTTTTGTTTAAGTGAAGTGTCCAATTAAAATTCAAGTGGAAAACGCTCTATAGATACTAACATAGATGATCTCAATGAAGGCAATATAAAGTGCAGTTTAAGTCAACAATCAGATTTTATAATCAAACTGGTATCCAGCCTTGGAGCATTTTTTCCCCCGTCTGTGTATCATAGATAGCTTCTCTATGTGTTTTTCTTTTTCAAGGAAGAAGAGAGGGACTGATGAAAGCGAGGAGGATTATTTAGATAAAAAGTTGCTGGGAATGCCCATGAGATTCTCTGAGGATTGAGCTCAAGGTCACTGACTGATATAACTTCAAAAGGAAACTTTCGCAAGGATGATATGGATATCGGTCTTCGAAGGAACTCTCTTCTAAGCAATGGCAACAAAGTTGCAGTGAAGCATCTTGATGGCTTAAGCCACGTCAAGAAGTCTTTTTCTTCGCTGAGCAAGTCCAGATAATAGGCAGCACTCACCATCTGAACTTGTTAAAATTGGTGGAACATTGTGACAAGAAAATATGGATTTTTAATTTATGAATGCCGCTGTTTGGTGCGGCTAATGGTGCTGTTTATAGCTCTCCCTTTTTTATGTTGAAAGTTTTTATTAGAGTGTTTGGTATAGTTTCTACTTATAATTTGTGAGATAAAAATAGTTTAAATAAGTTAGAAAAAATAGTTTAAATAAGATAGAAAAAAAATATAGAGTTTTATTGAGAAGCAAGTGCAAGGTGTCATGGTATCCAAAATCCTTTATGGAAAAATTTAGAGGCTGTTGGCTGCAGGGGTGGAGCTAACAAGGGCCTAGGAGAGTCACGTGCCTCTTGGGTTTTGGAATTTTTTTTTTTTTTAAAAAAAACAAACATAAAGAAAATATTTTAAATAAAAAATTTATAAAAATATTATTTTAAATGTCAATGACATTTTTAAAATAATAAGAATAATAATGGTTATTTTGATTGAAAATAAAGTGATTACGATATTATTATCTATGAAAATTCTAATATAATGGTGATGTCTATCACTATTGACATGCAAACATAATTAATCACAATGAAAATATTGAATTTATTAAATTGTTAGTTACATTTGACATGTAGCGTTCATTCTCCATGTGTTTATTTACTATTGGTTGGTGATATCACATATTAATGATGACGTGGCATAACTGTTATATTGAATTTTTATGGATATTTTGTATAAAAAATTATTTTATCATTATATAATTTATTTTAAAACTTTATGTACATTACTTTTTTTAATACTGTCCATGATACACTAATTACAAATAATATTTAGCTTATTTGGTTCTAGTTTTCAGAAAATAATTTTCAAAAAATTATATATTTTTATTTTCCGTATTTAAATGTTTTTAATAATTTTTTTTAATATTTAAGCATTTTTTTAAAATTTTTAGACACACCTAACATAAATATACCTAAAAAGTATATTATTTGTAAAAAAAACTTTAAAAAATACATTAAATGCCAAAAAATATATAAATAATATGAAAATTCAGTACATTTTTAGTATTTTTGTGCATTTATTAACTTTTTTAAAATATTTTTTCGCAAATATTTTACTATTTGGATACATATCTAAGTAATGTGCATCTAAAAAAGTAAAAAAAATTGTTTAAAATTTAAAAAATATTCCCTAAAACCAAAAAAATACGAAAAATAAAAAACTTAGTTTTCAGAAAACAGAATTCAAAAAACTAAAACCAAACACACTAATTATTATTTTTTTTTTAATCTTTCTTGAAGTTAATGGTAAAAATTTATGTGAAATATTTTTATAAAAATTTTTAATATTGTAATTAATAAGTACCCCTATGATTTAATTTCTTGGCTTTGCTACTGGTTAGCCAGTGCTCTGCTACTCACTCCATTGCTGTCATATGCTTTGTTATGTTGGGGGAAATTTTATACAATAATCGTAAATATTATTGTTAGAAAACTTAGAGGTTAAAGTTAATTATTTTTTGGACACTTGTCAGTCTCTTAAAGTGTACACATAAAAAAAATTAACGAAGATGTAGATGGAATGACTAAATTATAACTGGATATAAAGTGCATGTGCCAAATTGTTCAATTTGAAACTATAGGGACAAAAGTGAAATTTGAGTCGAAATATATTAAAAGTGTAAGATTATACAATAAGTTTCTTCAGTAAAAATAAAAATTATTCTCCCTTAACAAAATATGAACAAAAGAAATTTAATTTCACTTTTAACTTTATTATAATCAAAATGGAATTTGGTGCTATTTTAAATTTTGAAAATCATTTAAATTTGATTTAAAACTAAATTTTAATACAATTTTCCTTTTAATATACAAAATTGTAAGTCAAGATAACTAAATTTCATTGTAATTTCTCTATCTGTGCCGCACAATATGATAACCTACCTGTGTGGTAGAACTCATTAAATCAATAAAATGATGATAACTGACATGGATAGGCCCACAAGGACCACAGCCCACTGTGAGTAAACCCAGGCCCACCATTTAGACCCCATTGCACAACCCGGTTAGTAAAACCCAGCACAGCTGGAGGCCAACTGAGCAGGGGAGGTCAATGATGCTCGGACACGTGGCGGTCTCAGCGACCCGCGTCGGCAGACAAAGATCTCGCAAAGTTATTACCTGACACATCACCATTAATCTGACCCATCACAACATTTATTGCGACAACACCTCTCAGCCGGAATGGCACCTCCTCACCCTGAACAAGGCAAATCACGGCACAAGCTTTCGGCGGGGAAGGTCAGAACGGTAGAGACAATGAAATGATTACCAAAGGATATAAGCAAAGTTGGAAGACAAGAAGAAGGTTAAGTTCTCTATCTCTTTCTCTCACTACGTTACCTACTACTTCTTCGAATTCACACACCGGAGGGTTCGCCGGGGGACTACCCCGTTCCCCGTTGAACTTGTTTGCAGGTAATCCAGTGGACCTGAGGAGCTTGGATCGGTCTAGCCCATTCACCAGAACGAACTGTATCATCAGTTGGCGCCGTCTGTGGAAACTGGTTTGTCCGTGCGCCAGTTGTGTTCATTGTCACGGAGACCTGTTCGATAACCTTTTCACCTCATCCGTCAAGTGTATGGTCACGACTAGATCCATGGCTTCCCATCATAATGCTGCCGATCACCAAACCGATCCTCCCAATCCAAACAACCCACCGCAATACTTCATCGAACTTACTAACAGCATCAACCGCATGGCCGAGCAAAACCGGGCCGATAAGCATACTGCTCAGAGAAACCTCCCTATTCCTCCACCACCACCTCCAGATATCCTACCTAACCTGAACACACTCCGGCCATCTTGCCCACTACCTAATCCACCAACGGATGGCTTGCAACCTCCCCACACATAAATCCGCCACCCCCCCGCCCATCATCGGTCGTGACACAGCTCGAGGAAGAAGCGCCGGCGTCAACACTGTCTCCCTCTGGTGGAGACAACATTCCCCTTTGGGATGCCGAACTCCGAGCCATGAAGCTCCAACTCCAAGGGGTTATGCAGAATATCCAACATAAGCCCTCTACCACGGCAAACTCCCCATTTGTCGCCTCCATCCGAGATAAACCCCTGCCCGCCAAATTCAAAATGCCCACCATTGACTCCTTCGATGGCACAACCGACCCGGTCGACCATCTGGAGACCTACCGCACCCTCATGATCCTCCATGCCTTCCTTGACGAAATCATGTGCCGAGCCTTTCCCATGACACTGAAGGGGTCGGCTCGGTTGTGGTTTGGCCAGTTACTACCGGACTCAGTCTCCACTTTCCAGCATCTCAGTGACTTTTTCTTGAGCCATTTTATTGGCGCCCAGCCCCAACGACGCCCGGCCACCCAGCTATTCAACATCCGTCAGACCGAGGGGGAATCATTGCGCAGCTTCGTCACTCGCTTCAACACCGAAGCCCTGCAAGTTGCCGAAAATGACGACAAGGTCATCCTCACAGCCGTCATGGCCGGTCTGCGGTCATCTGATTTCCTTTTCTCCCTTTCCAAGAACCCCCCGACCTCCATGGCAGTCCTACTCTCTAAAGCCCAAAAATACATGAATGCCGAGGATTTACTCACCGCTCGGCAAGATACTCATGACTAAAAACCCGACCCCGGAGAAAGAAAAAGACCAAGAACCAAAGAACACCCAATATCGTAGCGGACACCCGCTTGCCGACCAACCCTCGCGCCAAGTCGGCACCGATTGAGACCGCCCGGTCGGTTCGGCGATACTCTATCCTGACCCAAACCCGGCCCTATGGGTTTAGCATCAGAATCGCTAATGTCAAGATTACCAAAGGCTCTTGAAACGATGTCTGATTAAACAGTCTGAGGCTGGCGGAAGCCAATGATAAGTAACTAGTGTCCATTGAGTGAAAATCGTATGCCAAAAACATTTTCATGCATTCACACGATGCAGTCTGATCTGATCTATACAATCATATACAAACATTGACGGGGACCTAATCCTCGATAACGTACAAAAACGATGAGCGATCTATCTGATGAGTACAAAACAAGAAGGAGACCGATGGGGACACAAAACACGCCAAGCCATAGCATGGCAACTCGGAACCTCATGATGAGGCACATAGGTGGCTTGACAAAACTAGGGACCAACCCACGCTCCTAGCTCGATGCATGGCGAGAACCTACATATATATAAGCGGTGAGCTAAAGCCCGATGAATAACATAATGCGTAAAGAGGTTATGAATGAATGTCCTTACAGTAATGAAATCAGTTCATTAAACAGTATTTCAGTCAATCAGTATTTCAGTCAATCAGTCATATGTGGTACACCCATTAGCCTATAAACAGTAGGTCCAAAAGGACCGGGTCTTATGAACCAAGGTAATGATGGCCATCAATCGAAGAATATGGTTCCAAAGAGGAACCGAGCTCTATAAAGATAAAGATACTCTGAGAAGTGCTAAGGATGCCACAACACAGTTCAGAATCAAGGACATACTTTCATTCAGTAAATAATATCAGTTCAATAAACAGTTCAGTTCAGTATTCAAAAGATAACCATTTTGAACATATCTTTACACAATTGTTACTCACAGAGATTGGGCTAATGGCAGCTAGAGCGCGTCCCCGAGAGCCAACCCTAAACAGTTAACAAATAGAACACACACTAAGTTTCACAGTCGGGAAGGATGATAATTAAATCCCTAAATTTCCTCGGTGTGGTTCTATGTCTAAATCCTCACTAAGATGCCTTAAACGAGGCCTAAGAATGCCTAGGATGGGATGAGGATGCAAAAATACAGTTGGAAGGCATTTTTCAAAAGTTCTCGAAAAGGGGTCTCTTCGGCGAAAGCATTCCTTCGCTCGAGCGAGGTTGCAAAATCAGAGGCTTCGCTCAAGCGAACAATCCTTCGCTCGAGCGGTCTGATGAAACAGTAAAAGTACTGGATGCTCGATTTTTACGCTCGAGCCACAAATACTTCGCTCGAGCGTGGCTTAGAGGAAACGTTGGTCGCTCGACCGAGGAATCCTTCGCTCAAGCGAAGAAGCCAAATCTGGAATTTCCAGATTTGCCTTCCAAGCTCAAACCAAGCATTCTCAACTCAACTCTCGACCTCTTGGGCCCAAATTCTGGAAAATACATCCCAAAACAATGTATAACAAGTTTCAAAAGCCAATTTATGAATTCAAGCCCCAAAGGTGAGTCAATTAAATCCAAAATTCAAACCCATTTTCAAGAACAATTTTCAAAACATGCAATGCATGAGTTTTTAACCAAATTCAAGGTTCAAATCTTGCTCTAATGAGCTCAATAGTTGGAAAACAAAATGAAAACATGGACTTTGTTGGAAACATGAGCATGCATGTGCAATCCATCATGAATTCAACTTCAAAATTTATCAATACACACATGCATGCATGAAATGAGTTCTAGCTCAACACTATAGAACCAATTTATGTCCTAGCTCTATAATTTGCCATGAATCTAGCAAGAATCAACCTTAAATGTAACAATGAGTGGCTAATATACATACCTAAGTCTTCAATTGAGAGCCTAGGAGATCAATTTGACAATCTACACTTCAAATCTACCAAAATCCAAGCCAAAATCACTAAATCAACCTCTTCTCTCTCTCACTCTCTTGTTTGGTCAGTTGAGCTCAATAGAATGGCTGAGGAATTTGTTTGCTAAGTGTATAACAAAGTGTAAAGGCTCAAGTAATAAGATTAAACAAATGCCCACTCAATGGCAGTTTCGTAATTATTGCAACACTATTAATTTGGCTCAAATTAATCTAGTTTAATCATACCTAATCACATTTTGGATAAATATACCATAAAATCAGATAAATTCTACTGATCACAAAACACTAAGCGGTTTTCAGTTCGGCCGCCGATAAGGCCTTCAACTAGCAGTTTAAACATAAAACACGAACAGGTAATCAAGTAATCAAACAGATAAGAATGCAATACAATAGATAAACTTATTCAATTTCAGTTTCGATTTCAATCAGTCCATTCAGTACTTTAGTTAATTCAATTATCAGTCATTATCAGTTCAGTTTAGCAGTAACCAGTAGTAATTCAGTAGTTTATCGATAATCAGTACGAGGGTTGTTACAAACACCTCTCAACTCTCCCATGGAACATGTCCTTAACCAGATCCAACGGGACTACCCCCTCAAGTGGCCTCTCCCTCCATGGAACCCTTCCAATCGGAAAGACCAGTCCAAATATTGCCGTTTCCACCAGGACCATGGCCATAACACCGACGACTGCATCATCCTCAAGGATCAAGTGGAGACCCTCATTCGCCAGGGGCGTCTAAGCCGATTCACAGACACCCGCCCTCAGCAGAGGCAAAGGACTGAGCCCCACAGAAACAATCGCAGGCACACCCCTCCACGGCGACCAGCTCAACCAGACCAGGGGCATGATCGACCCCCCCAACAACTTCGGCCTCAAGGTAATCCACCTCCACCAGTTGGTGAAATTAGAGTTATTTCAGGTGGTCTTGCTTGTAGGGGACCATCTCGCTCAGCTCAGAGGGCAAAACTTAGAAAAATACGACAGGGCTTAGACAAGGCAGTCGCCACGGTAGACTGACCCCCCAAACAACCTAAGCAGTGGACAGAGTCAATTACCTTCACGGATGCCGACTATACAGGCATCCGTTATCCTCACGATGATCCTCTTGTCATCTTCACCGTCCTCTCCAATTATAAGGTCAGACGAGTTCTCATCGACAATGGCAGCTCTTCGGACATTATCTTCCTCAACTGCGTCCGCCAACTGAAGATCAGAGAAGAAAGTCTGTCCCCACTCCAAACCCCTCTGGTTGGTTTCACTGGCGACCGGGTGACCTCTATCGGCTCCATTGATCTCCCCATCACCATTGGGGAGTACCCACGGCAGACCACGAAGTTGCTTACTTTCCTTGTTATCGACGCCTCACATACAACATCATCCTCGACGACGCCTCAATGCCTTCCAAGCCATCACATCCACCTATCATCTTACCCTCAAGTTCCCTACCGACCTCGGGGTCGGAACAGTCAGGAGAGAACAGACCGTGGCTAGGGAATGTTATGTGACCTCACTTAAAGAAGTCAAACTGACGGAGGCGATGATCATTGAAGGACTTGACGTCCGGGATGAGGACGAGTTGATCAGAGGCGAACCTGTGGAAGAACTCGTTGAAGTCAACATCGATCCTACCAACCCTCTCAAAACTGCCAAAATCGGCAGTCAACTACCTCCCCAAGCTAAGGCCGACCTTACCGCTCTCCTGACCGAGCACAGAGACGTCTTTGCCTGGACTCATGCAGATATGCCAGGCATTGACCTCTTTTTCATAACTCACCGCCTCAGTATCGAACCTCATTTCCGACCTTACCGACAAAAGTAGCGTATTTTTCACCCAGAGCGCAACAATCTCATAGCTGCACAGGTCGACAAACTCCTCGAGGCTCAGTTTATTCGAAATGTGGATTATCCCAAGTGGCTGTCCAATGTGGTCCTAGTTCGCAAGAACAATGGCAAGTGGCGTCTCTGCGTCGACTACTCTGACCTGAACTGAGCTTGCCCCAAAGATAGCTATCCACTCCCCCGCATAGATCTGCTGGTCGACGCCACAGCCGGTCACCAAATGCTCAGCTTCATGGATGCTTTTTCAGGGTACAACCAAATCATGATGCACTCATCCGATCGGGAACATACATCCTTCATCACCGATCGAGGTAACTACCACTATTGTGTAATACCATTCGGACTAAAGAATGCTGGGGCCACCTACCAACGGTTAGTCAATGCAGTCTTCCACCACCAGATTGGACGAAACATGGAAGTGTATGTGGATGACATGCTAGTCAAGAGCAAACTCTCCACTGACCACCTCACCGACCTACGAGAGACTTTTGCCACCCTTCGCAAATATCAGATGAAGCTCAACCCAGAGAAGTGTGCCTTTGGCGTAGGATCTGGAAAGTTCTTGGGTTTTATGGTCAGTCAGCGCGGCATCAAGGCCAACCCTGAGAAGATCAAGGCCTTGATTGAGATACAGTCACCCAAAACTGTTAAAGAGGTTCAAAGACTCATTTGGCGGTGGCGACCCTCAACCGTTTCATCTCTCGCGAAGCGGATAAGTGCCTACCATTTTCAAAGTTCTTGGCCAGACCTTTGAATGGACGATGAATCCAAGAAGCCTTTCAACGATTAAGCGATTGCATGGCCAATCCTCCCATTCTCTCACAGCAATCACGGGTGAGCCCTCTTCCTCTACTTAGCGATATCAAGCACAATCGGTCTGACTCTCATCAGAGAGGACGACTTGGTCCAACGGCCGGTCTACTACATCAGTCGGGCTCTCAAGGGAGCAGAGCAGAACTACCCCTTATTAGAAAAGCTGTCCCTGGCCTTGGTCACCGCCTCTAGACGACTCCGCCCCTACTTCCAAGCCCATTCCATAGTTGTCCTCACCGACCAACCCCTGAGGAAGGTCATGCAGCAACCAGAGCTCTCAAGAAGACTAATGCAGTGGTCAGTAGAGCTGAGCCAGTTCGACATCTCCTATCGCCCCCGGACAGCAATCAAGGGGCAAGCTGTAGCCGACTTCATCTTGGAATTCACCAATCTAGCCCCAACCGCTAACCCTCCACCTCCACCAGCTCCACCAGAGCCTGAAGATCGTCATTCTTGGACACTCAATGTTGACGGCTCGTCTCGCAGGGAAGGAAGTAGGGCTGGCCTCATCCTCACCTCCCCTGAGGGGGGTTATTTCAAATGTGCTCTCCGCCTCTTGTTCGCTGCCAGCAACAATGAGGCCGAATATGAAGCATTGATAGCAGGGCTTCGTTTGGCCAAAGACATTGGCGTTAGCCACATCCGTGTGTTCAGTGACTCACAACTCATCGTCGGCCAGATCACGGGGGAATTCGATGCCAAGGATAGCACAATGTGGGCTTACAGGGACATGGCACTCCTCCTTGTTCGCCTCTTCAATACTTTCTAGATCAGACACATACCTCGGGTGGAAAACTCCAAAGCAGATGAGATGGCCCAGCTGGCCTCTGCCGACCATTCCGACCTTAGCCATGGAGTTCGCCTCGAATACCTAAACCACTCGGCCATCTCGCCCGACCTACAAGAAATGCATTTCCTCCAGACGGAACCCATCCCTTGGGCATCCGACATCTTCCTCTTCTTGACCACTGGAGAACTCCCAGATGACCAACAGCAAGCTGCCAAGGTCAGAGCTAGGTCGGCTAACTACACCCTGGTCGACGGCGTCCTTTACAAACACGGTTTTTCACGACCATACCTGCGATGCCTCAGCCCCGCCCAAGCAACCTATGTAATGCAAGAGATCCGTGAAGGAATCTGTGGCAATCATTCGGATGGCAGGTCTCTCGCACACAAAGTACTCCGTACAGGCTACTTTTGGCCGACTCTCAACAAAGATGCCACTGATTTTGTGCTTAAATGCGACAAGTGTCAGCGCTTCGCCAACATCCCCCATGCTCCTCCCACTGAGCTGATCACCCTCTGCAGCTCCTACCCGTTCGCCAAATGGGGGATCGACTTGGTTGGTCCACTTCCCACTGGTCGAGGCCAGACCAAGTTCGCGATTGTTGCCATTGATTACTTCACCAAGTGGGTCGAGGTAGAACCCCTCGCCACAATCACCGAGCGGAACACCACCAAGTTTATCTGGCAATCGATTGTTTGCCGATTTGGCATCCCTCAGGCCATCGTCTCCGACAACGGCAAACAGTTCAACAATGCTAAATACAGGAAATTTTGTGCAGATCTCCAAATTCAACCATGCTTCTCTTCCCCCGGTCATCCCCAAGCAAATGGCCAAGTTGAGGTCACCAACCGTTCTCTCTTGAAGATCATCAAAACTAAGCTCGAAGCTGCTAAAGGCCTCTGGGCTGAGGAACTACCACATGTACTCTGGGCTTACCGAACCACTGCCCGGACTCCTACTGGGGAAACCCCTTTTCGCTTAACATATGGCGCTGAGGCGGTCATTCCGGTAGAAGTCGGTCTGCCCACCCCCAGGGTCTTACATCCGGATCTCGCCTCAACCGAAGAACTCCGTCAAGCAGACCTGGACCTCATCGAAGAGCTCAGAGAGACTGCTGCTGTCAGATTGGCTTCGTACCAGCAAAAAATGAGAACACACTACAACCGCAGAGTCCGACCACGGGAGTTCTCTGTAGGGGACCTTGTCTTGAGAGAAGCAACTCTTGCCACCAAGAATCTGACCGAGGGCAAACTAGCAGCCAAATGGGAGGGACCTTACGTTGTGAAGGCCCGCCCACGGCCAGGCACTTACCGACTTCAAGACATGGATGGCCGAGACCTTCCCCATCCCTGGAATGCTGAACATCTGAAGCGTTACTATCAGTGAATTCCTACTTTTGTATTATCAAATTTGTTGTATCTCCCTTTTCAATATATAATACAAATTCCGACTGGAGTTCTAATCTTCTATAATTCAACTGTCTGAATGTCGCTTCCATGCAACTTTCACTTGCAGCACTCGCAGCCTCAGCAAGAACTGAGCACTTTCAAAAGCCTCAGCCAGAACTGAGCACTTTCAAAAGCCTCGGCCAGACTGAGCACTTTCAAAAGCCTCGGCCAGACCGAGCACTTTCAAAAGCCTCAGCCAGAACTGAGCACTTTCAAAAGCCTCGGCCAGACCGAGCACTTTCAAAAGCCTCGGCCAGACCGAGCACTTTCAAAAGCCTCGGCCAGACCGAGCACTTTCAAAAGCCTCGGCCAGACCGAGCACTTTCAAAAGCCTCAGCCAGAACTGAGCACTTTCAAAAGCCTCGCCCAGACCGAGCACTTTCAAAAGCCTCGCCCAGACCGAGCACTTTCAAAAGCCTCAGCCAGGACCGAGCACTTTCAAAAGCCTCAGCCAGAACTGAGCACTTTCAAAAGCCTCAGCCAGGACCGAGCACTTTCAAAAGCCTCAGCCAGAACTGAGCACTTTCAAAAGCCCCAGCCAGGACCGAGCACTTTCAAAAGTCTCAGCCAGAACTGAGCACTTTCAAAAGTCTCAGCTAGACTGAGCCTTTTCTGTGATGTAGTGATCCTTTCTAAATTTTATCTGAGTTATCTTTTGGGCACTTTGAATGGAAAATGTTATGCCATTTGGTTTGGGAGAACATTTAGTCACAAGTTGAGGTCACACATTTTTACAACATCTCCACTTAGTGAAATTCCCACGATGCTCCCCAAGTTCTCCCCTACAGGTTTACCGTTGACTTCTCACACATACTTATTCATGGATCATTTTCCACACTCATGTTTTACAACTTTGTACTCCAAATCTTTCAATTACTGACCCATTGAATTTTTCTGCAAGTCCCATTTTACTCAGCATTAAGGAGTTCTTTACCTTACTTTGCATCTCATTTTATAGAAGTCCTACTTCAAAGACCACCTTTAACTTCTTCAATTTTCACACCACTCCAACTGCTCTCAGTGAGTCTTTCGGTTTTATCTGTGTTCGATCCTACTATGCATCAGACAGTACTTGCAAGTTTTTAACTCTGTTCAATATTCAATTTTTACGCCATTCCCAAATTTCATTCACACTAACTCATACATACGTACACACATTCACATCATAGAACCTCAAAGGCAATTTCATTCATTCAAACATGTGTACATTGGCCTACTACGGTACTTACAAAAAAAAAAAAACAACAAAAATATGTATACAAAAAAAAAAAAAAACAAAAATTCTTCAGTACATGTCTTCAGTTCACTCTCCCTCTTCACTGGAGATCAGATCCTCTTCTTCCACACCTTCATCCAGAGGGGTCTGGGCCACATCATCTTCTCCAATTGTTACGCCACTAAATTCAAGTTCTGGGAACAGCTCCTCAGCCCTCCTTTTGAACATTCTCCATCCACTGTCCCAGTACTCTGACATTTCATGCTTGTAGAAGTCCGACTGCTGGAAGCTTGCAATAACTTCAGATTCCGTTCTCCCCTCAGCAGTCGGCTTTGATGGGCCAGCCCCTCCAGTATCCTCCATTGCTAAGCTGCAGCCCTGCAGATCCACCCATCCGAAACTCGCGATCCTTGAACTGTTCCTTCTTTGCGATGCAGATCGGGGAGTAGCCCTCTCTGAGGCCACTTTCGCCCTCTTCTCGCTCAGTTCCTTCATCAAAGCCTCCTTGTTAGCCGCAGCCTTTTCCCTCTCAGCCTCCAGCCCCTTTCTCAAGGCCTCTCCCTCAGCAATCAACCTCCCCCTCTCTGCGTCGAACTGCTTCTGCAGAGTCTCCCTCTCCATCGCCAGTCTACCTCGCTCTGCCTCCAACTCCTTGAGCAGGCTCTCCCTCTGCTCTGCCGCTCTGGCACGCTCGTCCTCCACCTCCTTTTGTAGAGCCTCGGCCTTAGCATTTGCATCATCTCTTTGCCTGACAAGATCTTCATTATTGGTCATGGCCTCCTCATGCCGCTCGACCGCGATGGCACAGGCCTTTTGGGACTCCTCCAACTTTTTCTGCTCACCAGTCAACTGGAACTCGAGCGACACAACCCTGCGGCGAGTGTCCTCCAACTCCAACTTGACTGATGACAGCTCAGTATGGGCAGTCTTCCATTCAGCACTGTCCTTCTTCAACTTGGCCAACTCAGCCTTGGCCTCTTCAGCTTTTATTTTGGATGCCCCAGCTTTCCTCAGCAAGGCCCCCGCCAGGGTAGTTACCTCCATTTGGGCGGAGCATAACCCCCTGAACAGGTCGGCCTCGTTGAATCCAGAAGCCGAGCGCAGACCCGCCTCCTCTACGATCTTCACTAGGCGGTCTGCCCCCGCCCTGGCTGGGACCTCTTCCCCCTCCAACCTCCCAGCCACAGCACGCACATGATAAATTGCTGCGCCTAGACGAGCCCCCCCTTCCTGCAGTGCAAGTCCCCTTTGGGTCTGTTGTCCCACACTTGGCTCTGCAGCTGTTACCCCCACTCCCCCTTGTGCTGCTGGGGCCTTCTCTACAGCTTCTGGCGCTGGACTAACTTCTATCACCGTTAGGGCATCTTTAGCAACAGACGCCCCCACCACCCCTGGGACGACCACTCTCTCTGAGCTCCTCTCCACCTCCCCACCCTCCATCTGCTTGGCCAGACTGGCCTCTCCTGCCCTCACCTCCCTCCTTCTCTTTTGGGCTGGCTCTCCCTCACCCCGTCTCAACCTCTTCTTTTTCTTCCCTACACCTAACTCCTCCAACTCCTTCACCGATCTCTCCTTTAGAGGGTCTTTTGGGAGTGGTCGTGGCACAAACTCGCTCAAGTTCTTTTCTCCCAGGGGCTTGGGACGAGGTCGAATCCTCTCCCTCGCAAGTGGTTGAGGCGGTCGGTCGGCTTGTGCTTATTTAAACTTCTGGGCCCTCAACAAGATGGCCTGATCCTCTGCCTCCTGTGCTCTTCTTCTGGCCTCCAACTCCGATCGGTCGAGGTCCCCCCCGATCGGTTGCGGACCCAACCCTGCTTGAAACAGTGCGGACGGCTGAACAAGCTCGTCCCACTTGACTTTTTTCCTCTCCCTCCACTCATTCACTTTCTTTACCCTTTCCTCCGCCGCCGCACTCAACTTCAGCTCCATAGACCTGGTTGGCACCCTCCACGTCGTACACATTCCACCCCCTCCAGAACTGGACACGTAGGACCACCTCGGCCTCCAACCTTTAATCGAAGTTGGCAAACCTGCCACCAAGCCCTTCCCCGCCGTGGCCTGTAGGGTAACCCATGTCTCCTGCTGCCCTGAAGCTTTGTAGCAGCCAAAGAACTCATCCACGGTCATGGCCTGCCCTTCAGTCGCCTTTGGCCATGCGCTTGCGCAAGATAGTAAAATCTTCCATGCATTGGGCATCAGCTGCCCTGGTGCTACCTCCAAGCGGTTGAGCACATCCACCACGATCTGCGGCAGCGGCAATCTCAAACCACCCTTCAGCGCCTCCTCGTACAGGAAGAACTCCCCTGGCCTGGCATCAAACGGCCTTTCTGTTGATGTTGGCAACGCCAACTCCACCTCTACCGGAATCTGGTATCTCTCGCGAATAGCCTCCAACTCCACCGCAGTAATGATGGACTTGTCCGCCCTTGAATGCCAGTGATCCGGTTCCACCTGGCTGATTGGTTGTGGCGCAGCTAGCACGGTGGAACCATGGGATCGCACCTCTGTTTCCTCCACCCTCCCTGACCTGTACTGCGCTGCTAGTTCCTCTGCGTCGTCATCCCCAAGCGGGTCCACTACGACAATCGCAGCCTCTTCCTGAGCCATGTCTATGGCGTATTTGCGTATTGCCTCTGATGCAGGTGCAAGAAAGTTACAAAAATGTTGCAAAGGGGTATCGCAGTCAACGAAGGAATTGATACTTCGAATGTTTTGGGTTTTTGTAAAGAAGTAGGTGAATCGTATGATACCAAAAGCCCACGGTTTTCCCGTATTCCAAGGATCCAAATTAATTTGCGCCAGTTTGAAAACTTTTCAAATCATCCGCCAAAACTGCCTCTTCAATGCCCATAATAATACCCTGACGTTTCACTTCTGATCTAACGCTTGACCTTTCTCCTCCCTTGAAATTCTGCCACGTGTATGGCCTCGATGCACTGACTTCTGCCCTTACCTTGTCTTTTCTACTTCAAATCATCACGTAACGCGCCGCCTCTTGACACGCCGCTTCTTGAGCCCCGTGCCCTTCTGCTCGGCTGCCCACGCGGTCGGTCCACCTTGTGATCGGCCTCACGGTCGGTCGCTCTCACGGTCGGCATCTCCTACTCGACCACTCTCACGGTTGACCTCTCCCACTCGGCCGCCCTCACACTCGGCCCCCTTCACATTCGTCCACCCGCTCGGTCGGCCCCACCCGCTCGGTCACCTTTACGATCGGTATCCCCGCTCGGTCACCCTCACGGTCGGCATCTCCCACTCGACCACCCTCACGGTCGACCTCTCCCACTCGGCCGCCCTCATGGTCGACCTCTCTCGCTCAGCTGCCCTCACGATCGGTGTTTCCCGCTCGACCGCCCTCACGGTCGGTCTCCCCCCGCCGGGCGGACTCATCTTCCTTGTTATTATTCCCTTCGTTGGACTAAAGCTGCACTAGGGAATGGGGGACTACTGATATGGATAGGCCTACAAGGACCACAGCCCACCGTGAGTAAACCCAGGCCCACCATTTAGACCCCATTGCACAACCCGGTTAGTAAAACCCAGCACAGCTGGAGGCCAACTGAGCAGGGGAGGTCAATGATCTTTCGGACACGCGTGGCGGTCGCGAGACGCCAAGAGACAAAGATCTGCAAAGTTATTACCACAGCACATCACCATTAATGCAGCCCATCACAGCATTTGTTGCGACAACACCTCTCAGCCGGAATGGCACCTCCTCACCCTGAACAAGGCAAATCACGGCACAAGCTTTCGGCGGGGAAGGTCAGAACGGCAGAGACAATGAAATGATTACCAAAGGATATAAGCGAAGTTAGAAGACAAGAAGAAGGTTAAGTTCTCTATCTCTCTCTCTCACTGCGTTACCTACTACTTCTTCTAATTCACACACCGGAGGGTTCGCCGGGGGACTACCCCGTTCCCCGTTGAACTTGTTTGCAGGTAATCTAGTGGACCTAAGGAGCTTAGATCGGTCTAGCCCATTCACCAGGACGAACTGTATCATCAATAACCATTTAAAATAAAGGATGAATTACACTAACGGTCCATATAGTTTAGGTTTTGTGTCACTTTGATCCTGTACTTTTCATTTATGACACATTTGATCCTGAATTTTGAATGTGGTTGTAAATAAGGACAATTGAAGATACCATTGCTCAATTTCAAGAGAAAAGTCATCAATTTGATAAAATATAAATTAATTTGACAAAAATAAATGTCAAAAAAATATTTTTAAATTTTTAAAGATTATTTTTACCCACTAAAGATAAAATTATATAAAATTGATAAATTTTTTAGACATTTTTTTTAACAAATTAATTTTTATTATGTGTTTAGATGATGATCATGTAATGGGTGGTTGTTTTATTTTCATAAAATTAGTTTCTATTTTTTTAAAAGTCAAATATGGCGACAATTTTGATATCATTATTAAACCAATCCATTAAATTAAAAAATTCAAAACTAAAAATATTTCATATATTAAATATATCGATTATACATTAAAACTCTAACAATCACCCATTACATAATCATCATCCAAATACATAATAAAAATTAACTTGAAATGTCTAAAAGATTTATCAATTTTACATAATTTTATTTTTGGTAGGTAAAAATTATTTTATAAAATTCAAAAATATTTTTTTGATATTTAATTTTCTCAAATTAGTTTATATTTTATCAAATTGATGACTTTGCTCTTGAAATTGAGCAATGATATCTTCAATTGTCTTTATTTGGAACACAATTCAAAATTCAGGATCAAATGCGTCACAATTGAAAAGTTAGAGACCAAAGTGACAAGAGCCCTAAACTATAGGGATTGTCCTTATATAGTTAGAGACCAAAGTGATTGTCCTTATTGAAAAGTTAGAAACCAAAGTGACAAGAGCCCTAAACTATAGGGATTGACGCCTTTGCTCTTGAAATTGAACAATGATAAACGTGTCACAATTGAAAAGTTAGAGACCAAAGTGACAACAGCCCTAAATTATAGAGATTATTAGTGTAATTCGCCCTAAAATAAAATACAAAATATGATTATATTGTAAAATTATTGGTTTCAAAAAATGACACCAAATCATGTTTTGAGTCTCTACATCTTTGATAAACTAAAAGATTAAGAGGGAGATTTCTATGTTTTTAATAAAATATACGAATACATAATAAAATATAAAATAAAATTGAAAATGGGGGCTCCAGGTGCCTTAATGGCTCAGCAGAAAAAAACTGTGCGCATAGATGTGGCCAACAAAATTTGTGTTCACCCATGAAACAAAAACAAAAACAAAAAAGTGTTAGGCCTGGTAAACAACATTTGAAATGCACTTTATGTGTCGTTTTGCATTCTCCCCCCCTAATAGATTGTTATCCGGCAACTCATCAATCTATTATATGTTCTGCTATTATATTAAACTAGCATATCACTTGTATTATACACAGATTGTGTTTTTTTTTTTTTTTTGAACGGCATACACAGATTGTGTTTACAATTATCTATATATGTGAATTGTGATTTTTAAATATATTTTTTTTTAAATGTGTTCTTTTTTTCGTCTTTTATATTATATTAAAGTTTAATATTTTGATAATAATCATATGTGTTGGATTTTTTAAGGAATTAAATGTCTTTTTTTTATTATATTATATTAAAATTTAATATTTTGATAATAATCATATATGTTAGACTTTTCAAGAAAATTTTTTTATGCTTGTTCTTAATGTATTAAAGTGTTATCATGAGGGATAATAATCATATGTGTTGGGACTTTTCAAGAAATTCATATGTATCGGATTTCAAAAAAAAATTTTATATAAGGCATTGAAGTGTTATTATAAGGGTAAGACTTGGGAGTTGGGAAAAGTTAATAAATGTTAAGATTTTTTTTTTTTAAAATCAAAAAATCAGAAAATTTAGATTGGGAGATTGAAACTCCCATAAAACTTGAGGTTAAAAATCTCATTTTGCTTAATATATAGCATAGAAGTATAGATAGATTGTTGATTATCAACTCATTTAAGAGTTTATAGTTATTTTTTATTTATATTACATTCTCAATGTGCATTTGCCGACACAAAATCTGGAGTTTGCAGCACACCTTTCATCTTCAACCGTCTTCCTCTTTTGCTTTTGCAAAAACCAAAACAAAAACCAACCGATGAAGAAGAAGAAACAGGGGTAACGGATAGACCTTATTTTCTGTATTGTTGCTCTATTTATTATTATCTTGTTGCTGCTATCACCTTTTTCGTAACCTATGCACTTTTGAACAATGCCCAACCTCCATCTCCATCTCCACTGGCGAACTTATCCACTTCTTGGATCAACACCCCCTCAATTTTAATTAATTCCAGCGAAGTTATCTTAAAATTGACACCCGTCTTCAATGGATCCACTGACTCACGTTTGATGTGTGGCTTCTATTGCTATGATATTAATGCATGCCTCTTTGGTGTTGTAATCTACCATTGGAATTATTTATTTCCCCCCTACTACTCGTTCACGATAAATGACCCACAACTAGTTTGGTCTGCTAATCGGGATCGTCCTGTTCAAATTAATGCCACCTTACAACTCACTGGAAATGGAGATTTGATATTGCGAGATGCCAACGGCACTTTCGTATGGTCTACCAACACATCAGGAAAGTCTGTCTTTGGCTTGAAATTCACCGAATCCGGAAACCTTGTGCTCTTTGACAGAAACGATGCAACGGTTTGGCAGTCATTTGGTCACCCAACTGACGCCTTACTTGTTGGCCAGACTTTGTTTCCTGGCCAGAAGCTCACCTCCAGCACATCCTCATCGAGCTCGACTCCAAGTTTGTTTTCTCTTATAGTTCATGTAAACAAAGTATGACGCAGCGGAATAAAAATTAATAAGGTCATACCTTTCTGATATAATCTGAACTCTGAAGGATCTCGTGGGTAAATCACGTGCTTCCTGAATCTGGTCAATCAACCCAGCAGTGGGGTGATATTACAATGGTGAATATCACCCACACAAATTACAGTGCAAATGGCTTATTGATCGTTGTTTATGGGAGAGAGTCAGTATATGGAAGAAACTGTATATGGGAAAAAACTCAGATGATACGTTGTATATCTCTTAATCACCCATAACCCATATATCAGATATATAACATGTTATTGTTATCTATCCATATCAGTCAAGAAGATAATATCTGTATCCTGAGTGGTTATCCTAAATAGGTTTGAATTCAAATTCAAAACCCATTTGGATAAGGTTCAAATTCAAATGTTAAATGGTCATGCCACATGGGCGCCCATTTCTAACATGTCCCACTTCGACATGAGTTGGCATGACACCGCCACATCTCTATCTCAATCTCCCCAAAAGAACAATCTCATACTAGCCAATGCACTGCGTCGGCCGAGAACACCTGCATGTGGGAGCTCTATACTAGAAACTCAATATGAATCAGTATAAAGACATCAACCCAAAAAGAACAGAAATAGTGTCTCATGTACCCAGACCAATCTAGCTACATTAGTCCAAAAAACATCTCTAATCCCTCAAAGAGCATGTTTGACTCTCCTAGGTCCCGCATTATATTCATACCCAATCAGCATCCTTTAAAGAGCGATGTGAGTTGTCGACAGTGAATATAGAGCAGAGATGTAGAACTAGATGATCTTCCCTTCACCCTCATATCATTCAATTTGAAATTGACCGCTTTCCCGGTAATGTTCCTTAAAGCCGAATCATACATGACCGCAGGCAACATACCAAAGTAGCCGAACATCAACTCCTCATCTTATGACATAGTCAAAGGTCACAAAAGGCACAAAGTGAAGTCATTTAAGAAAAAAAATGACTTTTAGGACTCACACGGTGAAGAAGCAGGGATCCATTCTTTCACCTCGCTAACGGGTCGATAAGCACATGCACTACGAATGCATATTGTAGTGGAGTTACTCTTCCAAAGAGTGATGTTAAACTCACACACCATACAGATCTTAGTCTAGTCGCTCTTAAGCGCACAAGTCGCTTCCTAGCGTCTAACTCGAATTCTCTATTTGCTTGCCTCTCAGGCATCAAATGAGATCTCGCATCTGGCTATCCATAACAAGCACATCATGGAAAAGTGGGTACTTTCATATCCATGGTCGGTCTTCAATCAAGACCTCATCTTGGCTCCAACCAAGGCGACATAGCTAGTGGATAATTTTAGCTTCTCTATTTGCTCCAAATATAATAAGCCACTAGTCTCATCCATACTCGCTACCTAGCGCTAAGGGCGATTGCTCGTGTGAGTGAGCCAATCTTGCCTGCTAACATCAATTTAATTATTTTGTGTATGCTAATTCACAAACCATTGCAAAAGGTAGTAAACATAAATGTGTAATAGAAACAAATATGAATACTAATGGCATAAATATCCCCCAAAAAATAAGAGTTCAACTGAATACACATAAAAAAAAAAAAATCACCACCTACGTAGTCCTAAAGCCCTAACATGAGTAAGATAAACATCTCTAGCAATGGGCTTAGTCAAAGGGTCCGCAACCATGCGACTCGTAGGGATGTGCTCCAGGATCACTTCTTTCTGCGCCAAAATGTCTCTGATAAAGTTGAACCTCACATCAATGTGTTTGGTTCTCGTGGTATTTAGGATCCTTAGCGTGGCGAAGTGCGACCATCTTTGTCATAATGGATAGTCACAGTGCGAAGTGTGTGTGACAACATCCAAATGTCAAGGAATCTCCTCAACCACACGGCTTCTGAATGGCGGATGAACAAGCCACAAACTCAGCCTCCATAGTCGATAAAGGCGTCTGAGATTGCTTCTTCGCTCCAAGAAATAGCACCATCGCTAAGCATGAAAGCATATCCCGATGTAGACTTACGCCATCTAGGTCTCCTCCACAACGGCATCACAATAGCCAACTAGATGTAGATCTCAACACCGGTGGCAAAATGTGTAACTGCAGTCCCTCTAAGATATCGTAATATCCTCTTAATCGCTTTCCAATGAGTGGTCACAGGTTGGATTAGTAACGACTCACCAATCCGATTGCATAACAAATGTCGGGGCGTGTACACATCATAGCATACATCAAGCTTCCAACAAAGATTTGCATAGGGAACACGGGCCATCTTTTTCATTTTCTTCTTGAGTCTTAGGACCCATATCAAGGCTTAGGCTCTTGCCTATTGCAACGGGAGTGTCAATGGGTTTGCAGCTCTGCATCTGGAACCGCTCTAGAATAGTCTTAATGTAAGTCTCTTGAGACAAACCAAGAAGTCTCCTAGAGCGATCCCTAAGGATCTTAACACCGAGCACATAGCTCGCCTCACCCATGTCCTTCATCTCAAATGTAGAGGACAACCACATTTTAGTGGCGAAAATCATCTCCTTGTCATTTCCAGCCAATAATATGTCATCTACATATAATATCAATATCTGAAAAATGTGCTTGGATCGCTTAACGCATACACACGTGATCTTCATCAATCATCGTAAACCCATTAGAAACAATGGCTCGATGAAATCTCGATTCCATGCGTTCGATGATTGCTTTAAGCCATAAATAGATCGTTGAAGCTTGCAAACTTTGCGCCTCGACCCATCGCCACAAAGCCTTCTGGTTGATCCATATAGATCTCTTCATCCAATTCTCCATTGAGAAATGCAGTTTTAACGTCCATCTGATATAGCTCTAAGTTCAACTGAGCTACTATGGCCAAGACTAGGCGAATAGAGGCAAACCTTACAACTGGTGAAAAAGTTTCCTCATAGTCCACACCCTCTCGTTGGGTGTAACCTTTCGCCACTAGGCGAGTCTTATACCTTTCTATGGAACCATCCGCCTTGCGCTTGACTTTGAGAACCCATTTGTTCCCAATAGTCTTACGCCCTGGCGGCAAATCAACCAAGTCCTAGACATGATTTTTCTTCATAGACTCTATTTCTTCATCCATTGCAGTACTCCATTCTTTACTAGCAGGGGATGAGAGAGCCTCTTTGAGATTCTTAGGCTCCATCTCATCACTCGGAGCAATCATGAATGCTTCCCCTTCTATCTCAAAACGACGACGGGGTATGGCTCCACGTTTGCTTCTACGTAGTTGAGAATCCTGAGAATCCTCATCCATTGGATCTAATCCATGGGCAGGTGGATCGCTCCCACTATCCCTAAGAGCTTGAGGAATTATTTCCTCATTCTCTACTAGGCTACTAGGTGCGCCTTCAAGTAGATCCTCCATCTCATAGAGTTCTACTTCTCTAGTTACCTCACCTCTGCTAGGGAAATCCTCCTCTAGGAAATCCACATCTCGTGACTCAATTTCAGTCACACTTCCATCCGGATGCTCCCCAACAAACACATAGCCCTTAGAATGCTCACTATAGCGAATGAAGATACACTTCTTTCCTCTAGGGCCCAACTTCCCAAACTTATGAGAAGCGTTGTGTATGTAAGCTGCCGAACCCCAAGGTCGCAAATTGCCCAAATCAGGCTTTTTGCCAGTCCACATCTCATATGGGGTGGAAGGAACTGATTTGGAGGGCACACGGTTAAGGACGTAGGCAGCAGTCAACAAAGCATCTCCCCAATAAGAAATTTGAAGATTAGATTGCGCCATCATTGATCTAACCATGTCAAGCAATGTGCGATTCCTTCTCTCCGCTACACCATTTTGTTACGGAGTCCTAGGAATTGTCAATTGCCTGATAACTCCTTTTTCCTCACAGAGCATTTTAAATTGCTCAGATAGATACTCATGTCCTCGGTCAGTCCTTAGAGCCTTAATGCTCTTGTTTAATTGATTCTCAACCTCATTAACATATCGTCTAAAGCAATCCAATGCTTCTGACTTGTGAGAAATCAAATAGACATGACCAAAACGCGTGCAATCATCTATAAATGTGATGAAATAAGGGGCTCCATGCCTTGCCCTCACATTCATTGGTCCACATATATCAGAATGAATAAGTTGCAATGGGATAGATGCCCTTATGGCTTTCCCAAATGGTTTCCTTGTTGCCTTTCCAGCAAGACAGTGCTCACAAGTAGGCAAAGTGACTCTAGCGAGTGGGCCTAAAAGACCTTCTCTAGCCAATCTAGTCATCCTGTCTTGCCCTATGTGGCCTAATCTAGCATGCCATCTCATAGAATCATTATCACAAAAAGATGCAATATTAGAAACAGAGCCATTGGCATTTTTATTAAGACTAGAATCATCCACATCCAAAACTAAAAAACCATCTGAAAGATAACCAAAACCATAAAAAATAGTTCCCAAATAAATGCTAACACCATTATTCTCAAAACAAAAGCTAAAACCAAGGCTCATCATGCTAATAACTGAAACTAAGTTTCGCCGAATATCCGGAGCATAAAGAACATCATGAAGATACAAGGTGCGCCCTCGTCGCATTTCCAACTTGAATGTGCCAATGCCAAGCACCTCTACACTGGAGTCGTTCCCCATGTAAACTTTTCTGCTCCCAACAGGTACTCGATGATACTCAACGAACCCTACTCTGTCCCTCGCGATGTGGTCTGTTGCTCCGGAGTCTACAACCCAAAAATGAGGAGAATGAGCAATTAATGCTTGACTAGACACAAAGCATTGAATGCGAGAAATTAAGTAAGGGAGTACCTTCTTCTGCTCAGGGCAATCCCGAGCGAAGTGTCCTTCTTTGTTACAGTTAAAGCATGTCAACTTAGCCTTTGCCTTCTTACCACCTCTCTTGCCCCTACGCTTGAAATTTCTAGCGCCATTAGGCTTAAGCGTAGCTGCTGCTTGCTTCTTAGGGGCACCTTTTGCTTTTCCACGTTTGAACTAAGAAGTTTTACGTGAGCTTGACTCAACCACCATAGCAGAACCATCAAACTTAGCCGCCTCAAGGCGCTCAGCCTCTAACTCCAAATGACGCGATATGTCTTCGAATGTTTTCACACTCTCATTATGCATCATGTTCTGCTTCATCTGCTTCCAAGAATTTGGCAGAGAGCATATCAGAGCTTGTACTTGCTGCTCTTGAGTCAAATTGTGCCCAGCAGCTGCAAGCTCACGTATCATGGCTGACATGACTCTCAAATGCTGCTTCATCGAGTGATGCGCCCTTTTTTGATATGAGTCAAACTTCATAGTCACCTAATGAGCTTTGCCAAAGAGGTAATACCAAACTTTTGCTTGAGAGCTTCCCACATCTCAAATGCAATGCAATGCTCAAACTCACTAATCAAGTCGCAGTATGCCGCTCAACATAGTAAAGCGCGACACCGATCTTTGTTACGCCAAGTCCGAAGGCTTCAAGATCACGACGATGTTGAGTCAGATGTTGCCTCGCTCGCTCAACCATCACTTGTTCAAGTGTGGTCAACACTTCTTGCTCATTGAGGAGCTATTGGATCTTACGGCGCCATATATCATAATTGTCGCCATCCAATTTCTCTCCCTTAGTTAAGTCTGCCACCACTGTCTTAGCAGCCATTTCTACATACAGAGTAAACAAATGCGCAGGGGATATTAATGATAGCAACACAAAACAAAATATTTTGCAGCAAAAAAGAATCTAAATTAAATAATGATAATTTTACACATGTCTCAAGATCGAAAATTTGCTATGCTCGTAATCATCTCTTGCGCCTCTAGTGATAATTATCAAAATTTAATTTAATTCCATGCGCAAAAACAATCAAACAATCTCTCACTACTTATGGCATATACAAAGCATGATAAAATCCATACAATAGCATCTCATTGTAAATTTACAAACAACTCATGCTATATTTATTTAATAATGGAATTCAAATAAATAACTAATCATGCTTCTCTAATTACAACATATTACAAACCCAAAAAATATGCTTTATTCAATAATCAGATTATGCCATAATTAAAGTGTACATCATTTTGAAATTTTCTGAAATTTTAAATAACTAATAAACACACAAAAAATTAGCAATAAAAAATCCAGAAACTAATAAACTGAAACAATATTCAGATTATGCCATAATTAAAAATGTACATCATTCTGAAATTTTCTGAAATTTTTCTGAAATATTCTGAAATTTTAAATAACTAATAAACACACATAAAATTAGAAATAAAAATCCAAACCGATAAATGTAAAACAATATTACCAGTAGATAGTAAAACATTTCAGAAGTCCACAATAAAAAATTCAACCCCAGAAAATTATTTATGCAATACCAGAATCATTTTAAAGCATAAAAAATGAATTATTAACACAGAAAAAATATTTTTTATTTTTGTTAAATTTTCAAAATTTTAGAATATATAAAATTTATTCGAGTCTAACAAGACAAACCACGATAAAACAAATAAGTAATGAATTAATTATGACCATTTAACGCAAATACGTAATTAAAAAAGAACAAAACAAGGTTTTAGGCATCGTAAGCCGTCCGGGGAAAACGCAGCTGCTCACCATGCGGCTCGGAGCGGCTCGGCGCATGGCTCGCAGTCGGCTGCCGGCCCAAAGACGCTGGGCGGCGAGGCGCAGACGTGGCGCAGGATAGCGCGTGGCAAGGCACGAGGGCGCGTGAACAGCGTGGCCGGGGTCCGGGCGCCATGAGTGCATGGGAGCGCGTTGGAGCGGCTCACTGCGTCGGGTGGCGCGTGCATACCATGCGCCGCCTTCCAGGGTGTTTTTTGGTCCGATTTTTGTACTGCCGGACTTCTTTTTTCAAAATAAAACCATTTATGGTATTTAAAAAGGCATTAATGAACATAAAAAAATTATTTATGCTCTTAATCTAATAAAATAGATTTTTTTTTCTCCTTTACTAACATTCATGTATATAATGTATACATACACATATAAAAATATACACATGATTAATGGAAACACGAAAATATCCATTAGATGCTCTGATACCAATGTAAACAAAGTATGACGCAGTGGAATAAAAATTAATAAGGTCATACCTTTCTGATATAATCTAAACTCTGAAGGATCTCGTGGGTAAATCACGTGCTTCACGACCGTCAATCAACTCCAAAGAATGGGGTGATATTACAATGGTGAATATCACCCACACAAATCACAGTGCAAATGGCTTATTGATCGTTGTTTATGGGAGAGAGTCAGTATATGGGAGAAACTGTATATGGGAAAAAACTCAGATGATACGTTGTATATCTCTTAATCACCCATAACCCATATATCAGATATATAACATGTTATTGTTATCTATCCATATCAGTCAAGGAGATAATAGCTGTATCCTGAGTGGTTATCCTAAATAGGTTTGAATTCAAATTCAAAACCCATTTGGATAAGGTTCAAATTCAAATGTTAAATGGTCATGCCACATGGGCGCCTATTTCTAACAGTTCAGGATTACAGGCTGTTGGGTTATGTAGAATCCAATCCACCCTTGCCCTATTTTCAATCCAAATTAGGTTTCATAAATTATGTCAAATACGACAATGGAAGCTTCAACGGGCAGAATATCCCTCTTGCATCATCATCAGGTCAATTCATGAGGTTGGATCCTGATGGGCATTTGAACGTTTATGAGTCGGGAGAATTGAATTGGAATGCAGTGGTGGATCTGCTGACATCTGGTATTGGTGATTGTGGGTATCCCATGGTCTGTGACAATTATGGTATTTGCTCTTCAAATGGGCAGTGCACCTGTCCTGACAATGCCAATAGTGAAACAAGCACTTTCAGGCAAGTAAGTTATACGGAACCCAACCTTGGATGTTCCCTTGTTACACCCATTTCTTGTAGCCATTCTCAATATCACACCCTTTTGGAGCTTAAGAATACTAGTTACTTTAACTTCAACTTAATATACACAGACAAAAACAGTTTCCTCGATGAGAAAATAGATTTAGAGGATTGCAAGAAGAGTTGCTTGAAAAACTGTTCATGCAAAGCCGCTTTGTTTGCATATGATTCGAGGAAAGGTTGCTTATTATTGTTTGAAGTCTTTTCTCTTATAAATAATGCGGGAAGGGTTGAGAATGTTACTGCATTTCTTAAAGTGCAGAAATTTTCGACTGCCCCAACAAATTCTCCTTTAAAGAAATCAAGGCAAGTCACAATCATGCTGGGTTCCAGTCTCGGAACTTTCTTTGGTGTGTTTTTTGTGGTTATCTCTTGCTTTTCCCTACTAACGAAGAAATGAGAATCCGAGGAACTTGATGAATTCTTTGTCGATCAAATACCAAGGAGTCCTCACTTCAGGAAAAATAGTTTTAAATGGCATTTTTTTAAACACCACTTTTATTAATATTTAACGACGTTTTATAAAAACATCGCATATTTCATTAATAAAATTACACCGTTTTAGAATTGGAGGCGTTTAAAAATGCCTCCAAATACGTTGTCCCTCACGCGCTATTTCGAATGTGAGAATACTTGTTAAAGCTTTGGAAACCCTTATTTTCAATCTCACGCCTTCACAATCCTCAAGCCTCTCACTTGCTCACCCCCAATTGCTTCTAAACCCTTGAGAATTATTTCGATACAGATCGATTTTCTTTGAGATTCATCTTTGAGATTCATACAGATTCATAATTTGACTTGGTTGGAAACCAGAATTTCGATTTGAAGCTCACATCAGAGCGATTTCGATTTGAAGCTTTGAAGCTCCACCTTCTCTCTCTCTCTCTCTCTCTTCATCATTTGTACTCTGCGATATCGATTTGAAGCTCTGGGAGATTGCGATGAGAGAAGAGGGGTTGGTTTCGATTGCAAAGGAAGTGATCTTAGGAGAGGCTATGCTTGATTTCTCAGATCGGTCTTAGAGCGATTTCGATTTTGAGATTCATCTCAGAGCGATTTTGATTTTGAACACTACTAAAAACGGACTTTTTACAACAGTCTCAAACGTCGCAAAAGGTCCATATATCGTCGCAAAAGACTTTTTGCGATGGAGGAACGACGGAAAATGGGGGGTGGCGGAAAGGGGCGTGACAAAAAGTATTTGCGACGGTTACAAACCGTCGCTTTCTTGTAGTGACAGCTAATCAATAGTTTTTGCGACGGTTTCACCAGACACAAAAAAAGGGGGAAAAAATGGCATTTTTAGTGACGATGTTGATTGTCGTCGCAAAAAGTTTTAGTAGCAACGGTCGAAAACGTCGTAAAAAAAGTAGTATTAAGTTAATACTGTATTGGCAACAATTTAAACCGTCACAAAAGATTAAAACTAATATGTATATGCGACAGATTAACCCCTCGCTAATAAAATATAAGAAAATGAGAATTACATTAGCGACGGCTTATTATTGTCGCAATAAAATTATTTTTTATAAAATCATATTTTATTAAATATTCCCTATACAAATTATTAATATTTTCTAAAATACATCCACATTCACATCCAAATTCACATTAAAAAAATCATATACCAAGAATAATATATGTACCTTGTAACAATTGTCAACTAAATATTCTTTACAAAAATATATAAAATAACCTCTAACAGTACTCATAATTTTTTATATTCAAGAACTCAAATTTTTAATATGGACAATAGAAATAAAAAATAAAAAAATAAAAACAGATATAGTGTAGCTTGTTTTATATCAATAGTAAGCTCCCATATTGATATGTGAAGATATCACGTACTCAAAAGGTTTGCATCTGCAAAACGAAACAAAAAAGAAAAAAAAAATCATCATTTACAACATAATTAATTTCAAGCTTATAGAAAATGTAAAACATTTGATATTTTTTTTCAAAAAAAAAATAAATAAATAAGATTGTAAACTCTAATATTGATATGCGAAGATATCATCACGTACTCAAAAGGGTTGCACCTGAAAAAAAAAAAAAAAAAAAAAAAACCAAAAAAAAAAAAATCATTTACAATATAATTAATTTCAAGCTTACAAAAAATGTAAAACATTTGATAATCAAATAAATACAGCACAAAGAGAATGCATGCAGAAGATATTGGATTAGCCGTTTAGTTTAAAGGAAAAGAAAGAAAAAGTAATTGCAGAAAGTTGATAATAAGAAGAAACATAAGTTAAACATAGAAATCAATGGCTTTTAACTTCACTTTGCCCTCTATCTTTACATCTTCTGCTAATTGCAATCAAGGGTTTAGGTAACTGAGATACAGTTTTACAAACCTTAGCCTTGTAGTTTTGACTAATTGAATAATTGCATATGTTCTTGGGGGTTTAAACATATGTTCTTGAATAATTGCAATCGAGGGTTTAAATAACAAGTACATATACATAATTAGGTAGTTCAAACAAAATCAAATATAAATACAAATTTAAGGATTTGAAAATACCATGGTTTGCCTAACATCAGGGTCAGTTTGATTGCGTGTATATTTCCAAACACTCATTTTATCCGTGGGCAACCCTTCAGCAATCATCTGAAAATTCAAAAATTAATTATTATCGTAGAAGCTTACATTCATATTGATATCTACCTAAATAATATATACCTTCATTCGAATTTGAGTGAATGAAGTACGTCTTGTCGTATGATTAATATAATGAAATGAATGACTTCCAGTATTGTGGACTGCAATGTCCTACAAAGCAACATGGTTTGTACCCCTCCGCACAAATTTGTAAATTATCCTACAGTACAATAGTGGGTCAAATGACAGACGGTTTCCAAATCCAACAAAATGAACAACTCTGTGTCTATGTAAGATGGGAAGAATGTATCTCGAGTAAAAACTTGGCTTGGCTTCTTTCATGATGTCAGCATCTGTCACCTGAAATAGAAATTCATCTATTAATACAACATACGTGATATTAAGCAGTAAAGTACTGCATTAAAACAACTTCTCAAATAGAACTGAGGTAAGAATCTGACCACACTACCAATTGCCTCCAGATCTAATGACTGTAGCTCCAGAGGAAGTTCCTTCACTATTCGAATATCAGGTTTCAAGTAGTTAATGAAGTGCTCCTCCTGATAGAAATCGCCGAATTGACTAAGAAGTTATAGAATTTTATAGTCATTTTTCCATTTAAAAGAGAGAGAGAGAGAGGATAAAATGGCTGTGCCATGAAAAAGAACTCAGACAGCTACTCAATCTTTAACAGACAAACAAATTGGTATTCTTTCAGTTAGTATTATCATTTAGCTTATAGTTCACAGTCTCAACACCAAAAACTACAGTAAGGCAAAAAGGCAATACTCAATAACCAGCTCATGAAGCACATCCATTCACAAGAAGATGTAAAAAAATGTGAAACTAAAATTAACTTGGATAATCTGCAAGGCCATAATTAAATATTACAAAAAGCATACTAGAAGTATTCGGCAGACAATTTCAAAGCATAGGATTCATGTAAAGGTGCCTTATCGTGAAACAAATCAACTCATCACATATGATCAACAGTACATTAAAGAAAAACTGATTGACACAAGAAGAAACATACACAAATTAGTCAAGGAATCAAAATCTGGGCGATATTCATGGCACGTGAATATGACTAAATTAATCAGGACAATATTAAGCATTTCCAGGGCATAATGAAAATAATGCAGAAGAAAAATAAAAATTTGGTACTATATAGCATATAACCCTATTAAAAAAAGAAAAATGATAAATTTCCTTGATCATGTGAAGAGAAGGTGATTACTGAATGAACATCAAAGGAACCCAGAGTAATTAACGAAGCATAAATGAAAACTGAAACATTTATAGTGCAAAGCCCTTATGACCATCAGTGGCCTAACTGTTCAAGGGGCAGGGGACCATTACAATACATCATTAAGATACAGACAGGTCCATATAAGTAAGGACAGAATGCTAAACCAAAACTAATACATCACCTCAGATCTCTCCAGACACTACCGTACAATAAATGGGGAACAACAAGAGTTGCATTAAGCAATCTAGCAACCGCAACCACATTGCAGACCTGTTGTTCAAAAGAGCATTTAGTTGATATCATGTACAACACACAATTCTCATTACTCAATAGAATTAAAGCTTTGGGAGAATAAGCCACAAACGCAGGAATTTCAATCATAGACGTAACTTACAGCCACTTGTTGCTGGTTTATCTCACCATTTGCACTAACCAAAATGTATCCATTATTTCCCTCTGACAATGTATGACACACAACTTAAAATAATCAGCTGAGTCATGGAACATGTACACACACACAAGGAGGGAGGGGGAGAGAGAGTCACCACTAGGTTCCTAATTACGTTGGTCAGCACAAGGCCTCCATGAAGAAACAAGGATAAATGGTTCCTGCCACAGATCTCTAGGCTCAGGTTTATTCTGTCCCTGTGCGGTACAAAAAATTATAGGAAAGATAGTGAGCGAATTGACTCTAGCCCATCAATTATAAGAATAAAATGTAGACAAACAGAAGGTTAATATAAATGCCTACCTCTGCTAAGGCATGTGTAGCCTTAGCTAACAGTCTTGCATAAATAGTTTTCTGTGGCTTCTTCACTTTACCAAGCCTTTCCAATTCTTCCTGTAACCATTTCCAGAAGACCATGAATTAGAAACTAAAGACTCCGTTTGTGAGCTAACAAATCCAAAGCTCATTAATTTAACACTCTTACCCAACTGCCCAACCACTAATGTAACTAAAAGGCGAAAGCGGAAAATCCTTCAATTTATAAAACAGAATACTACAGGTGCAAGGGAAAAATGGTACTCATGTTAATCAGGTATAACGAACATTTCTTGGGAAGAAAATCAAACCAAGATACGAAAGTCCACAAGATTGGAACAACACAAAATTAGATGATTTAAGCCATATGAAATGAACTAAAATCTGCGGGCTTGCACTGTCCCAACTCACTGCACCCCTATAATTTCTTCACCACCATGCTAGTTGTTAGTATAACAAAGCCATTGAATCTAAGATAGCTATCCCTGATGTTTATTTTTAATTTTCATTTTTAAACTATGCTGGACATCAAGATGAAAGTCATACCGAGTAATTGTTCCATCTCCAAAGTCCTACAAATTAATGTTGTGGCCATATATATTAGGCAAATTTTACTAAGAATTCAAGTTTCTGACTTTGTTTTGTTTTTCTTTTTCCATGATCAAGTAAATTTATTGCCAACATAAATTTCCAAAATCAACCAAAAAATGTTAAATTTACTAGATTTGAACTTGGAATTGAATTGAAGCATACCCGAATAAACAATGTAGAAGAGTTGGCTCTCAAGACCTTGTATTTGAATTTAATACCGTGACTCGATTCTTGAATCTGCGAAAGCATCCACCAATCCATCACCACAAAACAAGCCAACAACACAATCACAACCACCACAACGCCTTTCATTCGCTTCTTCACAGCTTTCCTTTTCACCCCTCCTCGTTATTTCGATTTGGTCACAAACCCTAACCATTCCAAAATCCCAACCCAAGAACAAGAGAGATGATGCTACAGATGTTGTTGTTGCCGCTGCTACAGACGCTGTTGTTGCCGCTGCGCGAGCAAGAGAGAGAGACAGAGTGACGACTGGGTGAAAGGGAAGGTCTGCGCGAGCAAGAGCGACAGGAAAGAAGAGGGTTACCTAGATGTTGTTGTTGCCGCTGCAAGAGAGATAGAGTGACGACTGGATGAGAGGAAGGGAGAGAGCAGTGAGATTAGGGCTTTTTTTTTTTTTTTTTGATCTCAAGAGATAGCAAAGAATTTGGGAATATCGGGAAAGAGGGAGAGTGGGAGGGGGTTTTGGCGCGAATTTAGGAATTACTATTTGCGATGACATTAAGGCTCGTCGCGAATGAAAGAGATAAAAATAAAATTTTGCGATGGATTGCCAAAAGAGCGTCGCAAAAAAGGGAAAAAAAAATTAAAACTAGAAAAATTTTGCCACGTTTAACTTACCGTTGCATATAACCTTAATTTTTGACACAGGCTAATTTTTTCCGTCGCAAAAACTATAAATTTCGTGACGGCACTTAAACTGTCGCAAAAAGCAAACTTTTGTGACGGCACTTAAACCGTCGCAAATTGTTCCGTGTCAAATGCCCCTTTTTCTAGTAGTGGAAGTTCTCTCTCTCTCTCTCTCTCTCTCTCTCTCTCTCTCTCTCTCTCTGTCTCTCTCGATTTCGAAGCTTCACCGCGAGGTATTCATTTCTCTCTCTCTCTCTCTCTCTCTCTCTCTCTCTTTTCCTTCCTCTCTCTCTCTCGATTTGGTTATTGAGATCTATTGCTTATTTGTGTTGAAACCTATAATCATTGACATACTGCTGTTGTTGCTTATAAAATATTTGTATGAGCCTGTCTTGAAATTTTGTTGTTGGGCTAAAATCTAGCAAACTATCTTGTTTAATGGTTATACATGAAACTTAATTCTTGATACAAAAATATGTATTTGAATGCTAGATTTTTGTACAGTATCCACGATTGTTCCCATATCAAATGGCATTATATGATGTAAGGCAACATAGCTTCTATCCACGATTGCTCCCATATCAAATGGTAGTATATTTTGAAATTTAAATGCGTTATGTTATCTCCCAAGCAATTCTCTAGCGTTGTCTTTCATCACTCATTTTACGTCCAGCTATAGACAGTTTCATGAATGAAGAAATGAATACTTTGAATAAATGGTCCCTTGATTCTAGTTGCTAGATTAAGGAATTACATGTTTGGTTCTTTTTATTTTTAAAGAATCTATATAAGATGTTGTACAAATATTTCTTGTTTAAATTATTGATTGAGATGTCAATTTCTTTAAATCATCTTCAAATCTAATTAAGGTGGGTCAAAATTTTCTTCAACGTTCTTTTTAAATTTCATCAAAACACTGGTAGTCTAATATAAGATGTTGTACATATATTTGCTGGTAGTCTACTGGGAACTCTGGACTTATAAAACTGTAACTTACCGTGTCCATCAAAATTTGAATTTGCGCACTAATTGAGAGTTTAATTGTTATTTTCTTTAGCCGAACTTTTGTTGCTTATTTCCTGTGCCTTTGTTCCTTGGTGTTCCATTTGTCAAATAGAATTTTTTTTTTTAACTTCTATCCTGTGATTATTTTCCATCTTATCTTTTTGGTCTCTTCCTAAAAAACCTGCTCTTTCATCACCCAGGATTGGATGTATACTTCTTTCTGTTGGACAGGGTGAATTCAATAGTGAAGTGATGCATAATCTGAAGTTTGTTGTGAACCAGTCAGACTACATTGTGCAGACAATAAGAAATGTCACAGAGTATCTATTACTTGCGAAAACAATTAATACGGTCTAGTTTTTTCTTCCTTCAAATGACAAAGATGAAATCGACAAGTTGAATGCAGATTTAAATACTGCAGTAGATACACTAAGCCAGGAAACAAGTGAAAATTCTGAAAAAATACAGAGAGTCTTCAATACACTGTATGAGTTCACAACCTTGGTATTATCATCAAATTTAGATTTTGTATTGACCTCACAATGTTGACTGGCAAAAAACCGTAATTGCAGGTGATCGGCACTGATCACTGTTGCTGTGTTGATGTTTCTTCTATCTCTTATTGGTCTTGGTACATATCATTGGAAATTCACATTGACAATTTCTTGCATGTGACTCTTCTTCACTATTATCCACTTATAAATTTTATTTTTGTTGCAGTGCTATCCATCCTTGGGCACAAACATGTAATTCACATGTGAGATTTCTCTGTATTTAGTACATTGCCCTTCCACTTCTAATGAGTAAACAATGTTTCAGTTACAGAATATTTTCCAATAGTTGTTCTGATTCATCTTTCAAATTGATGCAGATTCGTTGTTAGTGGATGGTTACTTGTAGCAGTCACATTCATTCTTTGTGGAGTTTTTCTAATACTCAACAAGTAAGATATTGAATATTATATATGCACTATACTTTTAAGTTTTCCTTCTTTGTTAGCAACTATAGTAAAAATAAAAAATAACTAACGAAACAAAAAGGGGGGACACATTTTTCTTTTCCCAAACTTCCCACACCTGCAAGTATGCTCCTTTAAAGTTTTTTGTCAAAGGGTATGAGATATGTCTGCGTTTCATATTTTGGATTTCTTCAACATACTTCTATAACAATTATTTAAACACAAAATTATATAATGAGGCAAATGGAACTTGAACCTAAGGCCTTTGATCTAAAAAATTCAAATTGAGGGTTATATGTGGTTTGTGTATAAACTGGTGGTAATCCCTGTGTGTGTTTCGGCACAAACCAACTAGTAAGGGTTAATATATCTCTTCAAAATTCCAAAATAAAAAAGTTTCATAAAATAAAATAAGAAGGCTATGGTAGTGTTTGGATGCTGAAACTGTCAGTAGTTTTGGTGCACAACAAAGGTAATTACTGATAAAGATACCGGGAAGTCTAGAGGGCATGTGTTTTGTTACGTTATGTGCTATTTGTAGGGTGAAGCATGTGATGGTGACAAGTTTTCTTTTGGTGTGTGGTGCAATGACTATAACATAGATATGTGACAAATTATCCGAATATGGATTTGGTAGTATTCTTAGCATTTGGATACAACTTTTTTGGCTTGATTTCTTATTTTCTGTGGTTAACTTATTTTTGACAGTTTTTTGTGCCTTTCTGATCATAGCATATGTTTTGTTTGGTGACCAATTGAGTTGGTATGTCTGGTTTTGTCAGTTTTTCTTATGTGACGCCATTGGAATTTTATCTTTATGAACTAATTGAATACATGTGTTAGAAATTCCTTGAATTGGTTTATTGTTTCTGTGAATGCATCTCACATCGCTCTGTAAGAGTACCACATTCCACCTTATAAGCTGAAAATAAAAAAACAAAAACTTTAAGCACTTCTCTATATGGGTTGCTTCCGATATATCAGCTCAAGTTCCTGAAATGTGAATATAACTTTTCATCAAAACTCTAAAAATACCCTTGCCACTTTTTCTCTCTAAAAGAAGCTTTGGACCATATCACAAGATGCTTTTTCATGTTATCTATATTTTCCTAAATCAGAGATTAGTTTTCAAAAACAATATAAATGTTTGAAGTCTCATGCACAACCTAGAAAAGCAATATGAATGTTAGGTGTCCAGAGCATGGCCTTCAGATCATGCTACAATCTAGTTGCTCTATGATTTCTATGCAGTATCAAGATCAAGTGATTCAAGGAAAAATTAGAATGTAACGAGTCAAATGCAAGATTCAATTAAATTGTGATTGACATGCCTAACTTTCTCAAGGCATACAAGTCAGCCAAAAAAATTTGTATATTCATTATGTTAGTCATATAAGGTGCATCATTTTTCATGTTTCTGACTAGTAATGTGTGCTGTAGGTCAACGATCATCTTTGATTATATGTGTGGGAATATTGACTAGCTACATAGATACATTATACAAGATGTTATCTCAGCTCACAGGTAGATGCTTAAATAAGAAATTATTCTAGTGTCTGTATTCTATCTATCTGGGTAATTATTCTACTGTCCTCTTCTTTTCTTCTCTTTCTTCCATCCCCAAAACCCCTCTGCAGGTGTGTGGGAGAGAAGAAATAAAATTTATTTTTTGGAAGCTAAAATCTTGTTAAAATAGGTGTTTAATTGTGTTTTTTGCTTGTATTTCACAGGTATTAAGTCTTCATGAAACCAATGTTTCAATTTGTGTTCTGGTAATTGACTTTCTCATTCATTTTTTTGTTAATCTTTGTAATCTATCAAACCAATGTTTCAATTTGTATATATATATATAGGTCACTGTGTTCTTTTTAGATTTCTCCTCTCTGTTTTGGGTTTGTCTGCTGTGTAAAATTAGTGAACTCGATTAGGATGAATTGATAGAGACTAACTAGTTACTTCATGGATGCCTATTGTACTTTCAGTTGTGCCTGAGTCCCTTATTGTTATTATGGCATCCACCAGGTAGTCTTCCTACCACATCACATAGCGGTAGTACATCACATGGCTCAGTTTCAGCTGGTACGTATAAGCTTTTGACTTTTTAGTTGTATTTGTAGAGTAGACTTCAATTGAAATCAAATGGACATGACTATCACAGTTTATTTGTTTGATCAATTACAGAGAAAATTTTATTGTTGGCCTCAATTTACAATGATTAATCATTAAATATGATTTTATGTTATTTCTGGTAATTCATCTCCTTGTGCCATTGTGCAATGTGTTCATTGTTTTGTTCAATTACGAAGGAATCTTATCATGAGAAATTGACAGCTTGTCTCAAACCACCCCCACCCCCTCTCTTACTTTTGCAACTGCTTGTCTCTTACTTTATTTTTTTAAATTCAGACCTTTCGTTTTTCCAGTAATGCTTCTTCTAAGATTGTTTATAATATTTAAATTTTGAGAGTGAGTGTTTTGTATAGTTTGTGCTTATAATTATGCTGAAAAAACTTATTATTTAGAAACTACGGAAAATGTGCTTTAAATTTCTTCTTTTTGATTATTAAAATTTTACTTTAAGAAAAAGAATATCAAATTTGTAGCACATTGGCATCCAACTAGACAAATTTGGCTGCAATTGTCTAGACAAGTATAAAAAATAAGCTAACTCTACACAGTCCTGGTCATAGTCCTTTCCATTCTTAAAACAAAAACACAAAAACAAACAAGCTTGGACTACCATGAAACAGTTCTCCCTGTAAAGGTGAACATAAATCATGATGTATATTTTCTACCATCAAGATCACCCACCATATCGGCATCTGTAAATCCCTCCAAAATTGGTTCAGCTCCCCCAAAGCATAGACACATCTTTGAAGTTCCCTTCAAGTAGCAAAAAATTCATTTGACTACCTCACAATGCTCCTTTCTTGGATTGGTGAGGAATTTGCTCACACCGCCAACTGTGTGAGCTATATCCGGCTGGGTACACACTATTGCTTACATCAAACTTCCTACTACGGAAGAATAAGGGATTGCCTCCATTTTTTTCCTTTCAGAGTTGGTTGTGGGACACGAACACTTTGTCACCTTGAAATGGTTGGCTAGTGGTGTGCTGACTGGCTTGGCATCTTTCATGTTGAGCCTTTCAATCACCCGTTCAACATATTTCTCCTGTGACAACCATATCCTCTTGGCTTTCCTGCCACGAACAATCTTTATGCCCAAAATCTATTGTGCTCGGCCTAAATTCTTCATGTCAAAATACTGCGACAAGTCCTTTTTCAACTTGTTGATCATAGCAATATCTTGTTCGATGATCAGTTTATCATCGATATACAATAGTAGGATAATGAAGTTTCCATCTGAAAACCGTCAGAAGTATACATACTGGTTTGCTACTGTTCTTTTGTACTCGTGATCCACCATGAATGAATCAAACTTCTTGTACCGTTGTCTCAGTGCTTACTTCAGGCCGTAGAGACTCTTTTTCAGTTTGCAGACTAAATTCTGTTTTGCATTGACTTCAAATCCTTCTGGTTGCACCATATAGATCTCTTCCTCCAAATCACCACGAAGAAAGGCAGTCTTGACATCCATCTGTTCTACCTCCAGAGTCAAGTGAGCTGCTAATCCTAAAGCTACTCGAATGGAAGTCATCTTCACAACTGGGAAGGAGATCTCATCAAAGTCAATTCCCTTCTTTTGCCCAAAACCTTTGACCACCAAGCGAGCTTTATGCTGTAATAGTTTACCGTTGCCATCTTTCTTCAACTTATACACCTATTTGTTCTTCAAGGCTCTCCTGTCTCTTGGAAGTGGAACAAGCTCATATGTGTCATTCTTCTGCAAAGAACTCATCTCCTCCTTCATACCTTGCATCCAATAGTATTTCTTTGTGTGACTCTTTGCATCCCAAAAACTCTCAGGCTTCCCTTCATTAGTAATCAAAATATATTGAGAAGCGAGATATTTGGTTGATGGTACGGCAGCTCTTCTAGATCTCCACAACTGAGGCCCAGTTGTCTCTGATTAAGGGGGTTGCTCCTCCTGCTCAACACCTTTTTCATCCGAGTCCTTATCTCTTTTCTCCTGATCCTCAATTTCTGGCATAGGATCCTACAACTCTGGCACTTCTTGTTACACATCATCACATCTAGCATTTTGTGATGGCTTGGGAGATGGTAACAAGTCTGGAGTGATGACATCTCTAGACTTTGCAAACTTCTCAAAATCTGCTACTGTTTGGTCTTCTTGAAACACATCTCTACTCCTGAACATCTTCCTGTTCACTGGGTCCTACAACTTGTATCCAAATGCTGTATCTAAATAGCCCATAAATATGCATGGAGTGGACTTGTCATCAAGCTTCTGCTTATTTTCCTTGGAGATGTGTGCAAACACCTTACACCCGAAGACTTTCAAGTGAGGATATGATACCTTTCTTCTAGACCAGACTTTCTCAGCTATCGCAAAATTCAACAGGACTGAAGGTGACCTGTTGATGAGACAACATGCTGTACGGAAGGCTTCAACCTAGAATAACTTTGGCAACTTTGCCATTTAGAGCATGCATCTGGCTCTTTCAACTATAGTGCAGTTCATCCTCTCTGTCACACCATTGTATTATGGGGTACTGGGAATTATTGTCTTATGCCGGATACATCTATTGGCGCAATACGCTTCAAAAGCATTGGAAGTGTACTTGCTACCATTATCTGTGTGAAGATACTTCAACTTCTTCGTGGTCTCTCTTTCCACCATTGCATGGAACTCCTGAAAGTATTAGAATACCTCATCCTTTGTCTTCAGGAAATACACCCATAACTTTCTTGATGCATCATCAATGAAAGTTAGAAAATACTTGCGGCCGCCAAGTGACTCCACTTCTATAGGACCACAAACATCTGAGTATACCATACTAAGAACTTCTATTTTCCTCTTGCTCATTGAACTGAATGATACTTGATGTTGCTTGCCAAAAAGGCAATGATCACACGGCTTCAGGGCACTCCCTTTGGATAAGGATATCCTGGATTGCTTTGCCAACAAATGCTATCCCTTCTCACTCATGTGAGCCTGTCTTCTGTGCCATAAGTCCGATGACTCCTTGTCTTTTGATGCATTAAGACTTCCTAGACAGATCTTCATTTGAGTCTTGTACAGTGTTGAAGACATCTCTCCTTTGGTGATTGTCAAGCTTCTTCTGTCAGCTTCCAACGGCCATTTCCGAATGTACTCGTATAGCCCCGTTAGTCCAGGGCACTTTTGGAGATAAGATTGAGGCGCAAATCTGGAACATGCCTCACATCTTTGAGAAATAGCTTGTGTCCGGCATTAGTCTGAATACTAATGTCTCCAATATCCACAATCTTCAAATAACTAGAATTCCCCATTCGAACAATGCCAAAATCTCCAACATTGTATGAGCTGAAGAGTTCTCTGTAGAAAGTGGTGTGATAGGATGCAGTTGTGTCTATCACCTATTTTGTGTAGCTGTGGTCAACTACGTGAAGGCAGTCCTCTTCTTCACCAACTGCAAGAAGTATTTCATCAGTTATTGTGGCTGTCGTGTTCTCATCTCCCTTTGACTTACTGCTTTGGCCTTTATCTTTCTGGTTTGGGCAGTTCCTTTTTATGTGACCCTCCTGGCCACAGTGAAACCAAGTGAAGCTAGAGTTATCTTGACTTTTACTATCTTTGGATTTACTCCTGTTGTTCCATCTGCCTTTTCTCTTACTTCTTCCTCTACCTCTTCATCTACCTCTGCCTTTATCTTTTGTGACAAGAGCATGGGTCTGATTACCTCCTATGTCTTTTCTCTTTGTCTATTCATTGTACATGGCATCTATGACCATGCTCATGGTCAGCTTCCCCTCTGGTGTAGAGTTGCTGAGAGAAACCACCAAGTTAGCCCAACAGTTTGGTAAAGAACTGAGCAGTAGTACGACTTGCATTTTATCATCCAAGGGCATCTTGACAGTTGAAAGCTAATTCACCAGATTCTTGAATTCACTGGTGTGCTCAGATCAATCACACACAGAAAAATGAGATATAAGAGATTTACGTGGTTTGATAATTGCCTACGTCCACGGGGAGAGATTTCTCTATAAAATTTCCCGGAGCGAGTTTACAATACTCACACCTCACTCTCTCTATAGCACTCTCACTCACTCAGAATACACAAAAACACTCTGTGCTACCCTTATTTTCTCTTCCTCTCACCATCTATATATATATATACATGGGGAAAAGGAAACAAAGTCAGGAGAAAGGAGTAATTGGGTTTGCCACCTGCCATCTTCCCTCCTACTTCTTGACTTGGAGCCAACCAATTATTAATTCCTCCATGTGGGCTGGAGTTAACATAGGTCCATAGCATTTTTGTTCGTGATTTATGAGTGATTTGAAATGCAACACTTTCCTCGTGGTTCTACATTTGGCAAACATGCAATCTGAAGTTTGCAACACCTTCTCCTCCATTGCTTTCCCAAAAGAAAACCAAAAACTAGTGAACAACATGAAGAAACAGAGGTCTAATAATGGATAGACATAGACCACCACCAATGGGTATGTGTTGTTATTGTACTATTTATTATTATTATGTTGTTGTTGTTGTTGCTACTGCTGCTGTTATCACCTTTTTCATATCCTCTACACCTTTCAACAATGCCCAACCTCAATCTCTTGTTGCTCTCGTAACAATAAATGGTGATCCATCTCCAAATCTAGTTCTTGTTGTAACAACAAAGGGTGATCCATCTCCAAATCCAGTTCCTGTTGTATATTCATTAAATGGTGGTCCATCTCTGCCTCCACCTCCACCTCCACCTCCATATTTACCTCATCCTCCACCTCCATCTTCTATTGTTGTTGTTGTTGCTCTATTTCTATCTCCATCTCCTGCTGTTGTTGTTGCTCCATTTCTATCTCCATTTTCACCAGCAAATTCTTCTCAAAAGAAATCAAGGCAACTCATAATAATCATACTTGGGTCTAGTCTCAGAGCTTTATCTTTTGTGGTTACCTTTTGCTTTTACCTTTATAGAAAAAAAGGAGAATCGAAGGAACTTGATAATTTCTATGTCGATCAAGTACTAGGGATACCTACCAGATTCTTTTACAAAGACTTGAGAGCCATGACATACAATTTCAATGACAAGCTCGGGAAATGAAGATTTGGGTCAGTGTTTCAAGGGAATTAAGTGATGGCACCAAAATAGCAGTGAAGCATCTCAATGGTTTTGATCATGTTAAGAAATCATGCTTAGCTGAAGTTGAGACAATAGACAGTATTCACCATGTCAATTTGGTAAGATTAATTGGATTTTGTGCTAAAAAATCATACTATCTTCTAGTTTACGAGTATATGTCCAATGGATCCTTGGATACATGGATCTTCCACAGGCACCAAGACCTCACTCTTGGGTGGAAAATCCATAAAGAAGATCATCATGGATATAGCCAAGGGACTAACCTAGATATCAAACCCCCAAACATCCTCTTAGATGAATGGTTTAATGAGAAAATTTCTGATTTTGGATTGTCAAAACTGATTGATAAGGACCAAAGCTAAGTTGTAACAATGATGAAGGGAACAACAGGCTAATTGGCTCTTGAATGGGTGAACTCAATTATCACTGAGAAAGTGGATGTCTATAACTTTGGTGTCGTGGTCTTGGAAATATTGTGTGGGCGAAAAAATTTGGATAAGTCTTAGCCTGAGGAAGATTTACATTTACTAAGTCTATTTAAGAGGAAAGCAGAAGAGGAATCACTTATGGATATCATTGATAAATACAATGATGACATGCAGATACATAGAGGAGAAGTTGTGGAGAGATGATGAGGGTTGCTATGTGGTGTCTACAAAGTGATTTCTCTAGGAGGCCTTCAATGTCGGTGGTTAAGGTCTTGGAGGGTTCTGTAGAAGTTGAAAACAATTTGAATTATAACTTCACAACTATTGTGGTATAGGGTCCAACTGTGGTACTCAAAAGTGGTATTTGGATACCATACATGAAAATGATTTTTAGCCTTTAGATCAGAATCTTAAATCTTGACCATCCAAAATTAGAAAGATCTAACCGGTCACAAGCCTAAATCAAAGCACTGAAACATGTGAGAGAGAGAGGACGAAGTGAATAGAGAGAAGATCGCAAAAGCACCGAACCAAGAGACGGAGAACACCTCGTCAGACGAGAGTTCTCCACCGCACTCGGTGAGAGAGAAGATGAATGACAAAGAAAAGGTGAATAAATCAAAGAACCTAATCACCACTAAAATCATACATATAATATATATATGTTGAATCTCTGATTTGGGGCTTAATGCCTATTCACCACTAAAATCATATATATATATATATATAATATTTACACACATTTGTAAACATAGATGAGTACACGTATGGATTTACATGTGGTAAGAGATTGGGAAAATAGGGTCTTCTCAGATTTGTGTTACTCTCTCTTGGTTTGGTGCTTTTTCACTAGCGTGTTTTTTTTTTAATTATTTTTTCCCTTCTTTTTACAGCGATTCAGGCCTTATTTCAGGTAAATCTGAAGTTTTCAGAAAGGATTTTCCAAATCAGTCTCACCGGCTGCAAAAGATTTGCTTTCATTCATCATTGTAGTTCCAACTCTGTTTTTCACCTATAATTTAATTTTTTATTTTCTTAATTTGGTTGATGATGAATGTAGGAGAAAATGAATGAAGAAATCACCCTGTTATATTTTTTTCTTTATTTTATCTTTTTAAGTTGATTGTCATTGTAATTTTTGGCTTTATTTTCACTTGAATTTGTTTCGTCTTTTCCTGTTGTAGTTGTTTTGATTTTTGAAAAAAGAAAAAGAAAAAGAAAAAGAAAAAGAAAAAGAAAAAGAAAGAGGTGGTTAAATCTCTGTTTTCCAACTCGAAGATCTTTTTTCCATTTTTCTTTTGTGGCCTGGTTTTGCTTGACAGTGCTAGAATTGTTATTCTTGTCCAATATTGCGGCAATTTTGTTGTTCTTTCTTCTAGTGAAGTACCTATTTGGCTTTTACATCAATAATTTTTTTTCTGTTTGCTGATAAATAATTTTTTAAAAAAAGAAAGTAAAGTCATCTTATCATTAGATTTGAGGTGGTGGTAAAAGAGGCAGTGGTGGTGGTGGTGATAGGGTAATAGTGGAGGTGGTAGGTGGTGGTTGGAAGGGGTGGTGGTGGTAAATAGAGTCACATTAAGTGATAAGCACAATGAATGGTAAGTATTGTGCTCATTAATGGTAAGTACTCAATAATATTCTACTTAATATTCAACAAAACTACACTTACTATTCTATCATGTTTATCTTACTATTTATTTAAACCACACTTATTATTTTATCAGATTTGACTTATTACTCATTTAAACCACACTCACTACTTAATGAGACCTTACTTTCTATTAAATCAAACCCCACTTATTACTCAATGTGACCCCTCAATTAGTTGTAAATATTGTTATAATAAGTAGTAAGTATTGTCACAATTATTTATAACTAAGTTTGCATGTTCACTTACTATTTTATCAAATTTGACTTATACTCCATCAAACTTCACTTACTACACAGTCAGACAATTTACTATCGCATTAGTTATAATTAAGTTTGCATGTTCACTTACTTAATAAGACATCACTTTATTTTGATCTATCCTACTCAATGACACTCGACTTACTATCCCATTAAACTTGAATTACTCCTCATATTAAACCACACTAACTACTCCATCAAACTTGATTTAGTGGGTGTTTGGAAAGTGGGTTTTTTTGTAGGTATTTTTTTAGTTGTAGGATATTATTAGAGAACTTTTTTTTTTTTTTTTTTTTTGGGAAGATAATTGGGTTTTTTTTGTAGTTGGATGTGATGTTTGCGAGAGAAAAAGTGAAATGATTATGGGGGGTTTGATGTGATATTTTGTTTGGATTTGTTTGTTTGTTTTTTTTTTTTTTTGGTTTTGTAACCAATTTGTCTTTTAGTGAAAAAAAAAAAACCGAAAAAAATCATTCCCAAACACCCCCTTATTATTCAATGAAATTTCACTTACTATTTAATGAGACTCCACTTGCTACTCCATTAGACTCGACAAATGGTAAAATAATTCATAACTAGTAATAAACAAATTTAGAAATCTAACCAACTTTAGAGAGTGTCATAGTATGATCTCATTTGTTACTGAATAAGATTCCACTTACTATTTCATTAAATTTGACTAACTACTCAGTTAAACCTCATTTACTACTTAAGGAGATTTCATTTATGACTTCATTAGACTTAATATACTACTTAATTAAATTCCGCGTATTACTCAATGAGACTTCCCTTACAATTCTATTAGCATTGACTTATTACTTAATCAAACATTTGACTACTGACAACTATTGAGTGGGAAGTAAAATTAGAACAAATAATATGACTTGACTTATTACTTAATCAAACATCTGACTACTAACAACCATTGATTGATAATTAGAATTAGAACAAATAATAAGTATTATATTTAAGAGTGATAATTATTGTCATAACAAGTGATAAAAACTATCACAATTGATAGTGAGCCAAAGCACCTTCTGCATCACCATTGACAACTTGCACTCTACGCCTAGTCCCAAAATGGTTGTAAATGTCTTTTTATATGAACCCAACATTCTAATAGCCACCTGCTTGTTCTACCATACAAGAAATTATTACTCAATGAGATATTCCAATTTCTACTTACTACTCTATTAGACTTTAGTTATTATTTATTGAGTTTTCACTTACTACTTCACTAAACATGACTTATCAATCAATAAGACACCATTTCAATAGACTTGCGTTAATAGTCAATAAAATTATACTTAAATAGAAAACAATAAATATAAACGTTACCAAACAGACCCTTAAATATAAATATGGTATGTCACTAGTTTTATGTATTTAAAAAATTTAAAATATAAAAAAAGACACAATTTTCAAGAATTAAAGATGACCTGTTTAGCAGGTAATATTTTAAATAGTAAGTTTATTCATAACAAATAGTAAATGAGTGAATATCAACTAATAAGTATGTTCGTGGCAAATGATAAGTTAGCATCATTTTTTTATATTTTAATATAAACCAAAACTACTTTACTTTTTGAAAAACCACCTTACTTTTTCTATCTAGTTTTACTTTTGATTCATCCAATGGCTAGCATTTATCTTATCTAAATCTAATGGTCTATATTTTTTTTAGGTACCATACATGAAAACCACTTTCATGTATGATAGAATTTTCCTGTGGTATGAAGAGCAATCAGAGTTGCAGGAAACCATGAGGATGCCATTGGTACTGCTGCTAGCCCATTATTTCCATTAGTTTTATCAAGACCAAGATAAAGCAAGTAGTTTTCAACAAAAAAAATTGCAGTTGATTGTTTGAAGTATTGAGTATTTCTTTCTCTACTTTTTTTTTTCTTTTTTTTTTTTTTTCTTTTGGGACTAATAAGTTTTAGATTTCAAATTATTCTAGAATTAAACATCACTATTCAAGGGAAGAAAACTGTCAAAATTGTACAGTTCTCTATTCACACCACTCTTACCTGGATGTGGTTGAATTTGTACAAGACTTATCTAATGCCTCATTTGGCATGTAACAGTTTTAGTCTAAAAGTAAAAAAATTACTAAAAAAATTAAAAAACTTATAATCTATACCAAAAAGTCAAAGATTCAATTTTCTTTCTACTTTTTGCATATCTTTTCGTAAAAAATCTAAAATTCATTCCAAACATACTAATTTTTTTATCTTATATTTTAGCCAAAAAGCCAAAAAATTAGTAAAATAGCATGTTCCCAAACGAGGCCTAAAAGTCTATTTTTGCTTAATTTTGTGAAAGGTCTTGTCAAATTCCCTGTTCATACACCTAGGTCCTCTAAAGCCCAAATATGTGGTGAACTATAATTCAATAGTTTTATTTGTGCAAATCACACCCCATGATACCAGGATTAATGGTGCTTTAGGTAGTGTGTTTTTCACTAATAAAATTTTGACTCTCTCAATAATCACTACAGGAAATATGTGTTTTGGTGATGTATATTTAACGGTGCTTTTTTAAAATGCCACTGTTCTTAATATTTAACGACGTTTCATAAACGTCGTATTCTTTTAAAAAATTAAAATGGCGTTGTTTCATGGATAGAAGACATTTATAAATGCCTCCAAATGAGTTATGTCTCACACGCTCCCTCTTTCCCTCTTTTCACCTTTATTATGGATTTGAAGTTAAGTCTCACATGCTCCCTCTCTCTCTCTCTCTCTCTCTCTCTCTCTCTCTTTTCATCTTTATTTCGAATCTCCATAGATATCTCAGAGCCATTTCGAAACAGAGCTCCAGTGTCTCAAAATCGAAGTTCATCTCAAAATCGAAATCGAAATGAAAATCGAAGTTCATCTTAGCAATTTAGATATGAAAAACCTAAAAGATTTGTGATTCATCTGAAAAACCTAAAAGATTCATGATTCAGATCTGAATTGATTGCAACAATTCCCAAACAATTAAAACGAACAATCTAAATCATCTAGCACATACGAAAGTGATTTAGATAACTGCTTCAATAAATAATAAATCGACACAACTGATTTTTACGTGGAAAAATCATAATTGGAGCACCTCTAATTGTGATTAAAAAACCACAGGCGAAACACCACTAATCAATCCACTATGAAAGAAAGAAAGAAAGAATACAAATTTACCAAACAAATTACCCAAACTCTGCCAATTCATCTTCAACAATCTGTTTATCTTTCACCACCGCGTTCATCTTGGAATTGATCAATTTGATGTCAAATCAACGACCACGAGCAGCTTCAAACTCCTTTGAAGACTTCATGCTTGAAACTCCAGAATCCATCAAAAAGCAATCTTGTATATTGAACAATCAAACCGAACATCCCTTTGATTTAACTTTCTTGATCCATGAACACACTCACAAAGAAATCAAAGGAAAATTAGCACAAAACCTCCATAAGAAAACCCTAAAACCCCAAAAAGAATCTCTACTCGTACCCTAAATTTTGACCAAAACACAGATTTATGGCAAATAGATTCGCGATTATCGCTCGAGCGTAAGAATGGCCACTTGAGCAATGTGACTTAAACGTGTGTTTCTGAACAAGGACCTATGCTCGAGCACAGAAAAGTTCGCTTGAGCGTAAAAACACAACTCTCAGTACTTTTGTAGACAAACCAAACTACTGAGAGTGTAAATGTTCTGCTCGAGCACATCTTTCACCGCTCGAGCAGGAAAGCCAAAAATAGAGGAAAAATTACAACTTTCAAACACAAGTTTGTTTGCGGAATTGGCAATACAAAGCGACCTAACAATCTCCCATTTTGTCAATTCCTGAACAAAACTTTTTAACATTTTTCGTAACAAAAACACTGTAGCGATCCTGGTTTCGACCCTTCTTTCATGTTTTGCCACTTCGACTAGGCAAGTCGGGGATTGAGCTACCCGGTCAGCTCGCGGGGGTCCAGGGGGTAGCGTCCCTTGGCGGGTCTGAGGGCAATGCCCTGGCGGGGTCAAGGGGCAGCGCCCCCGAAGCAAAAATGCAAAATTCATTCGAAGTTGCTTGTCCGCTCGAGTGGCCGTTTATACGCTTGAGCAGAGAATGTTTGGTTCTAGAAGTTTGACCTATCTGCAAAAGTCCTGGGAAGGTGTATTCAATGCTCGAGCAGGACTTTCCACACTCGAGCAGACTATGTTATATCAGTTTGTGAATCTGATATTTCAAATCACTTTTGTATATCTCTCTCTAAAAACATTTCCTCTCCCTTCTCTCTACTTTTCCTTACGCCAAATTGGATCAAAACCTTGATTTCTCAAGATTCGTTGGGAGTCAGATTGAAGTTCTTTATCAAAGTTGTGTAACTTCTTGAGGGCTTTGTTGTGTGCGGTGGAGATCGAGTTTTGACACCGTAAATTTTGGGGTTTCATCTAATTTCTTCTTCAAAACTTGAGATAGGGATTTTCTTAGAGTTATATATATATTTTTGCAAGATCTATATGATTTTTGAAATCATCTTTCGATAGCTTTGAAAATTGATTGTTGATTCAAGGAGTTGAGCGATTTTGAAAATGGGTTTGTCTGTTGTTCTTTTAAAATGATCTTATGGGTTTTGATCTTTGTTGATTGAAGAAAAGATGATTTTGCAAAGTTTTCTTTCAAAAGATTTGGGTTTTATAGTTTTGGTGAGAAAACCTAGAATTTGGAGATTTTTTTTAAGAGACTGAAAATCTATAAATGATATTGTTATATTTATTTTGTGTGTCAAAATAAATGGATGTTTGGAAAATTTCTTATTTATATTTAAATAAATGATGAATTTCAGGGAATACGAGAATTATTGTTCATTTTGGAAATTATTGTTCAAAACGTTCAAATAGTCTTGAAATGACTAATTGTTGAGGATACTTGAGAAGAGGGAATTGTGTTATTCCTTGGATGATGAATTGGAATAGAAGTATTTATATTCATCTTGTGTTATTGGGATATCAATTCATTGATTACACTAAACTTTGAAAGTTGATTTGAAAACTTGCATTGAGAAAAGAATGTTGAGAAACAAGTTTTCATGGAATGGTTTTGGGATAAATACATTGGTAAGTCTTTGATAGGTGGTGTAGATGATATTGAATAAGTTGGCCTGAGAGTCTGGGGTGAAAGACCAAAAACCCACGCAAATAGGTGTCGAGCCTTCCGGTTAATACCGGTAAAAATGACAAATTGGTAGTACTTGTATATTCTACTTGTAGACACAACCTAGGGATTACCAAAGTCGTATTTACCGCTCTAGAAATAATTTGTTAAGTTTTGAAGAGTTAAAGTTGCATGACATCATTGAGCATGATGATTTTTCAAAGATGAAGATGTGATTTTCTTTCAAAAGGGCATAGCATGGCATGTGCATTTCATCTCTTGAAACTTGTATAAAATGTATATACTTTGTTAAAGATTTTCTACTGCGCTTTATGCTCACCCTATGGGATTTTTGTATAGGAAAAGATGTGGTGATGCTGCCTAACTAAAGGCAAGGAAATGTGTGTTGAGAGTACAAGACTCTCATTTTGCAGTGACTCTGTGTGTAAGCCAAGGGCTGTATGTGTGTGGGTTTGAATAACCGTTTTGTGTAACCAGGCTCAAGCCTTGGAAACTTGTAAACCCTTGTGTAGACGTCCCCGAACGTCCCGGGGAGGGATCCCCGTTTTGTTCGTTTGGGCTTACTACAGTTCGGACTCAAATTGATACGGTTCTTAATTTGAACCAAAGAGTCCAAATCTGGCAAATCGTTTTCGAAAACAGATTTTGGTAAAGAAATGCCAAACATGGACTACTTTGCCAGATACAGAGTCGCCATCTAAATATTTTATTTTGGGGGAATTTAGGAAACCCTGACTCGTTTGCCTAAGGCCACCCGTCCGTTATCACTAAAGTTGCCTCGGCTCAGGAACTTGGGTACGATTGGGGAAGGTCAGCTATGAGCATCCCCTCTCGCCCGATCAAAGATCGGCCTCTACTAACCATGATATCTTGTTTTGAAAACATTATGCGTTCTTATTCCGATTATTAGCCTAGATTTACTATGTGATGCGCACAGCATAACAAGTATAGACTCAGTCGCCTGAATTGGGAGAAAGCATTTTTTGTTTTGAAAAAACGGTTTGCTACTCGTAAGTAGGCTAACATGCAGGTTTTGCTACCCTCAAGTGGGCTTAGGAAAGATGGTTTGGCCACTGTCTAGTGGGCTTAAAACTCATAGTCAATCCAATTCAGATAACCCAACCTTCACCTACAGGCATTCAGACAGATATATCACATAAGCATATAGCCTCATGGTAAGCATGCTAATATGGCAACACTCACACGCATGCAAGATGCTAAAGTATGAGAGCTTACCTAGTACTCCAAGCCAAAATAGAAACTAGTTACTAATCAAATGCATGATCCTAGTTCATGTTAAGATGGCGAATGCAACACATACAAAATGCAACTAGAATAGGCTCGGCTAAGCTGAGAATGGCATGTGAAATGCGACAACTTGATACACGTATTCAAGTTGGCATGGAAATACTATGCAGATAGTATGATGCGCCAAGCCCGGTATGTGCATTATGAATGAATGTATGCAAACATGCTATCATAAGTATGATAATCAAAACATGCCCTAAACTAACCATCGAAAGCTAGTAAATAAAAGGGAAGAAAGACGTGGGGTTGGAAGACATACACACACTCACGCACACTTATTACACAATTGCCCTCACTCGAAGGGTCCGAATAAATAATATAGATTTAACTAATTAACTAGCTGACTAACTAATTAATTAATTACAAAACTTCTAATTAATCAACAAATTAATTACAAAAAGAAGGTGGCCGCAGCCCCACCTCGGAATGATGGGATGATGCATGCTCGATTTGTCGCGCCCGGAAACCCGGTACCATGCCACTGTTGCCTCTGTTTACACTGCCTTGCGCTTCTGAAAGTTATGAAAGTTTCCAGAACTGCTTTGAACTTCCTCCTGAGTATTTTGGAAGGCCACCGGCCAAAGGAAAAATCCACTAACCATGAGAACAAGGTTATTGGCCAAAACTTTGACTACCAGCTGGACACTGATGGTCGGTCGGCACTTCAAGTACCCGGCCTGCTATTTCTTCCTGCAGAATCCTGCAGTTGCTGTAGCAGAAGGCAGAAAGAAAATGTGTGCATGGCCACACTCCCCATCGAGAAATGAAATCAAGGGAGCATGGCCCTCGACCCTCAGGCCATCAATTATGCATTTCGATGCATGATGGCCTAAGAGCCCAAGTTTGCCATTCAATGTAAATGCATGCAACAAAACAAATGAATGCCTTGCGCCTTATCATGTTGAGATCAAGGGCATCGGCAACCGAGGGTTGAGACGTGTTTCGTCACTTTGAGTACGAACACACCTCACCGTTCAAGTTTGATTTGACACTCCAAACCAAACAAGATGCAATGCGTATATGCCATATACAATGTAAAGCGATGCAACTCATGCAATGCAATATGAGCACGCTAAGCTAATGCAACATGACATTACTTAATCATGCAAGCTAAACCAATGCAATATGAACATGTCAAGCATATAACAAGACCATGTAATGCAACTAGCTAAACAACGTGCAAACATGCGAACATGATACAATGTAAGCATGCAACCAATGCAATGCAACATGTCAAACATGCAAAGTATGCGAAGATGGACTTATACTGAAATGAGAAGGCCTCAGCCCACCCCAAAACAGTGGCCAAAGTGCATGGAAGTGATGGACTAAACACCTTCAAATGTGCACATATGGAAGTCTAACACTTAGGCATGCAAGAAGTCAACTCTCAAGCGCATTAAGAAGAGACAAACATGGACAAATCACCAGCATAACGAGCTCTGAAAATATGTAAAAGACAATGCCAAATCCACTATGTTATGCAAGCAAGGCATGCAACAGTGACTAAAACTTGAAGCCAACAAAAGGGTCCAAACCATGGCTATGTCAACCAAACCCCAAAGGACCAAAATGACCTAGAATAGTCCTAAAGCACTCCAAAACAAGACTAAATCATGCATGGACTAAGTTCAAAACATGCCAAGAAAAGGGCCCAAAACAAAGGCCATTCAAAGCCACAAAATGGAGTATTACTCTACACCTACGCCAACCACTCATGGCATAGATTATTCAACCCAAAACAGAGTTTTAATGCATCAAAATACACCCCAAAACCCTCTGATACGGCAGCCCAAATGACTTAAACAAAAGGCATGCACTATGACTCAAACATGGAGCATAAGATCACATTTCTTCAAGGCATTGAAAGGATAACAAATGCAAGCATGTAAGCACAAAACATGGACTGAAATGACATAATAAGTGATTCCAAATCACTAAAATAGCCAAGGTAATGCATGCTAATGACTCACACACCTGATGCCAACATGCTAGAATGCAAAGAGACTATACAAAGCATGAAAGGTGTGACCAAATCAACACCCAATAGACTTCAAGCATGATGAAACATGACCAAAAGCTTCACAAAGCTAGGCAAAAATATGCAAGCATGGTGGTATAATGGCAAGATGCATTTCTAGGCAAAATGGAGGAATACAAGGCAAGTATAGAATGCATGAAAGGGGCCATTAATTTGACAAAAAACAGAGGCATGTTATGACCTAACAACACCCAAAAAACCTCTGGAATGGAGCCAAAGACAACTAATCATGCATGCTACCCTTATGAGCCAAGAACATGAACAAAGGAGAGACAAAGGGAGGGGGGTGTCCCTCCCCTATGCAAGACCTCAAAACTTCTTCTTCACCACTGAAAATCCCCTGGATTTCAGTGGTGAGAAGGCCAATACACTAGGATTCTCGAAGCTCAACAAAGAAAGCACAAAAAGGACCAAAGAAGGCCTAAGAGGAGGAGGTCGACCCCCAACACCAAAGTGACCTTAATGAAGCATCTTAAGCATGCAAATACAAGACTTTTTTCATTTATACACAAAGTCTAAAACAACATGCAAAGTGGGTTAAAAACTAGTGCAAGAATCGAGAATATAATGCAAATAGTGTTACCCTTGAAGAACACTTGAAGAGCAGCAACCTCAGCCCCCTCCTTACGATAAAAACCAGCTCAAAACTCCAAGAACAACCTCTCAATACCTCCACAACCGAAGTAAGGTGTGATACGAGGTGACTTAGTGCAAAACTAAGACCAAAACACACTTTTAGGCCCTCTAACACACACAAATGAAGAGAGATGGGGAGATATAGAGAGAGAAGGTGTATATAACAGATATATGTGATATTAGGTCTGCTTTTGCTGTACCAACCAACCCCTCCAAAGGAGAAGAGAGGTCTCCTTATATAGACAAGGCAAAAGTCTAAGCTTCCAAGAGAAGCTAATCAAAAGAGGTCAAGGCTTCTTAAAGAAGCTAAGGCAAAGGGGCCAAGGCTTCCTGAGGAAGCTGAGATAGGGGTTCAAGCTTCTTGAGGAAGCTAAGACAAAGGTCCAAACTTCCTCAAGAAGTTAGACCAAAAGGGTGCAAAGGGTGCAAATTCCTCCATACACGTGTATGGAGGACAAGTCTGTGCATTCCAGCTGGCACAGCTGGCATGCACAATGCCTGAAAAAGGCAAAAAGGAGGTACCAGCCAAAAAAGGAGTCCATCGGCCAAACATATGGTCGGCCGACCACACAAAGAGCCAACCGGCCATCACCAATGGCTGGTGGAAAGAAGACAAGGCCGGTTGCCCTAAGCCACGACCGGTGGGTTTAAGGGATGGCTGACAAGCCACCTCCTACCCTTAGAAGCACAAAACACAAGTCCTTGGTCCACGACCAAGCACAAAACAGTCAAGTTGAGATATCTCCAGGCACAGTGCATAGCCGAGTCCTTCGGGAACTCAAAACGAACACAAACAAGGAAGATCATCGGGTGTTCAAACGATGACGTCCAAGTCTTGAGGACTGTCAAAAATGGGGTGTCTACAGTTGTCCCTCTTTGACAGAACCCAAAAGTCATAACAATGACGGGAGTGAGTGTCAAAGCCCAGAGACGACCCATTTTTGACAAGGCCGAAGACTTAGACAAAACATGCAAGACAATAAAGATATGTGCCCGAAGGCAGGGGCAAAATGCAACTGACAATGCAAGAAGCCAAACATAACTTGTGATCATGCAAAGAAAGCTGTAACGAAGCATGAAAATGCAACAGTTTTAAGCTAGAAAACACAAGTCCGACTACATTACAATGCAGAAAGGATGTAAGAGAATTATGTAATTCTCGTTACGTTTCACGCGGAGAATACAATACCTGTGCGGCTCGTCTGGTCGTGCCAGCTTCAAATGAAACGTACATACAATATCGTGCCTGAAGGAAGAAGAAACTTAACAGGTACGATACCGTTAGCAACATGCATAAGAATGCAATCGAAAGTGCGTGACAACGCTAGCGAAGGGGTGCATGACAATGCAGATGAAAGGGGTGCATAACAACGCAACCCGAGTGTGTGCATAATAATGCATGGAGGGCATGCATGACGACGCAATGCCGAGTGGTGCATAACAATGCGATTTGAAACGTAAGCACATATAAGTGAAGCACACACGACAACGCATGCAATGTGTATAGGAACTTGAACCCATATAAGTAAAGCATAACGCGACAACGCATGCAATGTGTATGGGAACTTGAACACATATAAGTAAAGCATAACGCGACAACGCATGCAATGTGTATGGGAACTTGAACACATATAAGTAAAGCATAACGCGACAACGCATGCAATGTGTATGGGAACTTGAACACATATAAGTAAAGCATAACGTGACAACGCATGCAATGTGTATGGGAACTTGAACACATATAAGTAAAGCATAACGTGACAACGCATGCAATGTGTATGGGAACTTGAACACATATAAGTAAAGCATAACGCGACGACGCATGCAATGTGTATAGGAACTTGAACACATATAAGTAAAGCATAACGCGACAACGCATGCAATGTGTATAGGAACTTGAACACATATAAGTAAAGCATAACGCGACAATGCATGCAATGTGTATAGGAACTTGAACACATATAAGTAAAGCATGACGCGACAACACATGCAATGTGTATGGGAACTTGAACACATATAAGTAAAGCATAACGCGACAACGCATGCAATGTGTATAGGAATAGGGGGGGCATATTCAACTAAAGCATGGTAAAGGCATGTTATCCATGATATTGAGATGCAAATTCAGAACAAGACGAAGCATTGTGTAACGCGAGACACGTAACGAGCGTGCTTTTAAAGCCAAAACGAAACAACGTAATACGACATGTTTGAAATGATTTGTGAAATCTGTAATATACAAAAAGGATATGGAAGAGATGCTCCTCGCACGTACCGAGCATCACTCATAGAAGACATAGCTTGTGGTCAACTCGAAGGTCTACTAATGTTCCAAAAGTGCGCTTTCTTGCACTGTCTTGAGTAATGAAGGTGCCAAACCATGTAATTGACCCAAATAAGGTGCGGGATGCATCGACCGAAGGAGTTCTTGACATCAATCCAGATATCACGCTCTTTCTTTTTGCTTTACTTTCCTTTTCTTGGTAGTTTAAGCACATTACCTTTGCCAGTGTGTTTACTTTTCAAGACTGTGTATTTTTACGAAAGTCATAATGGAAATGAAACAACTATTTTGTTCACAAAGGTGTCAAATTTGTACTTCCCATGCATCGCATCGTGTGGCATCACATAACAATGTGAATGAAATTGAACTTTGTTTGAAAATTAAGCACTTGCCTCGTAATAATCAGGTTGATGAGCTAACCAAGTGCGAGTACAACTCGATAAGCAAAACAAATACTCGAAGAAATGAAATACAACTCGACAAGCAAATGTACACCAACTCGATAAGCAAATGAGCGTGACTCCGTAAAAATCATCATCGGAGGGCATTGGAAGTGGTGCCAGTTCCTAAATTCTCAGCATGTTCAACACATAAACAGCTCAGGGGACAAGAAGGAAGACCACTGGCCACAAGGGGAAAGCCATCGGCCTCAAGAAAAGACCATCGGCTAACAGCTTTGACCCATCGACCAAAAGTGGTGGTCGGTCGGCACCATTCTTGGCCGGCCGGCCATGTATGGCAAGAACCACCAGAAGGCTGACAGTTGTCTTCCACTCACACCTTATCCCCTACAAAAGCCTCAACTTTGTAGTTTTCTTCAATTCAACACTGATTTGCTCCAAATGGAAGAGTTCCTTGCCCAAAATCTCATAGCTTGGATTGCCAACTTAGATGGCTCGGAAAGGCTGAATTTCCGGAGCTTCGGCATAAACGCACTATTAACTTTGAGTCGTACTCCGCTGCACTTTCCGTTTCTTCATGCCGCGGCAAGGTTTTGGAACCCGGTAACACATGTCTTTAGCTTTGGCGGGCAAGAGGTATGTCGTACCTTCGAAGATTTCCAAGTTCTTATGGAATCCGAGCACAACGAATAAATCTTGCCCCAACTTCGCTTCGGCCACACCCAAGCTTTAGGGCGAATGTGTGGGCTCACGATGCATGATGCTCGATCTTTGATTGGTGACGGAATGCTGGATATTTCGAGTCTGATTTGCTGATTTTCTGATGCCGGCGACCGTGGTGACCATCATTGGCAAGGCTTTCAGTGACACACCCTTTGTTTGTGCATGCTATCCCATTTCTTGCTTGCCTCAGGCTCCGGAGGATCTAGTGTCCGGTTGATCAAGGTTGCCCAAAGTTTGAAGGAGGGCAAAAGCTGTATTGCCATGACATTAGCCGAGACATTGATGCGTTTGGACGCTTTCTATCGCCGAGAGACGACCAGATTTGCGGGGAGTCCACTATTGTTGCAAGTAATGTTTCCCACCCAATCTTACATATGTATTGCTCACATCACTCGGCTCTCGGGCTCAGTTTTCTCACAAAACTCTTTTCTCACTTTTCTCTCATCTTACATCTCTCTATTCTTTAATCTCTCATTTTCCATCCCTCTCCAGGTGTGGTTGATGGACAAGTTGTAGGTTGTGGACTCTTGCCCAGTACATTCAGCTCGCGGTTATTTCTTCCAACAACGTCTGGTCGATGCCCTAGATGAGGGATGGTGGTTCGACTGGATGTGCAATTTATCTGCAGACCGTATTGCTTGGCCCTGTCCTTGGCTCAATCTACCGGCAATGAGCTATAGCATGTCCCGACAGACTAGGATTCAGTTGATAGACCTGACACACTGCGTGTTTTACTTTCCTTTCCGATTCCAACGCCAGTTTGGCCATGATCAAACTTGTCTGCCAGAGGGGATAGAGTACCTTGCTGCATTCCCGGTCTAAGACGCGCAGTTTGCTCGGTATGCCACAGCATGGAGGACTAGAGAGCTCCTGGCCCCCGCACCCACTTTCAGTTGCATCTTGTCTGATGAGTGAATAGATTGGCTCAACGAAGAGGCACAGATTGGGCCCAGCTTGGCGTCAGAGGCTTCGACCAGTTCTGGAAGGGGGCGCAGGAATACCTAACTTAGCTATGCCCTGGATTTATTGCTTTATTAGTACTTTCAAGTTTTCTTTATGAATGTAACCAAAAACAACTTCAATTTGTATGCAAGAGCAGGAGAACTTTGTATTGAAATCAATAAAATTGAAGATTGTGGGTACTAAAAATTTTCTGCTTTGGTCCAACAATGGTCTAGGTTGTAAAAAGATTAATTTGAACAAAGTCAACTTTTATAAAAAAATTTCAAAACCATTTTTGACATGGATCAATGGACACCGAGATCACATCCGAGATGCACAACCCCGGATCCTAGCAACTGGAAAGTTGCCCCTAGTCTGAATAGCACTGCACCGGAGATCATAACCGAACTCTTGACTACTGAATAGGCAAAGATGGCCGAGATGATCAAATGGACAAAGCTGATCGGGGAAAGGTTTATGGCTGAACTTCAAGGTGAAGTTGCCTACGTATCCCAAAGATGGAAATCAAGCCTTACGTAGTTCAGGCTCGGGTTCACTCGAGTATTTTCTCTTTCCTTTTGCGCTCTAACTTTTACCAAGGCCGCCATTTGCGGGTTTTCAACCTTGTGAGCTCATTTTTTATAATTTCTAATTTTTCATGCTCTAACTTTTGCCTAGGTCGCCCTTTCGAGTTTTCGGCCTAGCGAGCCTCTCAGGGGTAATATTTCTTCAACTTGTCCATGTTGATCGGTTGGAAAAACTCTAGGCCATCTAGGTCCATCAGAACCATAGCTCCACCCGACCAGATAGCTTTGATGATGCAAGGACCAGTCCAATTGGGTCTGAACTTGCCCCTTGGGTCATGGATGGGAGCTCGGTTGTCCTTGAGCACCAAATCTCCTTCTTTTAGATTCCTGGACTTAACTTTCTTGTTGAAAGCCCTGGCAATTCTGCACTGATAACCTTGAACATGGTATAGTGCTTTCAGTTGGCGCTCGTCAAAGAGCATGAGTTCTTCAAATCTGCTCTGTTGCCAATCTGCTTCGGCTATCTGGCACTCAGCCAGCACTCTCAAAGATGGGACTTCAATCTCGATAGGTAGAACGGCCTCCATCCCATAAACCAATGAATACGGAGTCGCCCCAGTAGAAGTCCTAATTGACGTCCGGTAGCCCCACAGAGCAAACGACAGCTTATCTGGCCAATCCCGATAGGTTTCCACTATCTTCTGCAATATGTGTTTGATATTCTTGTCGGCAGCCTCGATCGCTCCATTGGTTTGCGGCCGATAGGTGGATGACTTATGAAAAGCCACGTTATATTTCTTCAACAAGTCAATCACTTCTTTCTTGAAGTGGGAACCATTATCTGAGATGATCTCGTTCGGGACCCCGTAGTGACAGATGATGTTGTTTCTGATGAATTTCGCGACATGTGAAGCCTTCAACACCATATAGGATTGGGCCTCAACCCGCTTTGTGAATAATCTATCGCGACCAGAATGAACTCATGCCCATTCAACCCCTTCAGAGTGACAGCCCCGATCACATCAATTCCCCAAACTGAAAATGGCCATGGCGAAGTCATATTGTACAGCTTTGATGGTGGAATGTTCATGCGGTTTGCATGGATCTGACATTTGTGGCATCGCCGAACAAAGCCGATACAATCCTCCTCCATGGTGGACCAATAATAACCTTGTCTGAGAATCTTTCGGGCTAGCATTACCCCATTCATATGCGCACCGCATTCCTGTAATGACCCAGAAATTCTTTCCTCCGCTCGAGCGGAGGAGTGGCCGCTCGAGCGGACTTTTGGGGTTTCCAGCGATTTTTCAGACGGCCTGAGATTCTGGGAGTTGTGATTATCCGCCGGCGGGGAGTTTTTCGCCGAGCGGACGACTTTGTTGGTCTGCGCGCTCGAGCGCAAGGTTGGGCGCTCGAGCGGGTCGCCTGGTCAAGTTTGATTCTGAAGCATGTGGACTCATTTTTGATGTTCTTCTCAGTGTATTTGAAATGTTCTTACCTTATTTTGGGTTATTGATTGAGATGATGAGATGAGGGTAAAGTAAGATTGGACCAAAAACCTTAATTTGAATAATTCATTTACGACCAACCGTCACTCTTTTGCCCTTTTCTTTTTCCACACTTTGAATTTGGATGTGAGGTTAGAACCATTGGAAAGCTTATCTCCGGGGCTTCAATTTGACCACAAGAATGACCTAAAACGGAGTCCGAATGAGAGAGTTATACATGTTCAAAGTTTCGAGATCTGCGCTGAAAGCATGTCCGCTCGAGCGGGAATTTATCCGCTCGAGCGGGAATTACGGGACAGCAGCTTTTAAACCAGATTTTTGGATCATTTCTCACACATTCTTTTCCCCTCTTCTCTCCTTTTCCCCTAGGACCGAAAACCCTAGGGTTTTGATCCCAAATCCTCACCATTTCTCTTTGTTTTGACCAAGATTTTCCACCAAGGAAGGAAGAAGGCATGGAGATCAACGTTTGCAACCGATTGGAATTCCGAAATTATGGAGGAATCGCACCAAGGCTTTGAGGTAAGAATCTTGAGAGCTAAATTGATGGGTTAGAGTGATGGACCATGTATCCTAGGTGTATAAGCAATGGAAAAATTAGAATAAAGAGTGATGAATTAATAAGTTTGAATTTGTTTTGAATTTTAATGTTTTCTTGAAACCCTAGGTTGGGTAATGATGTTACTTGATGATATGGCCAAATTGGAAGTAGAATCATGAAATTAGTGGGTTGAATTTTATATGTGCAAGTTTAATTGGTATTTGGTGACACTTGAAAATTATGTTTAAATTTAGCGAATGAACTTTGTTATAAACGTTAGAATTTATGCTATAATGGAAAGGAAAAATTAAGGAAATAATTTATTAAAGATATGGATGACATGAACTTGGGTGTGGAATGTTGAAATGAGATTCAAGGATTTAATTTGATTCATGTTGAATTGCCAAATGATGTGTAAATGGAATAAAGAGAATTAAACTAGTTCAAAACGGAATAATGATATGTGACCCGATTTCTATGTGTATTATGAATTGTGTAGGGTCAATTACAGAGGCGGACCAAGCATCTAATCACTGTGAGTAATAGAACGAAGATGTCCATTTTATTTATCATTGATAGTTATTATCACTAATGCTCTGTTCATTGTAAGTGCTATACGAACATGTTACACAACCAATTGTGATGATTGAAAATCAGTGAGAACGTTGAAAGATGGGCAAACATCGGTATGACTTTGAATGACTTTGTTCTGTCACTAACGAGTAATAATTCTTTATTACCATGTCGATTCTAAATGAGTAACTGGACCCATGTTCGCCTTTAAACCAAGTATCCGCATGAAACCGAGATGATTAGTGTATCCTATGGTCTGACGATATTCAGATGACTTTGGAACTGTTCTACTCTGTTTATTTATTCTGTTTGTACATATTGTCTATTGATCTGTTCCGTTTGCGATTTAGCATGATATGTCTGTTGGTTTCAAAACTTATTATTTTCTACTAGTTCCGTACCCTCACGCTTTATGCGTTCTGTCACGCTTTATGCGTTCTGTTATCTTTGGGCGGATAAGCCGCTCATATTTGGGCCGAAGGTGTTTTGTAACTTTTGGGGTGATGGCTATTCTGTTATTTGAGTATATGAACATTTTGGATCCTCTGTACATACTAAACTGCTTTGTTAAGGAAACTGGACTCATGATTGTTGAGCTATATTTACAGAGTGTAATTAAACATATACTTCTGCAGTTATATACTTTATTGTTTAAGTGGAACATTACATGATTTACGTACTATTATTCACTGAGCTTGACTCACTTTATTTTATGTCTGTTTCTGTAGGCACTCAACCTGGAGGTCAACCTTAACCTGTGGCTTCCGTTACCAGTTGTCAAGCCTTGAGTGTCTAAGCTGTTAGGTGTTGACCGTTTAAGTTTTGGAGTTTTGTTAAGCTTTTAATTTGTACCCTAAATGTCTATGAGGCTTGATGTGAATGTAAAGTAGATGTATATGCACATAACTATCTTCAGATATACGTCACTGTATATTTATCTGCATTATGTTCTGTCTGTGATCCTGGCATAGTAGTGGTAGCTCAATGGATATTACTTTTTTTTACGCTATTATATGTTATTAAATGCTTCCGTTCAGGCCCCATATGATATGTATAACAGGTTTTGTGTCTGTTTTCGAATGGGTCATGCCCAAACTTTTAGGGGCGGGTTTGGGGCGTGACAATTCCCCTCCATGGATGGCCTCCATTAGGTGTTTTGATTCATCAGCCTTAACGCACAGCTCATGCATTCCCAGATGACCTCTCTTGTACAATTTACCTCCGCAGATGATAAACTGAACGGCCATTCTTCTGATTGCCCTCTTATCTTTGGCATTTACCCCTGGTGGATATGCTTCCTTCTCCAAGAAATTCCAAATATCGTAATACCAGGGGTTCTCATCTTGAACCTCATCTATCGCGGCAATCGACTCGTAAGCCGGCACAAATTTTTGGTCGATAATGACTGGATGCATCTGGACTCCAAACGGGATGTCTATCGTGGAAGATAGAGTTGCTAATGAATCTGCGAACCTGTTGTTCTCCCTTAATAGATGAGCAAAGTTCAGTTTCTCAAACCGAGGGATTAACAAATCCAAGGTCTGGTGATACATTATCATCTTTTCTTCTTTGACTTTCCAATCTCCCTTTGCTTGAGACACAACAAGGTTCGAGTCCCCGATGACATCCAACCATCTTGCCCCTAGTTCCAGGGCTGCTTCTAGACCGGCAATGCATGCCGCATATTCTGCTTCGTTGTTCGAGACTTTGAACCAGAGTTTGAAGGCTAGAGGGATACGGGAATTGTCGGGTGCTATCAGCAACACTCCTATTCCATACCCATACTAGTTTGACGCTCCATCAAAGTACATCGTCCAAGTTTCATTGTCGACATGCAAAATGGCCTCATCTGGGAATAAGTACTCAACTGCTTCACCCTCTTCCACTGGATGATCGGCTAAGAATTCTACTACTGCTCTTCCCTTGACTGACTTGCGCGTCACATATTTCAAATCGAATTCGAAAAGCAACAGCAACCAACGAGCTAGCCTACCCGTAAGTGCCGATTTCTCAAAAAGATATTTGATGGGATCCAGTCGTGAAACCAACATTACGGAGTGAGCTAACAGGTAGTGTCACAGCTTCCTGGTAGCCCATACCAAGGCTAAGCAAGCCTTTTCCAACGGTGTGTAGCAGGTTTCATACTCTAGCATCTTCTTGCTCAAATAGTAGATGGCTCTCTCCACCTTGTCTCCTGATTCTTGCGCGAGCATGCAGCCCATTGTAGTCTCAGTTACCGACAGGTACAATATCAACGGCTTCCCCGGTTCAGGCGGTGACAACACGGGTGGGTTCTGTAAGTATTCCTTGATCTGTTCAAAAGCAGCTTGGCATCGGCCGTTCCATTGGAATTTCTTTCCTTTCTTCAGGAGACCAAAAAGTGGTTCACAAGTCAAGGTTAATTTTGAGATAAACCGTCTTATGAATTGCACTTTACCCAGAAAGCCTCGCACCTCCTTTTCAGTCTTTGGTGGTGGTATTTCTAAGATGGCCTTGATTTTGGAAGGGTCGACTTCGATACCTCTCTGTGTAATCAGGAACCCTAGCATTTTCCCTACTGTAACACTGAACGTACACTTCTGAGGATTCAACCGCAACCGAAATTCTCTGATCCTTTGAAAGAACTTTTGCAAGGCGATGTAGTGGCCCTCACTATCTTTGGACTTGACAATCATGTCGTCCACATACACCTCAACCTCTTTGTGGATCATGTCGTGCAATATTGTGGTCGCGGCCCGTTGATATGTAGCTCCACCGTTCTTCAACCCAAATGGCATCACTCTGTAGTAGTATGTCCCCCACGGGGTGGTGAAAGCAATCTTCTCTCGGTCTTCAGGTGCCATCACTATCTGATTATAGCTTGAGAATCCATCCATGGACGAAAGCAAAGCATGCCCCGCTGTGAAGTCCACTAACTCGTCAATATGCGGCAAGGAAAAGTCGTCCTTGGGACTGGCTCTATTCAAATCCCTGAAATCCACGCATACCCTGATCCTGCCATCCTTCTTCGGCACCGGAACGATGTTGGCCAACCAAGTCGGGTATTCGGAAACCAGCAGGAACCCTGCGTCAATTTGCTTGGTGACCTCTTCCTTAATCTTGAGGGCCCAGTCCGGGCGGATCCTTTTGAGTTTCTGCTTGATGGGTCGGGCCTCGGGGTCAAGAGGGATCCGGTGCTGTACAATCTCAGGACCGATTCCAGGCATGTCTTCGTAGGACCACGTGAAAACATCTTTGAAATCTTTTAATAAAGCGACTAAGCGCTCGCGTTTCTCCGAAGACAACGTGGACCCGATCTGGACTAGCTGCGGGTCCTTCTCAGTACCAATATTCATAGTAGTGATTTCATCCATTAAGGGTTTAACAAATCTTACCTGCTCTTGATCAATTAATCGTTGCAAAACCGGAGGAATTTTGAAAGAGAAATCAAAGGCACAGAAAAGTACTCAGAAACCACATCCACATCATTCTCATTAAGCACATCCAAACCGTCCGATTCTTCTGTTACAACAGACTCAAAAGAGAAAGAAAAAGACGACCTGGACAGGACTATGGCATCCGGGTTATCACCCCCAGGAATACCGAACTCAGACTCAGTCGAGCTGGAACCTGATTCTTACTCACAAGACTTGGTGGAATCAGATTCTGGCTCACTACCTGACCTGGTGCTACTTGACAAAAATCCCTTCTCGTATTGCCAAATGAGGGAGGGTGCGATGGATGCATCCAAAATATTTGCTGGTAGGCCCGCAGTCGTTTCATTTCCGATCATGGACACCGAGAAGTTATCCCCCAAGCACTTCTGTTCGATCGGAGGATCTGAAAGTAGACATGCCAGCGCTACCCCTATTTCACTTTCGGCGTCCTTAGAATCCACTTTCTCATTTTGTTCAACCCCAACTGTTGGGTCTGTTTGTGTCCTCTTGGATATTCTGGACATTTGGTGTCTCCTTGGGTATCGGAACCCTTGGTGGGGGAGGAGCTTGATATGAAGCAGATGCCCCAGCTTGCTGCTGTAGCCTTATGATTAACTCTGTTTGTTCAGTCATAACCGTGGCCTGTTGTTTGGCGAACTCCGCCTGTCGGACAGCGTCTTGCTGCATAGTTTTCATGCTCTCTTGGAGCTGGCGCACCATCTCCTCTAAACTTTCCATACTGCTCTGCTCTGGTTGAATTGCCAATATATATTCCCTTTCTGTGGGAGAAATGGGACTCTGATTTCTACTATACCTAGGTGGGGTGGACGAAGCCCTCTGAACTGTTTGTCGAACTGATATCCTTTGCCTAACTGCCCTCCGTCTGGTAACCGGGGGTAGAGAATGATACACTGGTTGTCCGTCTACCAGATCCTCAGATCGATGGAGTCGACGACCTCTTGTCCAGAGTGCTTGGGGGATATCTGCTTGGTCTGAAGCAATTGTGCTAAACTACCTAGCAAAAAGATAAATAAATGAATGATAAGGAAATACACAATCAGACCAACATACAGCATAACAGCATAAATAAACACACAACACACAGTTGGGCATTAATAACACACAGTCGATAAGCCAAATACATCGTTCTCAAACACTGATTGTTGTCCCAAATCACTGGCCCCGAAATCAGGTCGATACCCAGATAAGCGATTCTCAAACACTGAATCGGGTGCCGCAGTTGAACTGATACCCAAACTTGTGAGCTGATACATGCATTCCTGTGGAGGCCATCTCTAAAAGCACATAACAGATAAGTGAGAGCCAAAACACCCCTATGTTGGGGTAGGGTTTCCCTGTCCTATTTTGTCAGGAGCTAGGGTTTCACTACGCACACAGCGGTTTCAAACAACCTATAATCGGGTAAGCAACCTGTCTTAGCTTGGAATGGCCACTATGGATTCCGAATATGCACTAGGTCGAATGGTCAAAAAGGGTGCCCCGGTAAAACCAGGGTTTGTGTTCCCATACTGGCAGAGCCTATAACCGGTAAGCTTTATGGCACGCAGCCTCTGGCAAACTGCTCAGGAATAGCAGATGGCAAACACGGTGTCCTAGGCGCACCAAGGCACATCCAATGCAAAGAAACACATAAGCGTAATCAAAACAGGATATCATGTGTTCGAGTCAAGTTCTCTAAACTCCCCAGCAGAGTCGCCAGAAACTGTAGACGTCCCCGAACGTCCCGGGGAGGGATCCTCATTTTGTTCGTTTGGGCTTACTACAGTTCAGACTCAAATTGTCACGGTTCTTAATTTGAACCAAAGAGTCCAAATCCGGCACATCATTTTGGAAAACAGATTTTTGTAAAGAAGTGCCAAACATGGACTGCTTTGCCAGATACAGAGTCGCCACCTAAATATTTGATTTTGGTGGAATTTAGGAAACCCTGACTCGTTTGCCTAAGGCCACGCGTCCGTCATCACCAAAGTTGCCTCGATTCGGGAACTTGGGTACGATTTGGAAAGGTCAGCTATGAGCATCCCCTCTCGCCCGATCAAAGATCGACCTCTACTAACCATGATATCTTGTTTTGAAAACATTATGCATTCTTATTCCGGTTATTAGCCTAGATTTACTATGTGATGCGCATAGCATAACAAGTATAGACTCAGTCTCCTGAATTGGGACAAAGCATTTTTTGTTTTGAAAAAACGATTTGCTACTCATAAGTAGGCTAACATGCAGGTTTTGCCACCCTCAAGTGGGCTTAGGAAAGATGGTTTGGCCACTGTCTAGTGGGCTTTAAACTCATAGTCAATGCATTATTCCAATTCAGATAACTCAACCTTCACCCACAGGCATTTAGGCAGATATATCACATAAGCATATAGCCTCATGGTAAGCATGCTAATATGGCAACAATCACACGCATGCAAGATGCTAAAGCATGAGAGCTTATCTAGTACTCCAAGCCAAAATAGAAACTAGTTAGTAATCAAATGCATAATCCTAGTTCATGTTAAGATGGCGAATGCAACACATACGAAATGCAACTAGAATAGGCTCGGCTAATTTGAGAATGGCATGTGAAATGCGACAACTTGATACACGTATTCAAGTTGGCATGGAAATACTATGCAGTTAGTATGATGCGCCGAGCCCGATATGTGCATTACGAATGAATGTACGCAAACATGCTATCATAAGTATGATAATCAAAACATGCCCTAAACTAACCATCGAAAGCTAGTAAATAAAAGGGAAGAAAGACGTGGGGTTGGAAGACATACACACACTCACGCACACTTATTACACAATTGCCCTCACTCGGAGGGTCCGAATAAATAATACAGATTTAACTAATTAACTAGCTGACTAACTAATTAATTAATTACAAAACTTCTAATTAATCAACAAATTAATTACAAAAAGAAGGTGGCCGTAGCCCCACCTCGGAATGATAGGATGATGCATGCTCGATTTGCCGCGCTCGGAAACCCGGTACCATGCCACTGTTGCCTCTGTTTACACTGCCTTGCTCCTCTGAAAGTTATGAAAGTTTCCAGAACTGCTTTGAACTTCCTCCTGAGTATTTTGGAAGGCCACCGGCCAAAGGAAAAATCCACCGACCATGAGAACAAGGTTATCGGCCAAAACTTTGACTACCGGCTGGACAGTGATGGTCGGTCGGCACTTCAAGTAGCTGGCCAGCTATTTCTTTCAGCAGAATCCCACAGTTGTTGTAGTAGAGGGCAAACAGGGCATGGCATGGAATTTTCAAGCAAATGTGTGCATGGCCACACTCTCTATCATGCAATGAACTCAAGGGAGCATAGCCCTCGACCCTCAGGCCATCAATTATGCATTTCGATGCATGACGGCCTAAGAGGCCAAGTTTACCATTCAACGTAAATGCATGCAAGAAAACAAATGAATGCCTTGCGCCCTATCATGTTGAGATCAAGGGCATCGGCGACCGAGGGTTGAGACGTGTTTCATCACTTTGAGTACGAACACCCCTCACCCCTCAAGTTTGGTTTGACACCCCAAACCAAACAAGATGCAATGCGTGTATGCCATATACAATGTAAAGTGATGCAACTCATGCAATGCAATATGAGCACGCTAAGCTAATGCAACATGACATTACCTAATCATGCAAGCTAAACCAATGCAATATGAACATGTCAAGCATACAACAAGACCATGTAATGCAACTAGCTAAACAACATGCGAACATGATACAATGTAAGCATGCAACCAATGCAATGCAACATGTTAAACATGCAAAGTATGCAAAGATGGACTTATACTGAAATGAGAAGGCCTCAGTCCACCCCAAAACAGTGGCCAAAGTGCATGGAAGTGATGGACTAAACACCTTCAAATGTGCACATATGGAAGTCTAACACTTAGGCATGCAAGAAGTCAACTCTCAAGCGCATTAAGAGGAGACAAACATGGACAAATCACTAGCATAACGAGCTCTGAAAATATGTAAAAGACAATGCCAAATCCACTATGTTATGCAAGCAAGGCATGCAACAGTGACTAAAACTTGAAGCCAACAAAAGGGTCCAAACCATGGCTATGTCAACCAAACCCCAAAGGACCAAAATGACCTAGAAAAGTCCTAAAGCACTCCAAAACAAGACTAAATCATGCATGGACTAAGGTCAAAACATGCTAAGAAAAGGGCCCAAAACAAAGGGCATTCAAAGCCACAAAATGGAGTATTACTCTACACCTACCCCAACCACTCATGGCATAGATTATGCAACCCAAAATAGAGTTTTAATGCATCAAAATACACCCAAAAACCCTCTGATACGGCAGCCCAAATGACTTAAACAAAAGGCATGCACTATGACTCAAACATGGAGCATAAGATCACATTTCTTCAAGGCATTGAAAGGATAACAAATGCAAGCATGTAAGCACAAAACATGGACTGAAATGACATAATAAGTGATTCCAAATCACTGAAATAGCCAAGGTAATGCATGCTAATGACTCACACACCTGATGCCAACATGCTAGAATGCAAAGAGACTATACAAAGCATGAAAGGTGTGACCAAATCAACACCCAATAGACTTCAAGCATGATGAAACATGACCAAAAGCTTCACAAAGCTAGACAAAAATATGCAAGCATGGTGGTCTAATGGCAAGATGCATTTCTAGGCAAAATGGAGGAATACAAGGCAAGTATAGAATGCATGAAAGGGGCCATTAATTTGACAAAAAAAAGAGAGGCATGTTATGACCTAACAACACCCAAAAAAACCTCTGGAATGGAGCCAAAGACAACTAATCATGCATGCTACCCTTATGAGCCAAGAACATGAACAAAGGAGAGACAAAGGGAGGGGGGTGTCCCTCCCCTATGCAAGACCTCAAAACTTCTTCTTCACCACTGAAAATCCCCTGGATTTCAGTGGTGAGAAGGCCAATACACTAGGATTCCCAAAGCTCAACAAAGAAAGCACAAAAAAGGCCAAAGAAGGCCTAAGAGGGGGAGGTCGACCCCCAACACCAAAGTGACCTTAATGAAGCATCTTAAGCGTGCAAATACAAGATTTTTTTCATTTATACATAAAGTCTAAAATAGCATGCAAAGTGGGTTAAAAACTAGTGCAAGAATAGAGAATATAATGCAAATAGTGTTACCCTTGAAGAACACTTGAAGAGAAGCAACCTCAGCCCCCTCCTTACGATAAAAACCAGCTCAAAACTCCAAGAACAACCTCTCAATACCTCCACAACCGAAGTAAGGTGTGATACTAGGTGACTTAGTGCAAAACTAAGACCAAAACACACTTTTAGGCCCTCTAACACACACAAATGAAGAGAGAGAGGGAGATATAGAGAGAGAAGGTGTATATAACAGATATATGTGATATTAGGTCTGCTTTTGCTGAACCAACCAACCCCTCCAAAGGAGAAGAGAGGTCTCCTTATATAGACAAGGCAAAAGTCTAAGCTTCCAAGAGAAGCTAATCAAAAGAGGTCAAGGCTTCTTAAAGAAGCTAAGGCAAAGGGGCCAAGGCTTCCTGAGGAAGCTGAGACAGGGGTTCAAGCTTCTTGAGGAAGCTAAGACAAAGGTCCAAGCTTCCTCAAGAAGTTAGACCAAAAGGGTGCACAGGGTGCAAATTCCTCCATACACGTGTATGGAGGACAAGTCTGTGCATTCCAGCTGGCATGCACAATGCCTGAAAAAGGCAAAAAGGAGGTACCGCCCAAAAAAGGAGTCCATCGGCCAAATATATGGTTGGCCGACCACACAAAGAGCCGACCGGCCATCACCAATGGCCGGTGGAAAGAAGACAAGGCCGGTGGCCCTAAGCCACGGCTGGTGGGTTTAAGAGATGGCTGACAAGCCACCTCCTACCCTTAGAAGCGCAAAACACAAGTCCTTGGTCCTTGACCAAACACAAAACAGTCAAGTTGAGAGATCTCAAGACACAGCGCGCAGCCAAGTCCTTCGGGAACTCAGAACGAACACAAACAAGAAAGATCATCGGGTGTTCAAACGATGACGTCCAAGTCTTGAGGACGGTCAAAAATGGGGTGTCTACACCTTGGGGGCATTTATTTGTTTATTTACTTGTTGTTGGATTAATGTATTGTTGCATGAAAAACTATTGTATCATGTAATGTAAGTTTGGAGATTTATATTCTTTTTTCCTTAAAAGAGCCATGATTGTTGTGTTATCATTTGGGCTAGAAATTTGGAGAGTTACAAACACGCACTAGACACAACAACAAATGAAACACAAACTACGAACCAACCCGTTCACAAACCAATTTAGAAACACTTTGAACAAATCACCTATTTAAACAAAACACAAACCAAAACTGTGGAAATAGGATAGTAAGATAAACAGAGAGAAATAAGCCAAATATATCCATATCTATTCCAATATACCCCATAATCCAATATCCATGCCAAAAACCCTGAGTGTGTTAGTAGCAAAAAAACTTCTAACTAACAAAATATGTGTTAGTAGCAAAAAAAATTCTAACTAACAAAATATCTACTCCCCCTTTTTGTCCAGGAGACAAGCCAACAAAAAACAAAATACAATAAACGGGGCAAGAGAAGAAAGAAAACAAATAAAGACAAAACTGTGCAAAGAAAAGTAAACTGTCCAATAATAGGGAAACATTGTCCAAGGAGCAACAAAAATCACTAATCAGGTAGCAGTGAAGGTTGCTACATCTGAAGTAGGGAGAAAATATGAGTAAGGTTCATGGAGGACTGATCAACAGACTACTCAATGTAGCCAAAAGATACCTCCAAGGTAGTGAGCCGTACGTCCGTGGAGGTCTCCAGATCGGTGAGACGAGCATCAAAGATGTCCATCTAACTATCTAAGCTATCAAAGCGGGAAAAAACAACATGCTCAAATTGGCGCAGCTGGCCTCTGATACATCGAGCCGGAGGAGGATGCTCCCCCTCACCAGCAGCAGTGGCGTCAAACTCAGCTTCCTCGGCCAAATGATCTTCACTTGTACTAGAACCACCCACCATAGATAGACCCCCCTTAACATGCGACTAACGGTTTGATAGGGAAGGCAAACTCATCTTCATCAAGGGTAGAAACCTCGAGTTTGGTGAGAAGACAGTTTATAAGGCAACCATAAGGTAAACCTAAGGACTTTTTCTCAAAAGCCACTACCATCTTTTAGATGACTAGGGTAGCAAGATTGATGAGTAGCTAGCGATCTATGCAATAGAGATTATAACCTTGATCTTGGTTGATTTCAGAACTATGGGTGGTGACAATGATATTCACATAGACAATAAGATTGAGCAACCGAATATGAGAGATAAGTTCATTTTGCTTGATTAAGGCCCCATTGACCCAGGTTTTAGATGTACCACATAAGCTTGAGGCCACAGAAGGCACACATAAATGCAAGACAGGACTAAGACCACAAACAAACTAGGAAAGCCTAAGCACAATGCACAACACTAATAAGGCAGCAATAAAAACCAAAACACAACCAAGACTCAAAATAGAGGACAACCCGAGAGAGATAGAGAAATTAAGAAAAAAAAATGAAAAAAAGGAAGAAGGACATACCTTAGACGAAGATGGAAGAGAAGAACACCTAAGCACAATCCAAACCATGTTGCAATCAGAGCCTTAGGAGATCACAGTCGGAGCCCTAGGAAAAAGGAGGAGAAATGGGGAAAAAATTGGACTGAAAGAACGAGGACTGGGTTTTTAAAGCACTGCAGTCTGCTCGAGTGTGAATACTTATGCGCGTGGCTTCGCTCGAGCCAAGACTCATGTGCTCGAGCACAAAAAACATGCTCCCAAAAGTTAGATGCCTCTGCAAAAGTACTGGATAAGTGAAATCACTGCTCAAGTGCATGAGTGGACGCTTGAGCGTGGGGAAAAAAAAAAAGACAAGTTCAAAATGCACCCTTTTGAGCAGTTAAAAACAACTCACACTGTCAAGTGGGACTTGAAACAAGAGGTGATTAGCACAATAGCAAAAAGTGACGCTAAGATGAGATAATCCACATTCCATGAATTCCCTAAACTCGCAATTTTGACAATATGAAACACACTATCATGAGCAAATCAGGTAAACATATATCAATGACCATAAGCTACATAGGAATACACAACTCAAAGACAAACATGAGAGCTCACATAATGAATGTGTGTGGGTGCAATCTTTGAGAGGCCACAAAGCTAGAGTTAATCCTTGTGGTGATCGGATGGCTGGACCTCTGACAAGAGAATCTAAACATCATTGAGAAAAGTCAAACCACTAGGAATCAAGGGATATTTGTTGAGTAAAAGCAGAGTCTCCCCCTCAAGCAATGAGTCATTTTTTTTTTTTTTTCATTTCTCATTTTTCATTTTTGACTTTAATCAAACCACTAGGAATCAAGGGATATTTGTTGAGTAAAAACGGAGGCTCCTCCTCAAGCAATGAGTCATTTTTGTTTTTCATTTTTCATTTTTGACTTTTCTTTCTTATGGGCACTCACTGGTGGCTTGCACGCTCAAGAGTATGGAGACAAAACCAAAGAAGCATGGAAAACAATGAGGATGGCCTGGTTGGTGCCTCTAAGGTAGCTTTTTCTTAATGCCCAAACTTCAAAGCAGTGAATGAGAAACCATGGAAGTAAAAATGGATAGTAGATGGTTAAGAGACTTAACATCACCCATGATATCCCAGAATAGGTCAATTCCTCAAGAAATGTATAAGAGACAATGTTAAAAGTCCATAGAGAAAAATGATTACTTACGCAGAAATCCCTGCAACAGTTTATCTGAAGAATGTATACATAATGAGATCATGAATTCAATGAGCATCAATATTCAAAATGAACTATGAACAAAGATAAATGAAATCTTGTAAGCAGTATGAGAAGTGTTCATTAAGTCTAAGAGCAAAGATGACAAGAATCAATGACAATGGGATTATAGCATCCAAGTGCACAAAAAGCCAATCACTTTAACCCACTCATGCAACAAGACACACTCTAGTTATTGAGCATTACACCCAAGGTCTTTCTAAGGAACTCAAACCTAAGAAGATCACGGGTCTTGTAAAAATATCAGCTTTTTGAAGCTCAGTGGGTACATGTTCAAGAATTACAAGGTCCTCTTCAACTAACTCTCGAATGAAATGATGATGGATGTCAATATGTTTGGTGCGAGTGTGTTGGATAGGATTTTTAGAGATGCTAATGGCATTTGTATTATCATAGAAAAGGGTGAGACTGTCCTGGTCTATACCATAATCATGAAGCATTTGTTTTATCCACAACATTTGTGGACAACAACTCCCAGCAACAATGTACTCAGCCTCATCGGTCGAAAGAGAGATGGCATTTTGCTTTTTGCTATGTCAGGCAACCAAATTATTCCCAAGGTAAAAACACCCTCCAAATGTGCTCTTACGATCATCAACACACCCTGCCCAGTTGGCATAAAAAAAAACTAGGGATTTCAGTAGTAATGTTTATCAAGAACCAAATCCCACACCCCAATGTCCCATTAACATACTTAATGATGTGTTTGACCGCAAGTAGATGAGACTCTTTATGACAGGCTTAGTAATAGGCACAAACACTTACACTAAATGCAATGTCAGGTCAACTGGCTGTGAGGTACAAAAGACTCCCTATCGTACTCTTATAAAAGGTAGGATCAACATCAGTACTAGAGGAATCTTTGAAAATGTGAAGACTGATGCTCATAGGAGTGCGTGCATATTTGGCCGGCTCTAGACCAAACTTAGACACAAGGTTTTTGGCATACTTGGTCTGAGAGATAAACATACCCGAAGGAGACTATTTAATTTGAAGACTCAAGAAATAAGATAACTCCCCCATCATGCTCATCTCAAACTCATGTGTCATGCAATCCGAGAAATATTTCTCAAGAGAATTAGAAGTGGATCCAAACACAATATCATCAACATAAATTTGAGCAACAAGTATATGAGACTTAGTATGTTTCACAAATAAGGTCTTGTCCACACTACTCCTTTGAAAATCATTATCAAGAAGAAAGGTAGTAAGTCTATCATACCAAGCTCAAGGGGCTTGTTTCAACCCATACAACGCCTTGTCTAACTTGTAGACATGGTTTGAAGATTTTGGGTCCTCAAACCCTTTTGGGTGCTTAACATAAGCCTCTTCTTTCAAGTATCCATTCAGAAAGGCACTTTTCACATCCATTTGGAATAGTTTAAACCCTAGAAAGCATGCAACACTAAATAAAATATGAATAGATTCGAGACGTGCAATAGGGGCAAACGTCTCATCATAGTAAACACCTTTTACTTGTGGATAGCCTTAAGTAACCAACCTAGATTTATTTCTAACCACAGTACCATTCATGTCTCTAGGTCTGGGAACAAGTCCAAACTTTGTTACGTTCAAATTGACCTAATTCTTCATGCATTGCATTAACCCAACTATCATCTAGTAGGGCCCCTTTTACATTCTTAGGTTCAATTAACAAAACATAGCACACATGAGATACCTCTTCCCGAATTTGTTTTAGGATTTTCATTCGGTCTGAGACATTTCCAATCACCTGTTGAACCGGATGATTTAGTTTTACCCTTGCTGAAGGTTCTAAAACTGGACTGGTAGTAACTTGAACATTGGAGGTGGTGTCTCTTTCCACACTCTTTGGTCTCGGACTTACCATAGAGGTTGGTGTTGGCTCACCTTCTTGGGCTTGGCCCTGTACTTCTCCTTAACTTTTTGGTTCAGTATCCAAGATTGGAGACTTACCATTTTTTTCCACATGTATAGGTGAAGTAGGAGAACTTGTGTCATCTACAACCACATTGATTGATTCCATTAAAGATAAAGTTCGTAGGTTATAGACACAAAAAGCTCTACTGGTGGTTGAACACCCTAGAAAAATACCTTCATCACTTTGGGAGTCAAATTTGCCCAAACACTCTTTATCTTTGAAAATGTAACATTTACTCCCAAAAGCTTTGAAGTATTTTACATTAGGTTTCAACCCTTTCCACAATTCATATGGAGTTTGTAAAGTGCCGAGCCTCAAATACATACAATTCACAACATAAACAACAGTATTTAAGGCTTCAACCCAGAACTTTGGAGAAACTTTATTGCTAAGGAGCATGACCCTAGCCATCTCTGGAACTATCCTATTTTTCCTCTCTACAATTCCATTTTGCTGTGGAGTAATGGGTGCAAAAAACTCATGCTTAATTCCATGCATATCACAAAAATCTGAAAATGAGCTATTTTCAAATTCACGACCATGATCATTTCGGATTCTTATGATTCGCCCAATATAAACACCCTGTTCTTTTTGGATTTTAAGGACTAAGGACTGAAAAGTATCTAACGTATCAGATTTTTCTCTTAAAAAATTAACCCATGAAAAACGAGTGTGATCATCAACAATTAAAAAAAATGTATCTTTTACCTCCCATGCTTTCAGTGCGAGTGGGTGCCATAAGATCCATATGAAAAAGTTCAAGATGACGTTTGGTTGTTAAGCTGTTCACCTTTTTATGAGGGGTACAAGTCTGCTTCCCAAGTTGACATGGTCCACACACATGGTTCACCATCTTACCCATTTTGGGTACTCCTCTCACAAGCTCTTTGTTGGCTATGTTAGTTAGGTCTTTGAAATTCATGTGACCTAATCTTTGATGCCACAGGTCAAGATTACTTATGATGGCTGAGATTATTTGTGGAAACAATCCCATAGCAGTTGTTAGATGTGCAAACCTCATGCATGATAGTATTTCCCTTCTTATCCAAAATTTCACATTTATTTTTTGAAAATAATACTTCATGATTGGAATCACACATTTGACTAATGCTCAAAAGATTAACTTTAAGGCCATCAACAAGTAAGACATTTTCGAGCGTGGGAAGACCAACCACACTTATAGAGCCCTTACCAATAACTCTAGAAGTGCTACCATCTCCAAAGGTAACAATTCCTCCATATTTTTCAAGAGATGTGAAGTAGGATTTGTCACTAGACATGTGACGAGAGTGCCTACTATCAAGATACCATATGTGCGAGTCACGTGCTTTCAGTGTAGTGTGAACAACAAAACAAGTTAAGTCATTCTTCCTCACTTATATCTTTTTGGTCTTAGCAGAAGCAGGTCTGACAGTCTTGGTAAATGTCTTAATGTTGTGAACACCATCATGAATCTTGGTGTTCTGCCTAGACATGTAAGGTTGTCTCCTAACCTATGAAGTATTAGAATTTCTAATTTCTTAAGACACCTTACCAAACAACTCATAACAATAAGGGTGAATGTGGCCATACTTACCACAATGATGATAAATGAAAAAAGGTTTTACCTCCCTTTCGTTGATCTTACCCCCTTTAGGTTGATGAAGAGAGTGATCTCCCTGTTGAACCTTAAGCTTTTCCTTTTCTTGAGTCTTGATATCATGTGATGTTGAGGTTTGTCCCTTTTGAAATATTGCATCACCATAGCCTATCCCACTTTTGTCACAACTCATCTGTTGAGACCCGATGATGTCTTCCAATGTCTTTGACCATTTGTTCCACATATCAATTGTGGCTCTAGCATTTTTGAGTTTTTCCTCTTTCTTTCCAACCAGCTCTCCAATGCAATTTGTGACATCTCAAGGATTTCAATCTTCTCTTCATATGTGGCATAGATTTTCAGAAGTTCATTCCTTTCAATCTCACAAGATAGAAATTTTCTACAGAGGTCTTGCCTGTCATTGGAGATATTGATGACATCCCCTTTTGCTATTGCAATCTCTTCCTTTAGCTTGACATTCTTGATTTCACATGCTTTGAGCTTGAAAGTGAGTTTGTCATTAATTTTGGACAAGTTCAGTATTCATTATAAAGCTTTTCATAAGCTTGTTGTAGGTCATCACCATCAATCTCATCATTGTCTTTCAAGGTTTCATCATCTTCTTTTTGCTTCTCTTTCTCCTTGATCTTATCCAGTCGAGCAACTAAGGCATGAAAGTTGATGGATGGTTCTGAAGATCACTCTCATTTTTCATGGACTTGATTAAGAACATCTCATGCATCTTTGTCCTTGTGCAGTAATTAACCCGTTGTCATTCTTTTTCAGAAATTACTTCACCGATGGTATTTAGAACTCTTTGATTGCTTGGATTGTCAGCACTTTCAATATCCTCTTCAATTGCTTGCCAACCTTTAGGGTCATAAGCTCTAAGATACATCCTCATTTTGGTCTTCCAGTATAAGTAATTACTCCCATGAAAGGTAGGAGCATAGTGTAAACTCGAACCACGAGCAAACTCAGCTGGCTTTTAAGGTGGTTGAGTGAAGGTAGACCTGAATGCTATGTAGGTACTATCTCTATCTTCTCTAGATTTGGTTTCTTCAAGTTCTTGCTTTGACCTGTTTTCATCATCCCAAGTCACTGTATAGACTTTCTTTTGATTATTTTTCGATGGACATTCAAGTGCAATATGTTCAAACCCTTGACATTCATAACACTTGACACCTTGCTCCTTCACAGTCTTCTTCTCCATTTTTGGAGCAACTTTTGGTGGAAAAGTTTTGAATTTATCATTACCCTTATCTTTTGAACTAGAGTCCTTGAAATTAGGCTTCTTTTTCTTTAAGTTTTTTTTTAACTATTTAGTAAATTGTCGTCATTTCGGACTCTAGATCAAACTCAACCTTAGGGGCCTTAGCAGTCTCATGAACACTGGTAAAAGCCACACTATCTTTTTGTTTTTTCTTAGAAATCTGGTGGGCTTTATAAGTCTACAAGTTTCCAACCAACTGATCAAGCTTGAGATTCTCAACATCTTGAGCCTCCTTAATAGCTGCCACTTTTGATTGGAACCTCTCGAGTAATGACCTCAAAATTTTTCCAACAACTTTCAATTTAGAGTTTTTTTCATCGAGTGTGAAATAAGAATTCACGATGTCACTAAGTTTAGCATAAAAATCATCAAACGTTTCATCATCACGCATAAAAAGAGTTTCAAAAAAGGAGGTGAGACATTGAAGTTTTGATCTTTTAACAGTAGTAGTACACTCGTGAATAGTTTCAAGAATGTCCCAAGCCTCTTTTGCTACGTCACACGTGCAAATACAACGAAACTCTTCTGGTGTGACGACGCAAAAGAGGGAATTGAGAGCTTTACTATTCCAACTCAAGTTTTGATAATCGATTGTGTCCCATCTATCGAGTGGTTTGGGGATATGAACACCATCAATGGTGACAACAAGTTCACTCCATCCATATATCACACAATGCTAAACTTTCTCATCAATAGATTTTAAAAATGCCCTCATACGAGCTTTCCAATAAGAATAGTTTGTACCATCAAGTAATGGAGGTCTATGGGTAGAGTTACCATCGTGAATTGAATCCATATCACAAATCACACAAAATCACATTCCTATAGTTTTGATAAAAACAAAGAGTGACTTGCTCTGATACCAATTGAAAAACCTAAGAGATTTGAAAAACCAATTGAAAATGCCCTCATGACTCTGTCATCACCAAGATTGTCTCGGCTCGGAAACTTAGGTACGAGGGAGGAAGGTCATGAATTGAGCACCCCACTCGCCCAATCAAAGATCGGCCTCTACTAATCATGATATGATTTTTATCAACATTATATGCTCTTATTCCGGTTTATTAGGCTAGCATTACTATATGATGCGCACAAAACAAGTATAGACTAACTTGTAAGAATTGGAACATTCGATTCATATTGTTTCGAAATATGTACTACTTGAAAAAGTAATCACATATGAACATTACTCAAATTATTCCAATTCAACCAAATAGCCTTCGTCCATAGGTATTCAAAAGGTTATAGCACTTAAGCAATTAGCCTCATGGCAAGCATGCTAAACATGGCAACATCAACACTTATGCAATTATGCTAAAGCGAGTAAAGGCTCACCTAGTTCTCCAAGCCAAAATGAACAAAAAGAGTTTCAAAAATGCATGATCCTAACTATGCAAGATAGCTAATGCAACACATGCAATATGCAACTAAATAGGCTTGGCTACTTAACATGGCATATGAATCAACGAAATAGCATGCAGTCTAAGCACGTGCTCAAAGAAATATTGAAATGACAATGTAGTTAGAATGATGCAAACATGAAGAATGCTAAATGAAACATCATGCCCCTAAACTAACCATCATAAGCCAGTAAATAAAAGGGAGAAAGACATAGGGTTGGAAGACATACACATTATTACATTGCGCTTTCACGAAGGAGAGTCTGAATGAATAAACTAGCTAACTAGGCTAAGCTAATTAAGCTAACTAATTAGACTAAAGCTAATTAAGCTAATTATTACAACACTTGAATTAACAAACTAGTTAACTAACTAATTAAATAATTACAACACATGAATCAACTAACTATTCTAATTAATTAGGTTACAACACTCGAACAAAATTAATTAGCTACAACTAATTAATTATAACAAATATTTAATCTCAATATTTAAAGTTTAAATAAGCTTAGAATGCGAAGGATGCTAATGCACGTGCTCAGTTTCCACTTGACAGGACCACCATTTTGCTTCTGAAGGCCTCTGTTTGCACAGTTGAACACCAACACTGCTACTTACTTTGCTCCGCCTTACAAACTCACTGCTCAATTTTGCACTAGTGGCTAGCTAGCTAGTGATGAAGGTTGCCAGCCACCTACCAGCCATTAACGGTGGTCTGTTAGCCACCTACCGGCCATTAAAGGTGGTTTGCCAGCCACCTGCCGTCCATGAAAAGTGGCTTACAGGCCACTATTGCACAGGTTCATCTTGCTACAACAGAGGACAAACAGAGCATATATAGGGTATTTCAAGGCTTTGTTTGCACAACTCACCCTTCCTTTTCATGAGCAAATCCAAGGAGTGGTGAACTTAAGTCACACACCACCAACTCAAGCAATTTCATTGCATGATAGCTTGTGAACCTAAGTGTGCAATTTCAATAAATGCAATAAAAAAATGAGACTCTCAAAACCAACTCCCTATCATGAAAAATCAAGGAAAGTGACGTCCTTGGAGACTTGAATCATTTCCTCACTAATGAGTATGAAATGGTTCAATTTCTATGTGTTCAATTAACGTTCGATTGAACACAACCAAGTTATTATCTTTCTCACTTTAGTTCCACTTTTAGTTACTCCATTTTAGTTACCTTTCAATCCTTTAATCAATTGAGTCCAAAAAGGTGAGATTAAGTCCTCTAATGAAAAGAGGGCACAAATCACAAGTTACTTTAGGTATGTAAGAAGCATCATACTGTTGGTAATGAACCCCCTAAGGGATTAAACCATTAAGTATGAAACCTCAATTTCATACTTGGACAAACAAGTGACTTGAAACCACTTTCAAAGCAAAATAAAAAGCCAAGAATGGAGGAAGGTTGTAGAGATTATTAATGCTGAAATGAAGTATGAACAGCCCGAAATAAGTGTTATTAACTCAAATAAGTGATGCCTAAGACCTAAAACATCAAGCTTATGAGGACTATTATACTAGAAGCATGCAAAACAAAGCTCTAATGCAAATAATAGCCCAAAACAACGCTAAAACAGTCTAAAATAAGTCCTAAAATATGTTAGAATTGAGCTAAAAAAGTCTAGATTAAAATGCTAAAACATGGCACCAACTAGGCTAGTAAGCAAGACATAAGGAGAGGACGATAACCCCTCCAAATTTGGACTTCAAAACATAATTTTGGGTACTGAAAAAGCTCTAAAAATTAGTGTTTAAAAGCTTGAAAAAAGATAGTAAAAGGGTGGGAAACACAAGGCAAAGGCCTCCAAAACAAGGTACAAAGAAAGGCTATTAACCTCTCAACCTTTAATGGCCTTAAACCCAAGCTTTAGCCCAAAAAACACAGAGTTTTGATAGCCCAAAACAATGAAAAAATTGTAGGAAAAATAATAGAGAAAGCAAGCAAATAGGTAAAGCTTTATATCTCTTGAAGAAAAGAACCAATTCCAATCAACAAAACCAAGTAAACACACCCTCTAGAGCTCAAACCAAGCTCAAAAGTACCTCAGCTTAAAGGTGAGAGGATTTGGTTAAGGATGTATAGGCAAAGGTTGAAGAATTATAGGCAAAAGTATAGAGATTTGGTAGAGAGAGAGTAAAATTTTTAAGCTCAAAATTTTCTAACCTCAAAACAAGAGAGTGGGGCCTCCTATATATAGAAAACATGAAATTCTCTCAAGGAGATCCAACCTTACACGTGGGGATAGATGCATGCATCTGTGTAAACAGCTGGCACAATTGGCATAAAATATCTGCAAAATACATTGGTGGCCGGCAAGCCACATCAGTGGCTGGTAGGCCACCAAAAGCTACAGGATTGAAGAATCAAGGCTTGGTCCAAAAATGAGGCAACAAGGGTGCAAGGTTTGAAAGGCTCAAAGTTGTGGCATACCGCTGAGGACTTCGAGCATTTGGCGAGCAAATAAACTCATCATCGGGTTTGCATGCGAGGATGTCCAAGTCGTAAGAGCCATAAAAAATGGGGTGTCTACAAGCACCAAATGCCACAAATCAACGCACTACAAATTGACTATGACTCGACCTCCTAGCAGTATAAGTCGACTGTGACTCGGCCTCTCACAAAAACCCATATGTAGTGGTGAAGGCATAACTTTATTTCCTTAAAGGGTACAACGTCAAGCTCCACAAATTGACTGTGACTCAGCCTGCCACTCTCACCAAAACCCATAGGTAGTGGTGAAGGCGCAACTTTATTCCCTCAAAGGGTACAAGGTACAACGCCAAGTGCCATAAATTGACTGTGACTCTGCCTCCTAGCACCTGCCTACAAGCAGCATGCCCTCTAGAGGAATTGAACTTGAGACCTTACTCTAATACCAATTGTAAGACCTCAATGCCTACCATCTTACCAAAACCCATAAGTAGTGGTGAAGGCGCAACTTACCCTGTAGGTATCCATGGAGACCCAACCCAAAAACATGGGTTTTCCTCTTTTTTTTCTTATCCATTGGATAGGGTAAGTGATATTCTTTAAATATCCACAGGAGATGGGTTGGGGATGGGTACCCACTAATTTCTCCATTATTTTTATTTATTTATTTATTTATTTTTTAGGATTCACAACCAAAACTAAATATACATTCAATCTTTTTTCTTTTATTTATTTATTCATTTTTTCAGGTTCACAACCAACCTTTTTTTTTTTTTTTTTTATAGATCCACAACCAAAGCTAAATATACATCCAATCTTTTTTTATTTTATTTTATTTTATTTTTAAGGCTCACAACCATTTTTTTAAAAAATTTTAAGATTCACAATCAAAGCTAAATATACATTCAATATTTTTTCTTTTGGTTTTTTTTTTTTTAAAATTTTTAAGGTTTACAACAAAAGCTAAATATCATTCAATCTTTTTTCTTTTCTTTTTTTTTTTAAAATTTTTAAGATTCACAACAAAAACTAAATATACATTCAATTTTTTTTTTTTCTTTTTAGAGGTTCTGCCTATTTGACTATTTTAGTAAATTATTTTAGTTTTTGCATTTAAGAAGATGGGTTGGATTTTTTGTTAGATTGATGTATTGAAAAATGTGTTTGAAATAATGTAGAGATAATAAATGACCAAAATTTCCCTATGTGTATTATCGTTGTTGTTGTGAGTTTCTCAAAAATTAAAAAGGCAAAAGCGTCATTTTACCCTTTGTCCGTTACAGCTGTGTATCATGTGGGAAGTCAGCAACAATACTTTTTGAATTTTTTTCTTGAAGAGGCTAAAGTGATCTATAAATTTCATTTCCAAACACTGCCATAATTAAATGCATAAATCACTTTTATCTTCATCATTTTGTAATTATTTTTTACTTTTGATTTTTTTGATATTCTCCAAAAAAAAAAAAAAAAAAAAAAAAAAGAAAGAAAGAAAGAAAAAAGTGAGGTCTTAAAATTGTTTCAGTCAATTTTTTTTTTTCTTTTATCAATAATTTAGTTTTTAAATAAAAAATAAAAAATTAGAAAGAGAGAACATGAGTGGAACGAGGCCGGCAGAGATGGAAGAATAGGAGAGAGAGAGAGAGAGAGAGAGAGAGACTACATTAGTAGGCGTCATGCGTATTTTGATGTTTTTTGATATTTGAATTTAAAAAAAAAAAATAAACACATTTATAAATTATTTAGCTTTTGTTGTCAACCTTAAAACAAAATAAAATAAAATAAAAAAATAAGTTGTTAAAATTAAATATATTAAAAAAGAAAGAAAAAAGATTGAAGGTATATTTAGCTAAAACCTTAAAAAAAAGAAAAAAAAAAGAAAAAAAGAAAAGTTGTTAACATTAAATATATTAAAAAAGAAAGAAAAAAGATTGAAGGTATATTTAGCTTTTTTTGTGAACGTTTTAAAAAAAATAAAAAAAATAAAAAGTTGTTAACATTAAATATATTAAAAAAAAAAGATTGAAGGTATATTTAGCTTTTGTTGTGAACCTTTAAAAAAAAAAAAAAAAAAAAAGTTGTTAACATTAAATATATTAAAAAAAAAAAGAAAAAATATTGAAGGTATATTTAGCTTTTGTTGTGAACCTTAAAAATAAAAAATAAAAAATAAAAAAAAAAAAGTGATTGTTAACATTAAATATAAAAAATAAAAATAAAATAAAAATGGGGATTAAAGTGAATTGGGGAAAATCCAAACCTATTAAGAAATGGGAAGAGTGGTACTCATGGAGAATGTGGAAGATTTATTATAAGAGAATGGGGATAGGAAATTAATATCCACCCCATTAATCCCTATTGCCATCCCTAAACGCGAAGCACCACAAGTCGACCATGACTTAGCGTTACCTTGGGCCTCCGCTATAGTGAGATGCTGGCCCAAACCCAGGCCAACATAAATCATATGCATATTATTGTAATTTCACATCTATAATTAACTTGGTTAACATCACAGTTTGGTTAGAAATCACATGAGACTTTGTGTCTATATTTAAGTATAATTTCCAACCTCAAATCAAAAAAGGTGAAATAAATTTGGGAAAATATCAAAAAAATTGAAAGTAAAAAAAGTAATTACAAATTAATGAAATTACAACATTTATTTGCACAATTTAATGCATAAATTATTTGTACGGAGTTTCCTATTATTCTTTCCACTTTTGATTTTTTATATTTCCCCAATAAATTTTACCCCAAACACCCATTATAAAATAAATAAAATAAAATAAAATTGACCCTAAAAAAAGGAAATTATTTTGGACATCTAATTTTGGACCCCCAAACTATATCCAAATGATGTGTCATAAGTCACATTACTTAGAAACCCTACTAAAATATAAAAATTATCTAACGAGTGTTTATCATGTCATTGAGGGTCCAAAATGGGCGGTGTAATATTGCTGCTTAAAAAAAGTCATCTAATTTGCCCCTTGCCTATGCTTCCTTTCACTACCTCCCAAACATGGTGTTAAGGATACACGGATTACATACCAGTGGAAGAAAACTTCTGCTCTCTCTCTCTCTCTCTCTCTATTAAATGCTCTCTTTACTGTACAATCCTTGCTTCCTTCTCCTCCATTACCGTTGACCCAACCTCCACTTTTCTGCCAAAACCCCTTCGTGAAAGTTAGGCTATATTTGGTTTAGAAATTTGAGAAGGAGTTTAGAAAGAGAAAGAAAAAAGGTAGGTAAAATTCACAAATCCTCCATTACAATTGGTCCAACCTCCATTTTCTACCAAAACCCCATCGTGAAAGTTAGGTTGTATTTCATTTAGAAATTTGAGGAAAAATTTAGAAAGAGAAAGGCAAAAAGTAGGTGAAATTTTGAAATCTCTCAACCATAATGCTGTATTTAGTTAAGGGATTTGGAAATGAAAGAGAAAAGATGTATAAAATTAAGTAAAATATAAATATATTTTATTCATATTTTATCTATCTTTTTCTCTTTCCAAACACAGGTCATCCGTAAGTAATTGCACAAATTTTACTTGTTTGGTCTATGTGGGAATTACACTCTTATTACATAGTTCTTTTGTTGGTTTGTGAATTAAAATACATTATTAGACTCAAGAAAAATTCTATAATACACATTTCATTTGAAGTGTGTACCATATATGCATTTAGTTATGAATTTTATAGTTTTTAATTATGATATATTATGGTGTTAGTTATGACATGTTGATTATGACATTATTTTGATTGTAATAATAATAATAAAATTGGTTATAGCTTAAGTATTGTTTTGGTATAGCTCTCTCTCTTAATAAGACTTCTATAAGATTGAGTTATGACATTTGCAGTAATCAAACCTACAAGTTATACAAATGTCATAACTTGTATATAGTACATACATTTTAAAGTTGTATACCATAATATCTCTCTAAAATCTAAATATAATTTATCTAAATTTTGAAAAAGATGAATATAATTCATCTTAATTTTTAACTTGCCAAAGTGTCAACACCGAATGAAATAGCACATCACACATCTTTTCGAAGGTGCAAATCACTTTGCTTGGTTATTTCTATTTTTTTTTTAAACTAAGTATTTTATTTTTGTAATATTTTTAAAATTTTTAGTGAATTTTTAATATTTTATGTAATTTGTTTATTTTTTAGATATACTAAATTTATAGACACTTAAAAAGTATAATAATTGTGATTTTTTTTAGATATAAAAAAATATAAAAATTCAATAAATTTTCCTATTTTATTGTATTCAATAATTTTTTTAAGTATATCAAGATTTAAGTGGATCTAAAAAGTAAATAAAAAAATTGATTAAAATATTTTTAAAAATCACTAAAAATATAAAAATACAAATTTAAAATTAAAAAAAATATTTTTTTTTGAAACTCCAAACCAAACTGATAGCATTTTAGAAAAGAAAAAAAAAAAATGTTCTGTCTGTCCTAGTGGAGTGGACTATAGAAATTGTATTGTTGGAAAAAGTCTTGCCATGACTTTTATAACGTTTCGGGTAACATGTCATTTTCTCTTTTGATTTGATTATGTAAGGGTAGTTTGAAGTAGGGTAGCAAGAAAAATTGATGGAAAAAAAAAAATAATCGCTCAAGGTGACTGGACTTTTTATTTTTTATTTGTTTTTCAGAACATGTAATTTGTTTCAATTTTGAAATTGTTTATATTGATAAAAGTCGAACTAACTAAAATCTTAGGTATAAAAGCTTGTATATTTTAATTTTTTTAATTATATATTATATGATGAGTAACTAATACTACTCATTTGACATTTATAGAATAATTTTTACTTTTTTTTATTTATTTTTAATGTGAAATTTTACAATTTTTTTATAAAATCTTTTAAAGTTTCACGTTATCAACAAAATCAAATTGTAGCATGTTCACTGTTTGTTTTGGAACCTCAACCAACAAAACTGAAAATTTTGATTTGGTATTAAATTTTTGAGACTTATTTTATTTTATTTTATATTTTACCTCCCAAATTATCATTCACAAATTAATTTATTTATTTATAAATCTCTTTTCACCTACTTATATTTCACTTAGTTCAAATTATTTTCTTATATTTCAATAAGTCTTATGGTTGACATAGTTACCAAAACATTTTTAATAATAATAGGCTAAAGCGCACATTAATGTTCACATTGATAGTTTGAATGTTTCGTTTTGTGAATATTTACATTGTCAAATTTATTTAATATAAATGTTCATAACATGTTATATTTAAAATAATCCAAAATAATAGTGCACACTAAGTTGTTAAGAGTTCAAAAATTATTTGTAAGGAAAAAGTTATCCCTAAATTACCTTAAATATGAAAATTAAGATTTAGTAGATTAAATGTCCAAAATAATAGAACTTATTGAAATTTAAGAATATATGATGTACTAATTGAGATACACATATTTGAAAGTAGATTTTCTAATAAATTCCCCTTCCTTTTTAATAAGATATATTATATAACTCACTACAAGAAAAAACAATTTTGGCGAGCACCTATTTTTTTTGGTCGCAAATAGTCCACTTTTTGCGAAAAATTTAACTTTTGGCGACCACAATTTTTTTGGTCGCGGAAAATCACCTTTTGGCGACCAAAAAAAAAAAGTTGGTCGCGGAAAGTATACTATTGGTGACCAAAAAAAAAGGTTGGTCACAGAAAGTATACCCTTTGGCGACCAAAAAAAAAGTTGGCCGCGGAAAGTATACTATTGGCGACCAAAGGCTTTTTTTGGTCGCGAAAGATCACCTTTTGGCGACCAAAAAAAAAAAGTTGGTCGCGGAAAGTATACTATTGGCGACCAAAGGCTTTTTTGGTCACGGAAGATCACCTTTTGGCGGCCAAAAAAAAAAGTTGGTCGCGAAAAGTATACTATTGGCGACCAAAGACTTTTTTGGGTCACGGAAGATTACCCTTTGGCGACCAAAAAAAAAAAGTTGGTCGCGGAAAGTTATGACGGGTTAAATTTTAAAAAAAATGATACTACTGTAATTACATGCTATTTTTTTGTTTAGGCATTAAAAGTTCTATAAAATAATAGATAGCCCAATTTTTATGGGTTATATATATGTTTTGCCAAATATGAACAAGAAACATGTTAGTGGCAGAGTGGATTGGGTGCATGGTGACTCCTTGGTCATGGGTTCGAGTCCCAAGTAGCACAAAAGAATTAATTTTTTTGGATCAAGGCGCTGACTTTTGGCGACCAACTTATCTTTGGTCGCTAAAAGTTTACTTTTGGCTAATATAAATTGGACTTTTCGCGACCAAAAAAGTTGGTCGCAAATGGTCACTTTTAGCGACCAAAGGCTTTTTTGGTCGCAGAAAACTATCTGTGATGAGACTTTGGCGACCAACTCGCGACCAACATATTTTGGTCGCAAAAAGGTTTTAACGACCAAATATGGTACTTTTCGCGACCAAAATGTTGGTCACGGAAAGTGTTTTTTCTTGTAGTGACTAAACTATTTGTTTTTTGATAAATTTTATTTTTGCCATTAGTTGTCGTCTATAATTAAATAGAAGTTTCTGACGTAGTATCAAAACTTCATTTAAAATTTGGAAAATTCTAAATATACATAAAATTCAAAGAAAAAACTTGACAAGAATGATATGTCAATGTCATTATTGTAAATAAATCCATCTTCAATGGTGTTTTGTTTTGAAGTGAAGGTCTACAATGGGCCATATCATCATGTATAAAAATTATGTATAAATTTTTTGTTTGTATAGTATTATTCTTAAAATTTTATTTCACCTCTCAAAGTAATAATTATAAACTTGTATTTCTATTTCATAGTCATTAGATATATAATGAAAATCCTTTATTATAAACTTGTAACAAAGATGGTCAAAGTCCGATCTAGGAAATATCATTTTGTCTCTCAAACTGTCACACGTTTTACAATTTAACATCCAAATTTCAATTAATATTAATTTTACATCCAAACTTTAAAAATTTTGATCAATTTGGTCCCTATCGTCACATTCAGTCTACAATTGGACAGAATATGCTGACATAACACCAAAATTATTTGGAATTTCATTTTTGGATGGTGTTAAAGACAATTCACTTATACTGATATTTGTTCCCTCAATCAACTCTACCATTCTCATCAACATCCACATTCGTTCCATTTGCAAATCCAATACCATTTTTCATTTTCTTTCTCAAAATCAAACATCCGTGATTTTAGGGGCAAAACCCCATTTTCTTTAAAAATTGACTTCAAGTATAAAAACACACCATTTCAACATGTCTCAATCATATTTGGAATCCTACAACCCTTTTCAACAACTCATTTGAAAACCCTTCTTTTCCATTTCAAAATAAAATCCTAGATTTCATTTAAAATTCCCAAATCTCAAGATTTCTTAAATAGACAAATAACTAAGTTAAAAATCATACCAAAGGTTGAAGAAATCTCTACCTCAAGGATAAAAGACAAGGGAGAACAAGGGTTGAAGTTTGATAAAGCCAAAAATGATATCCTTCCAACTAGAACGAAGCCCTCGATGTACTCTGTCTTTTTCTCCAAAGGGCAAGGGTGTAGAGATCAATGGATGATGGTGTTATTTAAGGTTTCAAAATGGTTTCTAGAGAGAGAGAGAGAGTGAACAACTAGGGTTTTGATAAGTTTAGAGAGAGAGAGAGAGAGAGAGAGAGAGATGAAAAAAGTGATCCAAAAAGTAACTTTTACAGACTGATATATGCGCAGATTGCTTGAGTGACCAAAACACCACTCGAGCGAATAGACACAATAAGTGAGACCACTCGAGCCAACAATGACACCCTCTCAGGATTTTTGCAAACAAAAGCCAATTGCTTGAGTACAAGAAAGACTGCTAGAGCGCAAAAATCACGCTTAAGCGAAGAACACCACACTCCCAGAAGTTTTGCAGACTTGCAAAAGTACTGGGAGATCTCAAAGATCGCTCAAGTGCAAAAAAGGCCGCTCGAGCGAACATGCCAACATCTGTGCAATAACTCTTTTGAAAAACTAACTCCCAACCTGTTCTAAATGCAACCACAATACCCAAACAACTAAACTCAACAAGGAATAAAATGAATACAGACATAAATAACCATTCAAGACATGGAATCCTAGATCCAAAGCAATAAATAGGTTGGGTCTAAACCAAAATCGTTATACATCGCCTATTTCCCCTTCCACTTGTGACCATTTTTCGCCTTGAACCATACACCCCCACAAGCCTCCCGCTGTGAACCACCCACTTTTGAGGTTGACTAGGGAGGTATAGGATGGAAAGGAATGAGTTGGGAGTGGTGGCTGTGGTGGTTATGGAGAGGGGTTGCAACGGCGGGAAAGGAGTAGTGGGTGTATGGAAAAAAAAAATTAGGGTTTTGAAATTGAAAACGAATTGAAATAAAATGATGTGCACAAATTTTATTTTTATTTTTGTTATGTGTACTGAGAAGGTGTTCATTAAGTATGTGTACTGAGGGGAATTGTTATGTGAAAATAGAATTACCTAGAACTGGCTAAAAAGTAGGGATGGCAATGGATAACCTATCCAATGGATATCCATGGAGACCCAACCCGTATACATAGAGTTTCTCCATTTTTTTGTACCCGTTGGGTCGGATAGGTGATATTGTTTAAATGTCCGTTGGGGATGGGTACCCATTTATCTCCCCATATCCCGTTTTTCAGCTTCAGTCCAGCTGGAGAAGTCACTGGAGGTCTCTGGTGGCGGAGTCACCGTCGACGGCGACCTGCAAGACTTGCTTCTTATTGAAGAACGACGACAAAGGAAGTGATCTCGGCGACGGCGACGGCGACATCGAAAACGCCGACCTGACATACTCCCGGTTGTTGGACGAGATCACCAGAGGAGAGAGAGAGAGAGAGAGAGAGAGAGAAACAAATCTGAGGTCTCCAACCCAGATCTCCTTCCGAAAATCTACAGTTAGTTTTTCATTCTCACTCTCTCTCAACTTCAATCAAACCTGACAATAGTAGACCCATCTTTGCCATAGCATCAACTATCTTCCTCTGTTCTTCAGACACCCAATTCTCTATCTGAAGAACTGACATATTCGTAGCGATTGATTGGCTTGGCCTGATCATTTCTCGACTCATCACGGTCCAAAAAAAACACATTGCTTCATTAGCATTCATGGCCAGTTCTTTAGACCTTTGTAAAGCAATGTTTTGCTCGATAAGCTTCTCTCTGATAAGTAATGACTCTTCGATGATTGCAGCGTGTGACTCTTTGATGATTGCAGCTACTGAAACTTGTTTGGCTGTCTTAAAGATTATAAATTTAATTCTTTAAAATAAGTTTTTTCATTAATTAATTAATATGTATTTGATTTTGTTGTTGAATTAAAAAAAATAAAAATAAAAAAATAAAAGTGAATGTGGATTTGGCTTTGGCTGTGAATCATGAAGAAAAAAGAAAAATAAGGTCAAGTTGGGTTGGGGAAAACCCAAACCCATTAGGGGATGGAGAGGATAGTCCCCATGGGGATGGGGAATGGAGAATGGGGAAAAATTATAATACGGGAATGGGGATGGAGAATTAATATCCTCTCCATTGCCCTTCATTGCCATCCCTACTAAAAAGTCCTATTAGAAGATGTGTGTACCAATAAGTCCTCTTGACTTTTTGGTGCATAAAAAAATCCTGTTCACTTTTAATTATTACCACAAAATCTCATATTTTATTTTTTTTTAAGCAACATTTTCATAGAAGTGTCACTAATTAGTTTTTAGCAATAATTTGAAAAATTCATCACAAAAAAGTTATTAATTATCATTTTTTAGCGATAGATTTAGAAAGTTGTCAAAGAAAAAGTCACTAGTTGTCATTTTTTAGTAATAGATTTAGAAATTCATCATTACTCGTTGATTTTAATAATAGATTTATAAAATCATCACCAAAAATCTTTAAATCTAACTATTAAGACTTTTTAATCTATACAAATACTTGTGAGCAATGAGTAATTAACCTAAAATCATCTAATTGAGGCCTTTTATTATTTTTTTCTTATAATTGAGGCCTTTACAATATCCAAGAATTGGTTAAAGTGTAGGAACAAATTATTTAATTTAAAATTATAAAAGTTAAAATAAAATTTAAACCAAACTACATAAATGAAAAAATTTAATTAATTCTAATTTTTATTTTGGCAAAGGCGGCAACAACAAGTGCAATAGCGCATCACACATCTTTTTGAAGGTGCAAATAGTATTTTACAAAAAATTGTAAAAATAAATTTTAATGTTCTGTCTGTGAAGTGGAGTGGACTATAGAAATTGTAGAGTTGGAAAAAGTCTTGCCATGACTTTATAACGTTTTGGGTAATATGGTACATGTCATTTTCTCTTTTGACTATAAGCTAGTCATCACTGGATTAGGTTAAAGTGGGAACGTAGAAAAAATTGATAGAATAGAACTAATTGTTCAAGGGATTGAAATTTTGATCTTTGATCTATTTTTTAAAATGTGTAATTTGTTTCTGTTTTTTTTTTTAAATTTATTTTAATAAATATTTAGGGAAAAGCACCATTAAATCCCAAATTTGAGAATGTTAAACCATTCAGTCCTGTCTTCTTTTTTTTTTTATTTTTTTTTTAAGGACTGATAGGTCCCATTTCAATTGTAATGACTTTACAGCCCATGTTGTAGGCGTGTGGGGTTCAAGAAGTGAGGGTAAATATGGGTTAGTCTTGATGTTCAATTTACCAAAATGTCCATCAACGAATTGTAGCGTTTTGTTGTTGTCCCTCCTATGCGATCGAAACCGTAATGGTGAAGACAGAAGGTTTTGGATTTTGATTCCGATGTTGCAGTGATTTCTGGCGCGTATTTGGCATGAATTTTGTTTGCTTTGGTAATGTTGATGTTAATTCCCAAATTAACATGTGAGTACATTTGAAAACCCTAGTTGCCCAAATTAACATTTGATTACACCTCTCATTCATAGTAATACGCTGCGTTTGTTGTGACGTTGAGTGTGACAACCATTTCGTCCATTCATCAGTAGTGAGTACAGAATCTACACATTACCGTTGCCAGAGATCGTTTCTGGAACACGTGGCGCCAGGTATGTACTATTTGGGTTTCGGATGTAGGTGTAGGTTTTTTTTTCGATGCAGATTTGGTGAAAATGTACATGTTACGTTATGTTTCCTTTGCGATTGTTGGTCTAGAATGTGTTTGTACGGTGTAGTGATGTTGTATTATGTAATGTATGTTGGTATGTGTCAATTGCAAGTTGGGGATGGAGTTATGTTATTGCTTTTGCTGTGACCATTATTACGTTGTGGTTTTGTGATAATGTAGGTTGGTGAATTAGTTTGAGTAATCCATATGGGAGGTGTTGTTATGTTTTTGTTGTTGTTTTGTAGTGGGCCTGTTGTTTGTTTGTTAATGTAGGTGAGGGATCCCTGATTTTGGTGATGTGGTAATGAGTGTTAATAATCCATAGGTTGGACATTGAAAAATTGTTGTTTGTTTTTAATTTTCTATTTTGACCAACACTTGGTTCATGTGCTAAAAGTAATGTGTGTAATACGATACTTTGCGTGATGTGGACTGTGGTCCCTTGTTTGTGTAGGGTTTTGAATGACTTAATTATTGATGTGGTTATGTTAATATTGTGTGTTTCACTTTAGTATGTAAGTTGCATGGCATGTATTTGAAATGCAAATGTTTAAATGAGATATAGTGTCAGTGAATTGGTTGAGGCGACGTCTGGTTTGCGTATTTTGTGGTTTTGAAGGAGCTAAGATATGTGTGTGGTTTTAAGGTGAGGGCCATTGTAGGTTGTTATGATTTTTGTTATTTGGTAGTTAATGCCGTGGACAGGACATGGTAAATGTACATCGGTTTTCCATGTTTGTTTGTGAATGTTGATGGAAACTGATTTTGTTAGCATGGAAGCCAATGTTTGTGCTGAACGCATGTGGTATTGTGCGTTATTGGTCTGTTAGTTTGTTGTTAATTATTGTTGTGGTTAAATTTAGTATATTGAAAATGGGTGGTGTTTTTGTAGTAGTTTGGTACTATGTTCCAACATGGTAATGTGATAATGTTATTTTTCTTCCAGGTAGTTTAAGCTGGCCGAGTACGAGATGCAACAGCTAGGAGAGAACTCCACGCTCACGTTCTCTAGTTCAGACGTCGACCTGATTGGCAACCAAGAGGTAAGCACAACTGCCATTCAAAAAATCTAAAACAGCGTCAAGGCCTGTAAAAAAATCTGTTGTGGACACATCGAAGTTAATGCACCGTTCAAATGTTGCTGGGGTGATCAAAACTGTGTTGGAGCTTGAGTTTGGTGATGGTCATGTGAAACAGTTGCATAAGACACCGTTTTGGCTCATGATTGACGTAATCCGATTACATAAATTTGATCTGAAAGCGTATAAGAAGTGTAATGCAATGGTGTGTTGTAAAATTCAGACCTATAGTCCGAGTGATGAGAAATTTTACATCGAGCGGAGAGGATTGCCACTCCGAAGCAGTGACATCGACTTGCTTTTTAGGATACAATGTGGGAATGATAAGTTGGATTTGCCGCATGGTGGTAAGGCTCCTTCAGATTTTATCCAACAACAATGTAGCAAACAAAATTGGAAGATGGCCACTGTAGTTGGCTTTTCGTGCTCCTCGGAGGGGTTTAGTCTCCTCGGATACGATAGCCCTATAGTTCGGACTCCTGTGGTTCTAAATTTGATTTCACAAGTGCAATGTGAAACAGTGAAAACACAAAAGAGTCCAAATCCGAAAAGTCTTTTGGAAAATCGATTTTCAATCAAAAATGCCCAAAATGGACCGCATAGCCAAATTTCAAAGTCGTCACCTAAATTTTTTTGGAAAATTTAGAAAAGCCGTGACTCTTGCCAAAGGCCACTTATTCGTCATCACCAAATTGTCTCAGCTTGAGAACTTAGGTATGAGAGGGGAATGTCATGAATTGAGCACCCCACTCACCCGATCAAAGATCAGTCTCTACTAATCATGATGTGATTTTTATGTATAGTATATGCTCTTGTTCCAATTATTATGCTATTTTTACTATGTGATGCACACAAGTATAAACTAATTCGCCCACTTTGGAATGTTTTGATTTCATGTTCGTTTTGAAAAGTGCTTCAATATATATCACTTGAAAAAGTGATCTCATATGTACATTAATCAAATCATCCCAATGCAAGTGAAAAAGCCTTCATCCATAGGAATTCAAACAAGTATATCAACTAGGCATTTAGCCTCATGGTAAGCATGGTTAATATGGCAAACACCAACACACATGCAATATGTTAAAGCAAAAAATGCTTACCCCAAATATCCGAGGCAAGCCAAAAGAAAGAAAATAGTTAGGAAAAATGCATGATCCTAAACAATGCAGCATGACTAATGCAACACATATAACATGCATTTAATAGGTTCGGTTACTAACATGGCATGTGAGTCAATTTAGGGCATGCGACAAAGCACGTATTCGAGTAAGGAATTTGAAATTGACATTGATTAGTATAATGAGCCAAACCCTTATGCATGCAAAACAAATGGATGTGAGTCATGGAAAATGCTAAGGAAAATATGATGTTATACAATCACGGTAAGAGGATAAATAAAAAGGAGAAAAAAGTGGGCGTTAGAAGGCATACACAATATTACAATTTTGCCCTCATGCAAGAGGGTCCGAATAAATGTCCTAATTAGCTAATTATTACAACACAAATTTAACTAATTAATGAACTAGCTATTACAAGTTTCGAATGAAGCTACTAATTTAGGTACAACATACTACTATTAGCATTAACTTAACGGGCTACGAGAAGTGAAGAATCACATATGAATGAATAAGAATATCCACCCAAAAAATCCTCTGTTTTACTGCCAGAAATTATTTTGTTCACAGTTAGAAAATAATTCTATTTTTGCCCTGGCTTCTACTATGTTTTGTCATGAAAGTGACACTGGTTGCATAAAATAGAGTGGCCAGCTGGCCTTGAAGAGTGGTCAGTCGGACAGGAATGGTGGCCGATCAGCCACTATTTTGAGGTTCTGCCCTGTTACCACAGAAAGGAAACAAAGCAAAAATCGAGTGTTTCCAGGGAACATTTATCCTCTCTGCCTCTCCCTATAATGAAACTAATCAAGGAAGGTGTAGAATCGGTCCACAAATCATCAATAGTCGCAAAGTTGTGACGTGATGATCTATGAACCTCAATAAGTGAAAATAACCAATAAAACCTTCTCCCTATCATGGAGTTACCTCAAAAGAAGCAGTAGACATTGATTCTTGACTCATTATCATCACTAGAGTATGAAATGACTCAAGACTCAATAGGTTCAATATAATGTCTGATTGAACCTAACTCAATTTTATTACCTTGTGCCTCTTTCAGTCTAATTTTATTAGCCCTTTTTATTACCTTTCCATTCTTTAATGGTTTTGTTCGAAGGTGATAATTACATCCACTAATGAAGAGAAGTGTCAAACAAGAAGTTGTTCTTAGCATAAGAGAGATGCAACGCCTTGGTAATGAAACTCTGAAGAGATTAAACTATTAAGCATAGAAGGAATCTTTCTCATGCCTTCAACAACAATCAATTGTTTGGAACAAGTCTTAAACAAAGAAAACCAAGAAAGGAGGGAGGTTGCAGAAATGATTATTACAAGTGTGAACATATGTATGAAAAATATGGAATAAAAGCTATCAACTCAAACAGATTGGTGTCTAAGGCCTAAATGTAACAACCCCGATCCCTGATTAACGTAAATCCATACTTAATTATGCCTAATCAGTAATTAAAGAGGAATTCTAAATTAATTTGCAAGTGTGCTTTGCGTTGTTGTGTTTATATCTGTTTGATGCAGAAAGATTTATTCATGTTTTAGTTTCGGTTTGTGAATTGAAGGCCTTAACGGCATCTGACTCTGAAATTGATTTGATATATGTGTTATGTGGGATTTATAGGATTTTATGGTAAATTTAATTGAAATTCGATTTGGGACGATTAAATTAGATTAAATTAGTGCTATTGATTTGACCCTAATTAGCTATGCTATATCTAAGTCTATATTAGGTCTCTATTGAGCCCCACTCACCTCTTTTATCTCATTTGATCACACTTGAGTCTTCAAGAAGAGAGAAAACGTGAGAGAGAGGAGGGTATGAAGAAAAGAATTGAATTCAACCTTGGAATTGCTAGAATTGTTGGTGAATTATGAAGAATTAGAGAATTTTAACTTCAACCCTAGAGAATTCACGTCACTAGGTAAGACATCAAGCTCTTGGTTGTGTAATTGAGCTAGATTTTGCAAGATTTCAAACAAATTAAATGAAATCATGTAAGGTTTGGGGTAGGATTGAAGGAAGTCAAATTGTTCCATACATGCATGTAGAAATTCCCATGTTTTAAGTTTAATTGTCAAGAAAACTTCCATGCATGTGCTCATCTCACTTATATTTTGAGAATTTACCATGTTTTCCATCAATTCATCATGTTTGATCATGTTTTGAAGTGTTGGACTCCAAGGAAGTCCATGCATGTCATGTTCATAAAACATTCTTAAGTTCATGTTAAATTTTGTTTAATTGGTAAACTTTTGGGCCATGATTTCTTGAATTGATCCTTGAAACATGTTATTTATGAGTCTTTATGAGTTTTCCAAAATTTTGGCCCAGAAAAATGGAGTTTGAAGGCTTAAAGGTTGGATTTGAACTTGTGGATCAAATCTAGAAATTCCAAAAATTTGATCCAGGCTAGAGCGAGCAGTCTGAGTACATGCACTTCCGCTCGAGCGTGAAATGCATATACCTAGAAGTTCATATGTTTTGCAGTCCGCTCGAGCGGGGGGAATTCACGCTCGAGCGAGAGTCTGAGTCTCACGCTCAAGCGGGGATCGAGCGTGAGTCGAGCGTAGAAATCATGCAACCAGTACTTTTCCAAAGTTTACAGTCCGCTTGAGCGAGGAAATTCACACTCGAGCGAGCCTTCACATTTTGCATGTCTGCTCGAGCGGGAAAAGCCACGCTCGAGCGTGGACCCTATTTTTAGCAAAATTTGAGAAATGTTTCCAAGTGCATTTTTGATCCTCTTTCCAACCTAGGCATTCCTAGGCCATGATTAGGACCCCATAATGAGAGTAATGAAGTAGAAGCACACCAAATCAAGTAAGGGCTAAGTCATTATCTATGGGTGTGTAATCCGGACCATGTTTGTTTTGTAACTATGTAGGCTTAGCGCCACAAGGAAGCTAAATTGCCTACTTACGACGCCTATTATCTGTGAGTAATAACTCCGTAAAGTTATGTTTAACTTTAATTATTTTATGATAATATGAGATGATAAGTTTCTGAAATGCTATGTTTTGTATGAATGAATGATTGTCCTATTTTCTTTGAAACATAATTGTGGTATCCTTAGCCGAGGCCCTCACCCAGAGGACATAATACTGTGGCTCACGGTCATAAAGCCCTCGCTTGGGGGAAAGAATACCGTGGCCCAGGCCCTTGCCTGGGGGAAACAATACCATGGCACAAGCCCTCGCCCGGGGGAAACAATACCGTGGCCGATGTATAAGATATGCTACCCGGTACCGGAGGTTCCTTCATGGAACTTGATAAGTTTGACCCAAGAGACATGTTTGTGCTAAGGGATGTACTACACATGATTTGAATATGGACACGATTATGATTTTGTTATGTTATGAGATTTGAGATATGTTATGGGCATCATTCATTAAATTATTTACTCTGTTATTATTCACTGGGCTTTAGCTCACTATTTATATTATGTATGTAGGTGAGCAAGCACGAGATCAGGCCCAGAGTTGATGGCCTACACTTCAGTTTTGTCAGCCAACCATTGTGCCTCTCGAGGAGGTTCCGATTGAAGTCTAGTTTCATGGCTGTTTTTGTAATCATGTTAGGCTATGTTTATACTATGTTGTGTTTGGATAAGACATCTAGTAATGTGTATCTGGAAGTGATGTGTAAAGTTTGTATTACTGTTATAAAAAAGTTTTAAGTTATCTGCTCCATGTATGTCTGCGCAGCTCTATGGACTATGTATGTCTTGATTAATTACTTCTGCAACCCCTGCTATATGTCATTATGCCAAGAGGCTTTTGGTAATCCAAGGATTACATTGCCGATTACGATGCTAAACCTATAGGGGTAGGTTTGGGTCGTGAAAGAGTGGTCTCAAAGCACGTGTTCTACCTCACACACAAGTCCATATGAGCTTAGGATGTCCTAGTAAGAATTAGGGGCATTCCATCTGCATGTGTGAGTGTGTGGTAATCTAAATGGATGTGAAAACTGAATGTTAATCTAAGTAAATGAATTGAAAGAAATGAATGAGAATATTCCTATGTTTATTATCATCTGGTGTCTTTATAGTAACATGGAGAATGCGAGGGGAAATGATGTAAGTGAATCTTCAGAGGCTTGCATTGAGCCGAATGGAACAAATGCTTGCGGCATTAACGGAAGCTATGACACAACAACAAAGATAACAACCTTTACCTCCTCCACATCCACCTCCACCACCACCAGTGCCAGCCGAACTGGACAACAATGACATCATCAACTTGACTAAGAAATTTATGAAAATGAAGCTGCCGACCTTCTTGGGTGGTATTGAACCATTGAAGGTAGAAACATGGTTATTAGAAATGGAAAAGTTATTCGAAATGTTTCCTTGCTTTGCAACTCAGAAAGTCCTTTTGGCTACTTATACCTTAAAAGATGAAGCCCGGAGATGGTGGCTGTTGGTTCGAAATAACAATGGGGAAATGACGTGGGCACAATTCAACGAGATATTCTATAACAAGTACTTTCCCCAATGCTTCAGGGACCGAAAAGTTTTGGAATTCCAAGAACTCAAACAAGGCAGAATGTCTATGGCCGAATATGAAGCTAAGTTTACTGAACTGGCTCGTTTTGCTCCACACATGGTAGACACTGATTACAGGAAAGCACAAAAGTTTAAGGGAGGACTGGGCCTTGAGATATTTGATCGAGTGGGTGTCCTGAAACTGCCTACTTATGTGAAGGTGCTTGACAGAGCATTAATGGCAGAAGCCACAATAGCAGCAAAGAAACAAATTACAAATCCACCAACTAAATGGAAAGGCAAGAAGGCCGGGTTTAATTTTAGAATGGCCCAATCATTTTCAAAGAAGTAAAACACAAGATCCTCCAGTAGTTCAGGCCAGAGTAGTGGGTCTATACCAATTTGTGCAGATTGTGGCTGGAGACACAGGGGGGTATGCCATCATGCGTCAGGTGCCTGTTACCGGTGTGGCAAAGTTGGCCATATGATGAAAGACTGACCAGTAGGATCCGGGGATGCCAGTCGCCCTGTAGCAAGTTCAGCTGGGTCGGTTTCAGTGGCGAAATCAATCGTCAAAACTAATGCCAGGGGCAACAATGAGAATGAGACACTGAGACAAGGGAGAGTATTTGCTTTGGTGCCTGGCGATGTACAAAACATTGAATCAGTAGTGTTAGGTATCATTTCTATTTGTGCTCAGAATACATATGTGCTAATTGATTTCAGTTCTACACATTCATTCACATCGCATGTTTTTTTCTCAAAAATTAACTAGACCATTAGAACCCATGAACTGTGCATTGTCTATAACTACACCGTCTGGGGGTTCCATGACATGTGCTTATCTATACCCGGCATGTGATCTTATGATTGGCGAAATGACATTGTATGTTGACTTAGTACCCTTGAACATCGATTATTTTGATTGTATTCTGGGTATGGATTTGTTGACTAAATACTGTGTCACCATTGATTGTGTGAATAAATCTGTCGTATTTCATCCACCTGGTATACTTGAGTTTACTTTCATTGGAAATGGGGTAGTCCCTCCACCATACTTGATTTCATTTATGAAAGCCAAAAGAATGTTAAGAAAGGGGTGTCGGGGCTATTTGTGTAGCGTGTTGATTGTGCCTTTAGATAGTGCCCGTGTCGAAACTATTCCTATAATTTGTGATTTTCTTGATGTGTTTCCCAATGATCTACTCGGGGATTTAATTGATAGGGAAACTGAATTTACCATTGATGTAATACCTGGAACACAATCCATCTCCAAGACTCCGTATAGGATGTCGATTTCTGAACTGAAGGAACTAAAAGTCCAACTTCAAGAACTCTTAGACAAGAAATTCATTCGCCCGAGCACTTCACCTTGGGGTGCTCCAGTGTTATTTGTCAAAAAGAAAGACGGGTCTTTGAGACTATGTATTGACTATTGGGAATTGAACAAGGTAACCATTAAGAATAAATATCCCTTACCTCGAATGGACGATTTGTTTGATCAACTCCAAGGAGCCAAAAGTTCTCAAAAATTGATCTTAGGTCCAGTTATCATCAGTTAAAGGTGAAAGCATAAGACGTAGAGAAAACTGCATTCAGGACTAGATATGGACAATATGAATTTTTGGTAACGCCTTTTGGGGTAACAAATGCACCTACAGCCTTTATGGACCTAATGAATAGGGTTTTCAAACAATATCTTCATGAATTCATTGTTGTGTTTATTGATGACATTCTGATTTATTCTAAAGACAGGGAAGAACATGAGAACCGTCTGAGGACTACCTTGCAGATTTTGAGAGAAAAGAGATTGTATACTAAGTTGTCCAAATGTGAATTCTGGCTTGACAATGTAGCATTCTTGGGGCATGTAATTAATAAAGACGGTGTCTCTGTTGACCTTTCAGAAAATCGAAGCTGTTGTGGATTGGCCTAAACCGACAAATGTAACAGAAGTTAGAAGTTTTCTGGGACTAGCTAGTTATTATAGAAGATTTGTGAAAGACTTCTCAAAGCTTGCAATGCCATTAACCCAATTGACACAGAAGAATGTACAGTTTGATTGGAATGATCAACATGAATCAGCTTTTCAAGAACTGAAAATCAGACTGGTAACTGCACCAATCCTGACCTTACCTAATGGTACTGATGGGTTTCAGATTTACAGTGATGCTTCGTATAAAGGGTTGGGCTGTGTACTGATGCAAAATGGGAATGTAATTGCCTATGCTTCTCGACAACTTTGTCCTCATGAAAAGAATTACCCGACCCATGATCTTGAACTGGCAGTTGTAGTGTTTGCTTTAAAAATCTGGCGTCATTACTTATATGGGGTAACTTGTGAAGTGTATACCGATCATAAAAGCTTGAAATACTTCTTTACCCAAAAGGAATTGAACATGAGACAGAGGCGATGGGTTAGAGCTAATCAAAGATTATGATTTGCAGATTTTGTATCACCTAGGGAGAGCTAACACCGTAGCAGATGCTTTGAGTCGAAAATGAATGGGAAATTTGTCATGTTTGTTTACCAGCCAGAAAGAACTGTTATATAACTTAGAGAAGAATGAAGTTGAGATTGTGATATGTGACCAGGGCGGAATACTAGCCGCTATTTTCACGCAGCCTGCAATCAATGAAGAGATCAAAGAGAAGCAACTTGAAGATGAATACTTGAAAAGGTTGTAGAAGAACTTGATTCAAAGCCGAGGCCAAGGTTTGCGTTTGAGAATAATGTGCTGAAATTTCAAAATCGTCTTTGTGTACCTGATTGCTGTGATTTGAGAAAGCGTGTTATGTCCAAAGCCCACAATACTTAATTTGTTATGCACCCAGGGAATATAAAGATGTACCATGACTTGAAACAAAATTTCTGTTGGCCCGGAATGAAAAAGTGTATTGCAGATTTTGTGGCTAGATGTTTACATTGTCAACAAGTCAAAGCTGAACATCAACGACCCGCTGGTTTGTTACAGCCGCTTCCGATATCGAAATGGAAATGAGAGCATATAACTATGGATTTCATTGTGGGATTGCCTCGCTCTTCTCGAGGTGTGGATTCTATCTGGGTTATAGTTGATCGTTTGACTAAGTCTACTCATTTTTTGCCTATTAAGACTATTTATAATGTGGATAAATTGGCTAACATGTATGTGAAAGAAATTGTGAGATTGCATGGTGTGCCCTTATCTATTGTATCTGATAGAGATTCGAAGTTTACATCAAGGTTCTGGCAAAGTTTACAACATGCCTTGGGGACAAAATTGAGGTTAAGCAGCGCCTATCACCCATAGACAGATGGTCAAACTGAACGAACCAACCAAACCTTAGAAGATATGCTCATAATGTGTGTGTTAGATTTCTAGGGAAACTGGGAAACTTATTTGCCATTGGCTGAGTTTGTGTATAATAACAGTTACCATTCAAGCATTGGAATGGCTCCTTATGAAGCCTTGTATGAAAGAAAATGCCGATCCCCGATATGTTGGGTCGAAGTAGGCGACAGACCATTGTTGGGACCGGAACTCGTGCAAGAAACCACTGAAAATGTGAAGTTAATTCAGCAAATGCTGAAGACCACTTAGAGTCGGCAAAAGAGTTATGCTGATGTTCGAAGAAGGGACAAAGAATATAAAGTTGGGGATTATGTATTCATAAAAGTGACTCCTATGAAAGGACAAACGCGGTTTGGTGTAAAAGGAAAGTTGGCGCCAAAGTACGTTAGGCCATATGAAATCCTGGAAAAGATTATTTCAGTAACCTATCGAGTGGCCCTACCTCCGGTAATGGAACATATGCACAATGTATTTCATGTATCAATGCTTCGAGAATATTTGAGAGACCCACTCCACGTGATTGAACCAACACATGTGCTTTTGAAAAATGACTATACTTACGAAAAAAGACCTATTTAGATTGTAAGCCGCCGAATCAAAAGATTGAGAAACAAAGAAATTCCGTTAGTAAAGGTGGATTGGTAGAATCATGGGGGAACCTATGCAACCCGGGAAATAGAAGAAGACATGATGAAGAGATATCTAGATTTATTCCCATTGGACCCAATGTTGTTCCAGAACGAAGGTAATTCGAGTTTGGAGGACCAAACTCTTTTAAGGAGGGAAGACTGTAACAACCCTGATCCCTGATTAACGTAAATCCATACTTAATTATGCTTAATCAGTAATTAAAGAGGAATTTTGAATTAATTTGCAAGTGTGCTTTGCATTATTGTGTTTATATTTGTTTGCTGTAGAAAGATCTGTTCATGTTTTAGTTTCGATTTCTGAATTAAAGGCCTTAATGACATCCGACTCTGAAATTGATTTGATATATGTGTTATGTGGGATTTATAGGATTTTATGGTAAATTTAATTGTAATTTGATTTCGGATGATTAAATTAGATTATATTAGTGCTATTGATTTGACCCTAATTAGCAATACTATATCTAAGTCTATATTGGGCCTCTATTGAGCCCCACTCACCTCTTTTATCTCATTTGATCACACTTGAGTCTTCAAGAAGAGAGAAAACGTGAGAGAAAGGAGGGTAGGAAGAAAAGAATTGAATTCAACCTTCGAATTGCTAGAATTGTTGGTGAATTATGAAGAAATAGAGAATTTTAATTTCAACCCTTGAGAATTCACATCACTAGGTAAGACATCAAGCTCTTGGTTGTGTAATTGAGCTAGATTTTGCAAGATTTCAAACAAATTAAATGAATTCATGTAAGGTTTGGGGTAGGATTGAAGGAAGTCAAATTGTTCCATGCATGCAAGCATAAATTCCCATGTTTTAAGTTTAATTGTCAAGAAAACTTCCATGCATGTGCTCATCTCACTTACATTTTGAGAATTTACCATGTTTTCCATCAATGCATCATGTTTGATCATGTTTTGAAGTGTTGGACTCCAAGGAAGTCCATGCATGTCATGTTCATAAAACATCCTTAAGTTCACGTTAAATTTTGTTTAATTGGCAAACTTTTGGGTCATGATTTCTTGAATTGATCCTTGAAACATGTTATTTTATGAGTCTTTATGAGTTTTCCAAAATTTTGGCCCAGAAAAATGGAGTTCGAAGGCTTAAAGGTTGGATTTGAACTTGTGGATCAAATCTGGAAATTCCAGAAATTTGATCCAAGCTAGAGCGAGCACTCTGAGTACATGCACTTCCGCTCGAGCATGAAATGCATATACCCAGAAGTTCATATGTTTTCCAGTCCGCTCAAGCAGGGGGAATTCCGCTCGAGCGAGCATGAGTCGAGCGTAGAAATCATGCAACCAGTACTTTTCCAAAGTTTACAGTCCGCTCAAGCGAGGAAATTCACACTCGAGCGAGCCTTCACATCTTGCACGTCCGCTCGAGCATGGATCCTATTTTCAGCAAAATTTGAGAAATGTTTCCAAGTGCATTTTTGCATCCTCTTTCCAACCTAAGCATTCCTAGGCTATGATTAAGACCCCATAATGAGAGTAATGAAGTAGAAGCACACCAAATCAAGTAAGGGCTAAGTCATCATCTATCGGTGTGTAATCTGGACCATGTTCGTTTTGTAACTATGTAGGTTTAGCGCCACAAGGAAGCTAAATTGCCTACTTACGATGCCTATTATTTATGAGTAATAACTCCGTAAAGTTATGTTTAACTTTAATTATTTTATGATAATATGAGATGATAAGTTTCTGAAATGCTATGTTTTGTATGAATGAATGATTGTCTTATTTTCTTTGAAGCATAATTGTGGTATCCTTAGCTGAGGCCCTCACCCAGGGGACATAATACTATGGCTTACGGTCATGAAGCCCTCGCTTGGAGAAAAGAATACCGTGGCCCAGGCCCTTGCCCGGGGGAAGCAATACCGTGGCACAGGCCCTCACCCATGGGAAATAATACCGTGGCCGATGTATGAGATATGCTACCAGGTACCGGAGGTTCCTTTATGGAACTTGATAAGCTTGACCCAAGAGACATGTTTGTGCTAAGGAATGTACCACACATGATTTGAATATGGACACGATTATGATTTTGCTCTGTTATGAGATTTGAGATATGTTATGGGCATCATTCATTAAATTCTTTACTCTGTTATTAATCACTGGGCTTTAGCTCACTATTTATATTATGTATGTAGGTGAGCAAGAACGAGATCAGGCCTAGAGTTAATGGCCTACACTTCAGTTTTGTCAGACCACCATTGTGCCTCCCGAGGAGGTTCCTATTGAAGTCTAGTTTCATGGCTGTTTTTGTAATCATGTTAGGCTATGTTTATACTATGTTGTGCTTGGATAAGATGTCTAGTAATGTGTATCTGGAAGTGATGTGTAAAGTTTGTATTACTGTTATAAAAATTTTTAAGTTATCTGCTCCATGTATGTCTATACAGCTCTATGGACTATGTATGTGTTCATTAATTATCTCTGCAGCCCCTGCTATATGTCATTATGCCAAGAGGCTTTTGGTAATCCAAGGATTATTGGCCGGTTACGATGCTAAACCTATAGGGATAGGTTTGGGTCGTGACACTAAACCACAAAATCTATAAGGACGTACAACAATACAAGCATGATATTCAAAGCATAAACTAAATAAACATATTAACTAGCTCCCAAAACAAGAAAAATAGTGCTGAAAATAGTGTGGAAAGCTAGAAAAAATTTAGCAAAAATTAAAGAGAACAAGGCTAGTAAGCAAGCTTAAGGAAGGGTGGCTAACCCCTCCACTTTTTGGACCTTAAAGCCACATGTTTTAGCCTCTGAAAACTCTAAAAATCAATAGCTAAAAGTTGGGAAACAAGTGGGAAACACAAGGATAAAAGCTATGTAATGAGGTGCAAGAAAGGGTGGTTAACCCCTCCACCTTTGGTAGCTTTTAAATCACAAGTTGCAACGCACAAAAATAGTTGCAAAATAGAGTATAAACACCAAGAAAAAGAGTTGAGAAGAGTAGGCAAAAGATGGCAAAAGTTATATCTTTGAAGAGAAGACACTCTTTTGTTCACAAACCACAAGATGTTCACTCTCAAGGTTGGAAATTTTGGCTCAACAACCTCATCAAAGAGCCTTAAATTTTTGGTTCAGGAAGTGTATGTATAGTGTATGTATGTTGCAAGATAGAGAGGGAGAGTGTTTGGCAAGTTTTTAAGCTTTGACAAAATTTTCTAAGTTAAAACCATGAGGTATGGTCTTGTATATATAGAAAAATAGCTTCTCTTGTCAGAAATATCTGTATAGAGATAACTGGTGCAAGGCATGCACATGAGGGGGAAGCTAGTTGTAAATATTTGCCTACCAGGACACCTGGCTGGCCAGCCAATGACTTGTACGACCGGCCATAAAAAGTAGACGGGCAGTCCGAAAAAACTATTCCCAAGCCCGACTTCAAACGAGCATATCTCCCTCATCAAGACTCGATTTTAAGTGATTTTTTTTAGTTTAAATTAAAGCCCCAGAAGTCTAATCTCCAATGGTGGTGGTCTCACATCTAAATTCTAAGTGTACAAAGAGATATGCCTAATTTAATGAAGGCTGCTCATTTCTTTCTTAACGGTTTGATGCTCAACCTTTTCCTAAACTAGTTTTCTTTCATCCCCTCCTATTTCCTTCAAATCCAAACCTATAAATAAGATTTTTTTAAAATATTCTTCAAAGATTTTACCTCCCTTCCATTTATTTCCACTTTGTCCTTACTCAGTTTACCGAAAAGTGCAATATTTTAAACAAAATGCGAGCCTCGGAACATCGTAGAAACATTTGAAAAAATATTTTGAAAAAGAGGGTTTTAAGGTCTAAAATAGTTTTGGTCAAAATGGGGTGTATGGTTGGGATTAGAAGCTCAAAAATTGAAGCCTTTTGTTGAAGAATTTGAACGAATGTATAGCGTAACTTTTCATCATCAAGTGTTCAACCTGAGGTGCCCAAGTCTTAAGGGCGGTCAAAAATGGGGTGTCTACAGCCACCAGGGAGGCATTTGAACCTGAAGTAATATATGACGTTGAGGATGTAAGAGTTGAGCATACTGTGTGGAACATGCTCACAGATGACGAGAAATACAGCTGTTGGAGAAAGTTTACAGCTTCGATGACGACGGGTAACCATTAATTTTGTAGTACTCCACTGCATATGTATCTGAACAAATAGCATCAAAGTTATAATTTAAAAAAATTGCTAATGGCCCAAAATTGCTTGCAGGTTTGTAACATGGAATGTGGGTGAAAATGGTACACAAGTTCGTTTCATAGATGTTTGTGACTTAGTGCAGCAGGTCTCGATCCAAGGAAACATAAGCGAAAGTGTGAGGCATGTTTGTACTATGTGAATACATGGAACAAATTTGTTGTCACATTGTTATGTGTAAGTTTCTAGTTTTGACCTCGATAACATTGTTGGTGATTGGTGTAGGTCATTGATGCATATGCAACAATCCTAATGGATTTGCAAAAAGATGGTGTTGGCAAAACTGAAGATGTAGGCACATCGTACATTTTCAGCAGCGTATGTTTGGGACATGTATGTGACATAAAGGCTAAAAGTTATACATATACATTCCCCATCTGTCCCTATCCAAAAACTATGACGCGCATGTAATATTTTGATATTTTGAATTGTTTTCATTTGGAAAATCGTAACAGGATGTGATGCAGAATCTGAGTGTAGTGTCGCAGATGAAGTATCTCAATGTGCAAACAAAGTCGTGAGAGGGCATCGATACACCTATTACCCGGTGTACCATGCTAATCGTTGGACTTTAATGGTGAACGATGTGATGAATGGAACATGGAAGCATTATAATTATGTGAAACTGAGACGAGGAATGCGAGATGAGCATTATAACGAAGCGTTGAAAGTGGTAAGGCCGTGAAGCTGAATATACATTTAAACAATTGTAATAGTTTTTTCCTTTGTTTGGCGACGTGTAGACAGAACTAGATGGGGTTTTTTTGGTTATGTTGAATGTGTCTGTTAATTGCAAGTTGACGTATGGCTAATATGTATAACGTGTACGAAACATTGGCTTTGCAGAAGCAGTGGGTGGAAGAATATCATACCAGATTTGTCAAACCAAGGTTTGCATCTGGTAATGTTAAAACTCCAGATTTTGACGGCATACTTGTTTCAGTCATGGATTGCCCATAGCAAAGTCCAAATACGTAAGTTGTGATGTTATTTTATTTTTATTTTTTTTTTGTTTCTATATGAATTATGGAATAGTGATGTTGCATGGAATTTAAAAAAAAACAATTGCAAGTTTTTCATTCTGTTCGTAACTTTTTGCTTGCAATATACTATGTCAAACCTCATTATGATATGTATATGTGAATGTTCATTGACAATTTATTCATCTTTTGTTAATTTTAAAATTATTCGTGATGCGTAAATATGTTTGGAATGGTTCCAACATGTTTCCTTCACAGTTGTGAATCTTTTTTTTTTTAATGATGTCTTACTTTGGGGTTGTTCTGCTTGATCCAAATGGTTTTTCATGTCCAAACAGTAGTCCAAATGATCCTAATGTAGGTAAATGTTGAAGTTTCAAGTTTTTATTTTTTAACTATATTGACCTGTAATGTGAGTTGAATGTTGCTACTATCATAAATTAATTATGGGTGCATTATTTGTTCGACATAGAAGAAGGTTAACACTTTGTGAATTGATATCTTGGTTGATAGATTTTTATCGTGATGTTATTTTTTTATTATTTTTTTTTGTAACAACTGAATTTTTTTCCAAACATGATGGTGTTGAAATGATTGTTTTGTTGTCACATGCTAGATCAGATTGTGCGATTTCCGTGTGCTACATCATCAGGCAGTACGTACAGGGTGATGATATTGACAGGATGATGGATGGGCAAACGCTAGACGAGCTACGTGCGTCAATAGTGAAAATGTTCTTAAACGACCTGATTAAAGGACTCTGTGCTAAGACACGTTACTGACATTGTCCCACCCACCATCCCACCACAGTTCAATTTATACATGCTTTTGGGTTTAGAACTTTTTTCTTCTGTTAATCACATGCTGGTCATATGGAGTAGACAATTTTTTTTTTTAACGTACCAGATGTGCATACGGTATTTTTGAGTGTGTTCGATGACGGTTTGACTTGGTTAACACTTACATTAATTTTTACGAATAATTTAAACTTCAGAATATGATAAATGTGTTCGTGTGGCTTTCCACGTTTGGTATAAGTACGTCGATGATGATGTTTGGGTTAATATATTAATCGTGGGCATTGCTTTTATTGTTGGTATGGTTTGATGTTCACTATATTAGCGTTTGTATTATGTTAGAAATTGTAATTATATGCATGAATAAATTTTGTAGAGCATTTGGCCACGATGGTGTCATGGGTGGGTTTTTTATTATGATGTACTCGGTCTGTGCGAATGCGAAATGGACTCGCCATGGACAGATTTTGATTTTTTTGATAGGCATATGTTGACGTCATGGTAGTAACAAAAATTTGGTAAATGGTACTAGGTGCACATCTACGTTAAAAATCTGGCAACAATGATTAGCAACAACATTATCTTCGTTTTAATGGTTAGTTTTTATTTATGTATTGAATTAACTTACATGATGTGGACAGAGGTTTTCAAGCTGTTGTATGGTTATTGTGCAAAGGCAAAATGGGCTTGACATATGTAGAATGTTGTTTCTTGTTGATGACTATATATTCGCCAAATGACATTAAGGTATTTTCGTAGATATGGTACTAGGTACACAACCACATTAAAAGCCAGAATGTAATGATTCCCGACGACAATATCCATTGTTTTCCTGGGCAAGCTTGTGATTTCGGTGGTTTAACATTGAAACCACCTAAAACTTGTTTAGTATCTCGCACACATAACTTGTGGAATTTAACATTTCGATGTTGTGACCCCCCCTCATCCGAAACTAGGATGTAAGGAAAACAATGTAGCACTCTCACCATCATGTTTTCCAACTACCACTACAGTAATGCTCAGATGTTGATGACACTAAACCATCAAAACACACCATAATGGTATGTAAGAAACATGCCCCACATACGTGGGGTTGCATTGTAAATGTTGTATGAAATACGACATAACGATCGACAAAGTTATATGGCTAAACAAACAATGCAACAAATTGCAACAAATTTTTTTCCCTACGAGTCCATGTATTTCTCAAACCGAGCCAAATGTAATAAATAAATATATACGGTTTCATAAAATTCCATTTATCTAGAATCATACAATATCGTTCTATATGAAGGTAGTGTTGCTCAGCAAAAATGTTCTAAAAATTAAAATAGTGTTCAGCAATTATTTGAGCAATGGTTTGGGACCCAAAAAAAACAAAAGCATCGCATACTCTACATTGGCTCCTTGCATGTTTTTCTATTATGGTGACCCATTTTGCCACAGCGGCTGCACTGAATGTGTTGAACAACCTCACCCTTTGATGGAATTCTTTTCCGCATGGGCCTTTCGGGAGAACGCTTGTAAATAGGTGGCACAATGAGATAGTCTGAGACAGTGAACTTGGGTTTTTCCACAGTGGGAATTGGGTGGATAGACCCCACATACATTGCCCTGTACATCACCACTTGATAAAATGATTCTATGTAATCGTAAATGTTCTTTCCACTATTTTGAAAAGCAACAACCGCGTGTGAACATAGGAAACCATTCAGTTGCCACTAGAAACAAGAACAAGAGCACCTGTTAATGTCCACTAAAATTGATGGGTGCGAACGAACCTCGAAAACATTGTCTTCTGACTGACTAACAATCCAGGACCTACTGTCTTCGAACGTAGAAACCAAATTTTTTTCCATTTTTGGACAAATCTCACCAATCCAACCAGTGGATTTGACTTTACGCTTTGACATTTGTTCCATGATCTTTCCCTTAATTGCATCCACCAGCTGAGTAATAGGTAGGTGACAAGCTTCCCGAATCCAGTTGTTGAATGACTTGACAGCATTAGACCACATTTTGCCATATCTACAGCCCTTGTTAAAAAGAAAGTTTAAATCCGTGATGTTCATACTATACAACTATTACTACACACAATGTAGTTTAAATGTAAACTAACATTATACCTGAAGTATGCATTGGCCTAATGTTCAGGATACAAATCTTTTAAAAAATTTCCAACAACCGCTGGGCTACACTGCTTCAAAATCTCAATTTTCTGATTGAAGAAATTTACTGTAGGGGCGTAAGCACATTCTCGTAACTTCCGCATGAGACCGATTTTCTTATCAACATTAACATATTTCATCCAGTCTCGAAGATTTATCTATAGATGTAGCAAGCAAAATGCATGGTGTGCCGCTGGGAAGACAGTATGCATTGATTGTAACAACCCCACATTACGATCAGACACAAAAGTTAAAGTTCTAGAACAACCCACAACTTTGGACAAATGACGTAAGAACCACTCCTAGTTACATGAGTTTTTTGAATCGACAATGGCAAATGTGATGTGGAATAATCCTGCACAAGATATATGTTCATAACGTATAAGCCAACCACAAGTTTGTTCCAGATTGCAAGATAAAAAATAAGATCAACCAGAAATGTAGTCCACATGTTGCATTGTGTGACAATAATGTAACATAACCATGTAATTGAACAAAGAACCATTAAAAAATGTCCACCATACCTTGGTTACCATCCCTAGCTGGTAGTCACGAGCAACGTCCCCTTGAACCTTCCCTTCAGAAATGTACCATCCAAAAATAAAAGCGGGCAACAATTGTTGAACCCATCGTTGCATGCACGAAAAGATATAAAATACCTCACGAACCGCCAGTTTGTTAATCGAAATCCAAATTAATATAACTATGTGGGTTATTTTGCATGACAGCATCACTAGACCACTAAGTTGGTCGAACGACATAGCATGATCACCAAATACTGCACTTCTCGCTTTTTCCACCCCTAACCAAGCAACCCGGTAACTAATGTCTAATCCATATCCGTCTTTCATGTCAAACACCACGTCCGTTCAGCTGGTGAGTGGTTGTTCATGCACCGACATGCGACGACATCGAACACCAAATCTAACCCAGTTTGTGGATTTCTATATGTTCGTACAGTAGTCTCACGATAATGCATGTTATTGAACCTTTTCAAACATAAATCCCCCTCAAAGTCGACACTCTTGCGTGAACCAACCACTCAACCCAGTTGACGCTGCAAACTTACACATAACAGTAACGCGTGCGGAGTCATTTTTTACATACTTAAACTGAAACCCGCATTCGATGACATACTTGCAATGTACCATCCGAAATTCACGCGCGCCCCCTAAAAAAGATTATTAGTAATATCGAATGCCCATCCAGCAGACAATAACATCTTCTTTTTATGAGGACAATATGACGACCACAAATTAGTTCGGTCTTCCATATCAAACGTTCAGCAATCCATGGTCTTGTATGCTCCATCATTGGGGGACACTATCACACCACGTTGAATGCCCGACACATTACTCCGCATTTGAATTAGCACGTCAATATGATCAAGACTGAATAACTTTGCAAGTGACAACATGTTTTGCACATCATCGTCGCAATCAACCTTAAACTTATTGTATCCAGGAATGGTGAACCAAAAATAAACCAATCCCGACTCGAAGATATCAAAATTGTCACAAACACTGTTAACCAACTAAGCAAATGTGAATGTTTGGTGAATACGAAACATCGTGTTCGTCTGCCCGAACGTACACAACAACAGCACTGCGAACTCCATGCCTGCAAAAGAAAAAACCATTAAACCTAAAACATTTCACACGCAAATTTATGAACATACGATTATGCATTGACCAAACATTCCCTAACCATTACACGGATACAACGCCACTGTAGCAATCCCAGTTTCGACCTTTTTTTCATGTTTTGCCAATTCGACTGGGCAAGTCGGGATCATTGCTGGTCATTTCATGAGGTCTAGGGGGCACCTTGGTGGGTCAAGGCGGCATACAGGAGGCTGAGGAAGCAAAAATACAAAATACATTAGAAGTTGCTTGGCAGCTCGAGCAGCCATTTATGCGCTCGAACGAAGAATGTTTGCTTTCAGAAGTTTGACCTGTTTGCAAAAGTATTGGGAAAGTGCATTTGACGCTCGAGTGGGGCTTTCCACACTCGAGCGCACCATGTTATATCAGTTCGTGAATATGATAGGTCAGATCACTTTTGTATATATCTCTCTCTAAAAACATTTCCTCTCCCTTCTCTCTACATTTCCCTATGCCAAATTGGATCAAAACCTTGATTTCTCAAGATCTATTAGAGTTCTGCCATAAGTTCTTCATCAAAGTTGGTTAACTTCTCGAGAGCTTCATTGTGTGCAGTGAAGATTGAGTTTTGACACCGTTGATTTTGGGGGTTTCATCTCATTTCCTCTTCAAAACTTGAGGTAGGGATTTTCTTAGAGTTATATATATATATATATATATTTGCAAGATCTATATGATTTTCGAAATCATCTTTCGATAGCTTTGAAAATTGATTGTTGATTCAAGAAGTTGAACGATTTTGAAGGTGGGCTTGTCTCTTGTTCTTTTAAAATGATCTTATGGGTTTTAATCTTCATTGATTGAAGAAAAAATGATTTTGGAAAAAACTTTCAAAAGATTTGAGTTGTATAATTTTGGTGAGAAAACCTAGAATTTGGAAAATTTTTTAAAAGAGACTGAAAATCCATGAATGATGTTGTTGTATTTATTTTGTGTGTCAAAATAAATGGATGTTTGGAAATTTTCTTATTTATATTTATATAAATGATGAATTTCAGCGAATATGCGAATTGTTGTTCATTTTGGAAATTATTGTTCAAAACATTGAAATAGTCTTGAAATAACTAATTGTTGAGGATACTTGAGAAGAGAGAATTGTGTTATTTCTTGGATGATGAATTGGAATAAATGTATTTATATTCATCTTATGTTATTGGCATAACAATTCTTTTGATTACATTAAAGTTTGAAAGTTGATTTGAAAACCTACATTGAGAAAAGAATGTTAAGAAACAAGTTTTCATGAAATGATTTTGGGGTAAATACATTGGTAAGTCTTGATAGGTGGTGTAGATGATATTGAATAAGTTGGCCTAAGAGTCTGTAGATGCGCCCTTGGGCCTTACTACAGTTTGGACTCAAATCGTGTCACGGTTCTCAATCTGAACCAAAGAGTCCAAATCCGGCAAATCGTTTTGAGAAAACAGATTTTTAGAAAAGAAGTGCCAAACATGGACTGCTTTGCTAGATACAGAGTCGCCACCTAAATATTTTTTTTTAATGGGGGAATTTAGGAAACCCTGACTCGTTTGCCTAAGGCCACGTGTCCATCATCACCAAAGTTGCCTCGGCTTGGGAACTTGGGTATGATTGGGAAAGGTCAGCTATGAGCACCCCCTCTCGCCTGATCCGAAGATCGGCCTCTACTAACCATGATATCTCATTTTTGAAAACATATGCGTTCTTATTCCGGTCATTAGCCTAGATTTACTATGTGATGCACACAACACAAAAGTATAGACTAGATCGCTTAATTTGGAACGAAGCATTGCATATCCGTTTGTTTGGAAAATGTCTGAAATTTGCTACTCGCAAGTAGGCTAAAACACGAATTTCAACGAGTTGTTCCAACTCAAACAATCCAACCTTCACCTACAGGCATTCAGGCAGTTTATATCACATAAGCATCTAGTCGCATGGTAAGCATGTTAACATTCACACTCATGCGAGATGCTAAAGTATAAAAGCTTACCTAGTACTCCAAGCCAAAACAGAAACTAGTTAGTGATCATATGCATGACCCTAGTTCATGTTAAGATGGCTAATGCAACACATGCAAGATGCAACTAAGATAGGCTCGGGTAATCTACAATGACATGTGAAATGTTACAACTAACACGTATTCAATTTGGAATTGAAATACAAGTGCAGTTAGCATGATGTGTCGAGCTCGGTGCATGCAATACTAATGAATGATGCACGCATGCATAGCGTAAGGTATGCTAAAGTAAACATGTCCTAATACTAACCATCAAAAGCAGGTAAGTAAAAGGGAGAAAGAAGTGGGGGTTGGAAGACATGCACACACGCACCCACACTTATTACAAATTTGCCCTCGCTCGGAGGGACCGAAAGAATAATACAATTTAATTAACCTACAAGCTAATTAAATATTACAGACCAATTAATTAATTAACAAATTAACTCATCTAATGAAAGCAATAAGCAGCCTCGGGAAGAGGGCCCAATGCAATGCGCGCTCGGCTCCGCTCGGAAAGCCACTGCCATGCACAAGTTGCCTCTGCTTTGACTGTTATCCTTCTCTGAAGACTTCACAAATCTTAGGGTTGCTTCTCTGAATGCTGTGGAACACCACCGGCTGGGGGAATTGGTCACCGGCCACAAATTAATCAATCGGCCACTTATGGATGGCCGGTCAACACTGCAGATGGCCAGCCGGCCAAATCTTCCTGCAGAATCTGTTTTTGACAGCAGCAGAGGGCAAAACATAGCATGGCAATGCATTTCAAGTAATGTATGCACCAATCACACCCCTTATCATATTCATGACTCAAAGGGATATGGTTCTCGATTCTTGGACCACCAATCGCGCATTTCCATTTATGATGGCCCAAGAAACCAAGTTGTGCATTTTCAATATGAAATGCAATGCACATAATCAAACAAAGGGGGCTCAACCTCTATCATACTCAACTCAAGAGGTGATGCATGCATGCCAATGCAATGCATCCTAGGTATAGAGGCTAGTATGCAACATGGCAATGCAATGTGCAATGTAGGTTAGGCACACAATGATCATGCAAGGCATGCAAGGCATGAAGCAATGCAACCAACAAGTATGCAAGATATAATGTGGGTGTTCAAGCATGCAAGCAAGCATGTGACTTCATTCAATCATTCAACTTCAATCATGCAACAACACACAAATATGCAACAACATACAAGGAGAGCATGCAACAACATCCAAAGGGGTGGACTTAAACTAATTTAGGCAGCCCTCAAACAAGACTAAAACAGTGGCCAATGCTATGGAAATGAGGGCCTACACACACACATGCATGCATATAAACATGGTCCATCACTTAGGCACAAAGAGCAACTCTCAAGCACACTTAAGAACATGCAAACATGGACTAATGGCATGCATTACAAGCTCTGAAAATCATGCTATAAAGGTGCCAAACCAATTGAACAAGATAAGCATAGCATGCAACATGGTCCAAAACTCAAGGCTAACAAGCCAAAATGTAAGGTAGCTATACAAAGCATGCCATGGTCGACCAAAGCAACCCAAAGCAAACTTCAAGCATACCAAAACAAGCATGGAAGCTTCACAAAGCTTGGCCAAAAACATGCTAGAACAAGGGCCCAAAGCATAAGACATGTTAAGGCTAAATAATGGCATTACAAGACATGTACGCAAGGCATGCAAGGTGTGTCTAAACCAACATACAACAATGCTATATTATGACAATATAAGCACAAAAATCAGTTAAGGCATGATCAACATGAGCCTAAACTAGATGCTCCCTTAAGAGGCAAAAATGGCCCTTTTCAAGGACAACAAGGAGAGGGGGTGGCCCTCTCCTTCTTGGGACCTCAAGGCACCATCCTCACCACTGAAATCCCTCAAGATTTCAGTGGTGAGGAGGCCCAAACACAATGGTCCCGGAGCTCACAAAAAATGCACAAAAATGGAGCCTAACAAGGCTTAAGAGGGATCAAACAACCTCAAACCACAAAACACCCTTAAACAACTATTTAGAGTAGGCAAAAAAAATACTTTTATATGTTATACACCAAGTCTAAAAACAATTGCAAGGTATTCAAAAAAACTATGCAAAAATGGGGTAAAAAGAGCAAGAATGTTACCCTTGTAGACCCTCTTCACAAATGGTAGACCAGCTGGTTCTTTGAGCTCAAACCAGCTCCAAAACTTCAAGAACAGCCTCTTAGTACCTCAGTAGCTAAAGGAAGGTGTGATGGTGGGTGCTTGTGCACAAAAGTAAGACAAAACACACACTAAACACAAAAGAGAGGGAGGTATAGATATAGGATAGATACACAACTCAAACCCTAAAACCAAAGCTCTCTTGAAAATTTTGTCTCACCTAAAAGAGGGAGAAAAGGCCTCCTCTTATAGGAGACTCAATCTTGTAAAGCTTCCAAGGCAAGCTAACAAGAGGGAGATCGCTCTATACACGTGTATGGAGGGGAGCAAAGTGTATGCCAGCTAGCATAAAAATATCTGCAAAGCAGATGCACAGTAGTCGGCCGGCCAAAAATGCAATTTGACCAAAAAAGATGGCCGGTCGACCACCTATAGTGCCGATCGGCCAAACATTTGGCCGGTGGCAACAAAACACAGCCAGTGGCCTCAAGCCATGGCCGGTGGAGTGTGGGAATGGCCCACAAGCCATTCTCTGCCCCTCCAAGGCAAAACACAAGTGTTTGGTGCAAAACCAAACACAAAACAGTCGAGTCGAGAGATCCTGAGGCAAGGCGCATAGTCGAGACCACTGGGAACTCAAGACAAACACAAACAAGGATGATCACCGGGTGTTCAAGAGGTGACGTCCAAGTCTTGAGGACGATAAAAAATGGGGTGTCTACAGAGTCTGAGGTGAAAGACTAAAAACCCGCGCGGATAGGTATCGAGCCTTCCGGTTAATACTGGTAAAAATGACAATTTGGTAGTACTTGTATATTCTACTTGCAAACACCAGCCTAGGGATTACCAGAGTCGTATTTACCGCCCTTGAAATAAATTGTTAAGTTTTGAACAATTGAAATTGCATACATCATTGAGCATGATGGTTTTTAAAAGATGAAAATGTAATTTATCTTCAAAAAGGGGCATAGCATGGCATGTGCATTTCATCTCTTGAGACTTGTATAAAATGTATATACTTTGTTAAGGATTTCCTACTGGGCTTAGGATTTTTATGCAGGAAAAGATGTGTTGATGCCGCCTAACTAGAGGCGAGGAAATGTGTGTTGAGAGTATGAGACTCTCATTTTACTATGACTCTATGTGTAAGCCAAGGGTTGTATGTGTGTGGGTTTGAATAACTGTTTTGTGTAACCAGGCTCAAGCCTTGGAAACTTGTAAACCCCTTAGGGGTATTTATTTGTTTATTTACTTGTTGTTGGATTAATGTATTATTGCATGAAGAACTATTGTATCATGCAATGTAAGTTTGGAGATTTATATTCGGTTTTCCTTGAAAGAGCCATGATTGTTGTATTATCATTTGGGCTAGAAATTTGGAGCATTACAACTTGGTATCAAAGCTACCAAGTTTGAATACTTGGAGCTCTGGGAAGTGGTTGTTTAACCACAATGGGTATATTTAGCATGTTTAGGAAGTGTTATGCATTTTGTGACTATGTGATAACATGCTTATATGACTAAATGGGTATGGGATTGGACTTTTGGGATGTTGTTTGCGCCTGTTAAATTCCTTGAGGTCTGATTAGAAGGGTACTTGATCAATACTCGTTCTACTAAGAATTCTTGGTTTTTCGTGGGACAAAATAGTCCGTATGTGTTTACATGACTAAGTGCTTATGTGAAGTGAAATTGAATTGTGTATATGGTAGAGAAATATATAGAATTATTGTAGTCGAACGTGTGAGTCAAGTTACGAGCACATATGAGTTAATGTGCTAAATTATTTCTCTTATGTCCTTTATTAGGATGTCAAGAAGGGGTCAAGTCTGTGGTGGTTGAGGCGGGAGGCGTGGTAGGGCTCGCCGAGGTGTGCATGAGGTACCGGTCCATAGGGTTCTAGTGCAACAAGAAGGGTTCAACCAAGCTAATATGGCCGAGCAAGCAGGCCAAGCTAATGTGGCCAAGTAGGTGGGACAAGCGGGTCAAACCGCAATGGAGGCCTTAGCTCGAGAAATGGCAGGGGCTTTAAGAGAGTCTATGAACTTGTTGAGGGTGGAGAATCAAGCCTGAGAGAACACTGCAAAGTCAAGGGCAAGTTTCCTTACTAGAGAGTTCTTGCGGGCAAAATCGGATGAGTTTCATGGTGGCCCCGAGCCCAAGAAAGCGGATGAGTGGCTCAAGCAAACTATGAAGACATTTGAGATGCTTCACATCGAAGATAGTGAACTAAGAATGACTCTAGCGAGTTACTACCATAAGGGAGACACAGGTCAATGGTGGAAATATGCCAAGGGTAGAGTGGAACTGACATGGGAAGCCTTTACGGTTGCTTTCCAAGATAAATATATACCTCCCACTGCTAGGGAGAGATTGAGGCAAGAGTTTAAAGACCTTAAACAACTCGACATGCCTGTGGCCGAGTTTGAGGCGGTCTTCTCTAGTTTGTCCAGATTTGCACCAGAGTTGGTGGCAACAGAAGAGTGTCGTTGCATTGAATTTGAAAAGAAATTGAAAACAAAAATTATGTTCAAGCTTGTCAGAAATATGATTCGGGAATATGATCGTCTTGCGGAGACAGCAACACATGTAGAAATTTCCATACAAGCCGAGGAGGAGAGGCTTCGGAGTTCGAGATCTAGAGGCCAAGAGTCTCAAGGAGACTATAGGCAGAACAAGAAGAGTAGGAACACCTATCCATCCCAGTCCCAACCACAGCAGTCTAGATCCACTTTTCCTTTGCCTGGTGCAGGTCTGGGAAAAAGTGTATCGAGTAGCTTCTCGTGTTTCAAGTGTGGCCAATCGGGTCACAAATCCTTCTCATGCCCATAAAAGGGAGGAGGGCAGTTAATGTTACCACTACCTAACCGATCTCAAAGTCAGTCTCAGTTTCAAAATAAAGGTCAAGGGTTTAATTGTTATCAGTGTGGTCAGTCGGGGCATATGAAGAGAACTTGCCCATAGTTGGGAGGCGCATCTGGCGCATCAGGATTGAGATAGACTTAGAGCCACCAGCAGGCTCAATCAGTCCAAGCTTCACAAGTCAATCAGGGAGTCGCTTCGGCTCAGTCAGTACAATAGGCCTATGCTCCGAGAGGGGAGCAAGTCAATCAGGGGCCACAGGGGCGCGTGTATGCTGTTATCGTGCCAAAGCAGTTACCAGAATCCTCAATTATGAGAGGTATTTTTGTTGTGTGTAATTCTTTGGCTAATGTATTGATAGACACGGGTGCGTATCATTCATATATATCTACTGCATTTACTTCTACATTCGGGTTAGAGACGGCAAGGTTAGTGCCTTCACTCAAAGTAGAGTCACTTGTTAGGGGTATAGTTGATTTAAACTGGGGTTGTCGTGATTGTGAAATAGAAGTTGCCAGGCGTCGACTTCCGTTTACTTTTGTGTTGCTAGATATGTCGAGTTTTGATGTCATTTTAGGCATGGATTGGTTATGTTCTTATCAAGCTGTGATTGATTGTTACTGTTAGAGAGTTACAGTGTGCACTTCGGGTGGTGATCGTTTCTATTTTCTGGGGAACCGAGTTGATAGAGCCTTGTCGCCAGTTGTTGACCCTCGTAGTAAGAGCAATCTTAGTGGCCTTCTTGCAACTTTCTTGGATAGTGAGAGTGACGGGGCTCATGTTGAGTTACCAAGGGTAGTTTGTGAATACCTGGATGTCTTTCCAGAAGATCTTACTAGTTTACCACCTCCCCAGGAGATCGAGTTCTCCATTGAATTAGTGCCTGGCACAACACTGATTTCCATGTCATTGTATAGATTTTCACCCACCGAATTACATGAGTTGAAGATTCAACTCCAAGAACTTTTAGACAAGGGCTTCATTAGCCCTAGTACATCGCCTTGGGGAGCGCCGGCTCTCTTTGCGAAGAAGAAGGATGGGTCGTTGCAGTTGTGTATTGATTACCGCAAGTTGAATAGAGTTACAATTAAGAACAAGTATCCTCTACCCAGAATAGATGATTTGTTTGACCAACTTAGAGGGTCTCATTGCTTCTCAAAAATAGATTTGAGATCGGGGTACCATCAATTGAGAGTCCGGGAGGAGAACATTCAGAAGATTGCCTTTCGTACTCGTTATGGCCACTATGAATTCCTTGTAATGCCTTTTGGGTTGACCAATGCACTGACTTCCTTTATGGATTTGATGAACAGAATTTTTAGGGAATACTTGGACCATTTTGTGGTCATCTTTGTGGATGACATCTTGATTTATTCAACCTCTGAAGAGGAACACGGGACTCACTAGCAGGTAGTGCAGGGTTTACTTAGTGAGCACCAATTGTATGTCAAATTTGAAAAATGTGAGTTTTGGTTAATAGAGGTGAAGTTTTTGGGGCATGTAGTGTCTACAGAAGGAGTGACTGTGGACTCCTCAAAGATAGATGCCGTACAGGATTGGGAACAACCAAAGAATGTTTTTGAAATTTGGAGTTTCTTGGGATTAGCGAGGTATGATCGACGTTTTGTAAGGGACTTCTCTAGACTAGCTACACCTTTGACTAGTTGACTAGAAAGGGTATCAAATTTGTGTGGAGTGAGGCTTGTGCAAAGTCATTCCAAGAGATTAAGACTAGATTGACTACCACACCGGTTTTGATAATTCCAGAAAGGGGTTTGAATTACACTGTCTATTGTGATGTGTCCGGAGATGGACTTGGTTGTGTCTTGATGCAAGAGGGAAAACTTGTGGCCTACTGTTCACAACAATTGAAAACTCATGAGAAAAATTACCCCACCCATGATCTAGAATTAGCAGCGGTGATTTTTGTTTTGAAAATTTGGAGGCATTACTTGTACAGTGAGAAGTTTGAAGTCTTCTTCGATCATAAGAGTCTAAGGTATTTGTTTTCTCAAAAAGGCTTGAATTTTGGACAACGGAGGTGGATGGAATTTATAGAGGATTATGACTTTGAGTTGCACTATCTACAGGGAAGGCCAATGTGGTGGTCGATGCTTTGAGTCAAAAATATGTGAATAGTTTGGCAAGTGTGGCCATTCGGGAATGGGATATGCTAGATGTTATTGGCAAGTTTGATTTGCACTTGGATGAGTCCGAAGAGAGTACTACCTTGTTTACTTTCAATGTTCAACCTACCTTGGTTAGTAAGGTCATAGAGGCACAACGAGGAGACCATGATGTGGAATCAATCCGTGTTAAGATTTCCAATAGAAAGGAAAAGAAAGGTTTGAACGTTCACTCGGATCTGAGTGTACGTTGCCTAGACCGTTTGTTTGTACCAGAATCTTGTAGAGAGGAAGTATTTCGGGAGTTCCATCACTCACGCCTTGCGGTGCACTTGGGAGGCACTAAAATGTATCATGATCTTAGTCGTCAGTTTTGGTGAAGGGGTATGAAACGGGATGTCGCTTTATTTGTATGAAGTGCCTTACTTGTCAACAAGTGAAGGCCGAACACCAAAGACCAACGGGTTTGTTACAACCCTTACCAATAGCCGAGTGGAAATAGGAGCGTGTTACCATGGATTTTGTAGTTGGGCTTCGTAGAACACAACGAGGCAATGATGCCATTTGGGTGATTGTTGATAGGTTGACTAAGTCTGCCCATTTCATTTCGATGTGCACCAGTGACTTAGTTGAACGTTTGGCAGAGTTGTACATTAGAGAAATAGTTTGACTTCATGGAGTCCCTGTGAGTATTGTGTCGGATAGGGATCCTCGTTTTACTGCTCGGTTATGGCAAAACCTTCAAGAAGCATTGGGAACTAAGTTGACTCTTAACACTGCTTCTCATCCTCAAACCGATGGACAGTTGGAACGTACCATTTAGATTTTGGAGGACATGCTTAGAGCTTGTGTCCTTGATTTTAAGGGGCCTTAGGAAAGGCACTTACCATTGATTGAGTTCGCTTACAACAATAGTTACCAAGCTAGTATTTGGATGGCACCATTTGAGGCCTTATATGGCCAACCTTGTAGATCACCGGTTTGTTGGGCCAAAGTGGGTGATGTACCATTACTGGGTCCGAAAATTGTTAGAGAGACAACTGAGAAGGTTGTTCTCATTCGGAAGAGGTTAGTTACGGCCCAAAGCCGACAAAAGAGTTATGCCAATAAGAGGAGACGACCTTTATATTTTGAAGTTGGTGACCATGTGTTTCTAAAATCTCACCAAGGCGAGGTTTGATGAGATTTGGTAAGAGTGGCAAATTATCTCCAAGATTCATTGGGCCTTTTGGGATCTTAGAGAGAATTGGGGAAGTGGCATACCGGTTAGCTTTACCGCCACAACTTTCGGAAGTTCACAACGTGTTTCATGTATCTATGCTTAGGAAGTATGAACCCGACCCTTCTCATATTCTTGATTGGGTTGACTTGGAGGTAGATGAGGATGCCTCTTACGAAGAACGACCGGTTCAAATATTAGTTACCCAGGAGCAAGTGCTACGGAGCAAAACTGTACCATTGGTAAAGGTGTTATGGAGACACCATGGGGTTGAAGAAGTGACGTGGGAACGGTAGGCAGAAGTCCGCTCCAAATATTCGAATTTATTTGAAAATGCTTAAGTTGCTTTTCTTTGTAATATTCCCTAGTGTTGAGGGAAACGTATTTAAAGTTGTTAACCACATGTTGATATGTGCATTGTTGTTTTAAGCATAAGGTTGTTTAGAGCTGCCATTACTTTTTGGGAAATTTCATGTTTATACGTATTTGGGAGGTTGTTGTTAATGAGATAACCATGGTGGAATTTGGTTGAAAGTTAGTATTGTGATTTGAAAATGAAATAGCGTGGTTTTAGTCGCTAGAAAGCTCTTTGTTTGGGTAGTTTGATTTTAAATTTCGGGGATGAAATTCTTTAAGGGGGGGAAGGTTATAACGATCCTGGTTTTGACATTTCTTTCATGTTTTGCCACTTTGACTGGGCAGGTTATATCAGTTCGTGAATCTGATATTTCAGATCACTTTTGTATATCTCTCTCTAAAAACATTTCCTCTCACTTCTCTCTACATTTCCCTACGCCAAAATGGATCAAAATCTTGATTTCTCAATATCCATTAGAGTTCTGCCATAAGTTCTTCATCAAAGTTGGTTAACTTCTCGAGGGTTTCGTTGTGTGCGGTGAAGATCAAGTTTCGACACCGTTGATTTTGGAGGTTTCATCTCATTTCCTCTTCAAAACTTGAGGTAGGGATTTTCTTAGAGTTATATTTATATTTTTGCAAGATCTATATAATTTTCGAAGTCATCTTTCGATAGCTTTGAAAATTGCTTGTTGATTCAAGAAGTTGAGCGATTTTGAAAGTGAGTTTGTCTCTTATTCTTTTAAAATGATCTTCTGGGTTTTGATTTTCGTTGATTGAAGAAAAAATGATTTTTGAAAGTTTTCTTTCAAAAAATTTGAGTTGTATAATTTTGGTGAGAAAACTTAGAATTTGAGAATTTTTTTAAAAGAGACTGAAAATCTATGAATGACATTATTGTATTTATTTTGTGTGTCAAAATAAATTGATGTTTGGAAATTTTCTTATTTATATTTATATAAATGATGAATTTCAGTGAATATGCGAATTGTTGTTCATTTTTGAAATTATTGTTCAAAACATTGAAATAGTCTTGAAATGACTAATTGTTGAGGACACTTGAGAAGATGTATTCCTTGGATGATAAATTGGAATAAAAATATTTATATTCATCTTATGTTATTGGCATAACAATTCATTTGATTACATTAAAGTTTGAAAGTTGATTTGAAAACCTACATTGAGAAAATAATGTTGAGAAACAAGTTTTCATGAAATGATTTTGGGGTAAATACATTGGTAAGTCTTGATAGGTGGCGTAGATGATATTGAATAAGTTGGCCTGAGAGTCCGGGGTGAAAGACTGAAAACCCGCGCGGATAGGTGTCGAGCCTTCTGATTAATACCGATAAAAATAAAAATTTGGTAGTATTTGTATATTCTACATGCAGACACCGACCTAGGGATTACCAGAGTTGTATTTACCGCCCTTGAAATAAATTGTTAAGTTTTGAACAATTGAAATTTTATGACATCATTGAGCATGATGGTTTTCAAAAGATGAAAATGTGATTTATCTGCAAAAAGGGGCATAGCATGGCATGTGCATTTCATCTCTTGAGACTTGTATAAAATGTATATACTTTGTTAAGGATTTCCTACTGGCCTTTATGTTCACCCTACGGGATTTTTGTGCAAGAAAAGATGCAGTAATGCCACCTAACTAGAGGTGAGAAAATGTGTGTTAAGAGTACGAGACTCTCATTTTGCGGTGACTCTGTGTGTAAGCCAAGGGTTGTATGTGTGTGGGTTTGAATAATCATTTTGTGTAACCAAGCTCAAGCCTTGGAAACTTGTAAACCCCTTGGGGGTATTTATTTGTTTATTTACTTGTTGTTGGATTAATGTATTATTGCATGAAGAACTATTGTATTATGTAATGTAAGTTTGGAGATTTATATTCGGTTTTCCTTAAAAGAGCCTTGATTGTTGTATTATCATTTGGGCTAGAAATTTGAAGTGTTACAGCGACCCAAACGCAATGTTGTATTCTCAGGAAATTACCACAAATGACACATGAAAAAGGTCAACAAAACAGCATAACAATACAAAACCTAGAAATTGGCATAGACTTCTACTCCATTGACATATGTCAAAAATTGGAACACTATCCTGACTAAACGATACGATATAAACAAACATCAGTTAGAACAAATATCACAAAACCCTTGTCATTGGCAAATCATGTATACATACCAACCCGCACTAAGAGACCAAAGTACACATTACCAAACACCAATTTCCACAGAAGAATGCCAAATCAAGAGCCGAAAACCCATCACAAAAACTAGGAAAGCACATTCTCAAGAAAAATAAAAAAAATCGTCAAAGCCAACCTAGAATGACAACACCGCACTATAAACACAATGGTCCACCAAACACACCAAGCCAACATTAGAAAACTCATATATAAACAAAATCAGAAAACTGAAATAAAACCAACCTAGATGGAATTTGCACAGCACATCAATCGCATAAATTAAGATGAATCAAACAACACCCAAACATCCAATGTAAAAACGTATTCCAATACAACCGAAACCAACATTAGAAGCTAAACACCAACGAGGAAACATCATATAACCTCCCAATGCAGTCCACACAACCCCTCCTAAAAAAAAAAAAAAGAGAATGTTATAACATACCTTACCCACAAACAATAGGAAAAATAAAAACGAAATCACAATATAGGCAAATCAGTAAGTTGTATATACAATATAACAAACAAATATACCTTACAAAAAATAAAAAGGACTAAATGGTTTTAAAAAAAAAAAAAAAAAAACACTCAAGTCTAGATAGAGCAACATTTCCCAACATGGGATTTATGAGTAATTTTTCTAAATATTTAACTACCCAAAATATTATGTTTAACTACTTTTATATTTTAAATTGTTTATATATTAAAAGATAAGTGATTGATACTAGATGTTTTATAATAAAAATTAGGCATTTATAGAACAATTATTATTTTTTTATTCATTTATTTTCAATGTGAAATTTCACAAGTTTTTATAAAACTGCTTAAAATCTCATGTTAATCATTTCTCTACACCATATTAACGAAATCAAACTATAGCATGCTTTTTTCTTTTTTTTTTGAAATGTTTTAACCCCTAATTGGGTTGCCCAACCACCTACGGGATTTGTTATCTATGTAGTTGTTTTGCTGGTTTTCTCGATCAAAAAAAAAAAAAACTAATCGTGTTCTAATGGTTGTTTTTTGTTTTTCTCTAGCATTCTCTTGTTGTTATTGGGTACTTTGGGTTGTTGGTTTATCTCTGTTCTTGTGTTGTGGGTTGTGGTTTGTTTAGTCATGGCAGAGTCATCCAAGCGTCGTAAAACCACTGTTTCCCGTCCCCCTTTCAGCACTGAAAAGTTCGAGTCAAAAGAAAAGGCCAAGTTGTTTAGGGAGTCGTTTGCATCTCGTCAAGTTCATTTAGAGCGCAATGTCCTCCCTAGTGCCTTTGAGGTTCTTACCATTCGGTCTTTACTTGATTCATTAGGCGAAGATCAAGTGTTGCATTTTTCAAGTCCACAAAATTTGAGTCTCATCCGGGAATTCTATTGCAACATCCATTCCATTCGGAAAGAACTTCCGGCATCCTTTAAGACTTGGGTTAGGAAGAAGTCACTTGTTATCACTGGGGATGTGTTTTGGCTGTTTCTTGATCTTCCTGAAGTTAGTAATTGTCATTTTCCATTTCTTACTTGGTCTGGTGTTGATTTTGATCGTGTTGCGTCTGAATTATGTGGAGTTGACCGGACTTGGCTTGCTAGGGCACTCATTCAGCAAAATGAGTTGCTTCCTCAGTTCCATCTCTTGAATATCATTGTGTGTGCGAATCTTTATGTCACCACCCATTCCTCGCACATTACCTAGGACCAAGGATATGTGTTGTATTGTATACATCACAGCCTTCCCATTGATCTTCCAGAGATGATTGTTTCAAAAATGATGGGGGTCTTTGAGGGTAGAAAGTCTTTGGGGCTTGCTTTTGGGTGTTTGCTTACTCGTTTTCTCACTTCCCTTGATATTCCTGTTTCTGATGATGATGACTTTGCACATCCTACAAAACCCATCACAAAGCTCACAGTTTCCCAAAGTCAAGCCCATGTGAGGGGGAGTGTGTCTAGGGTTGGGAGTTCTGGTGCAGGTGATGATGATCCCCTTAGAGAGAAGGCGGAGTTTGAGGCAGCCACTGTCGGCGCCCTTGATTTACCTGAGATCCGTCCTCGCTCTTTTCGTGGCCAGCTGCAGATGTTTGAGCAATCTGTCATGCGTCGCCTAGATCAATTGGATGCCAGGATGGATTCTCTTGACAGCCGCCTTGAGGAGCAGAGTTCTATACTTGCGCAGATTCTTTCCCTGCTTCAGATGCAGCATCCACCTTCTCCTTCCTAGTTTTTGGACTTTGGTTGCTTTTGAACAGTTTTTTTCTCATATTTGCACAGTTTTTGGTTTCTTTATTTGCATAGTTTTGCTTATGGTGTATATCCTAGACAAAAAGCGGGAGTATTATGATTTGCAGGGTTGTAGGGTATATCTTCTTGTGGTACTTATATGTTTTTGCAGTCAGGGGTTTCTTTTTTTTTTTTTTGGGTGATGTATATGATGTATATGGGATACTTATACTCATGATGTTTACATGTTTTGGGGATAGATGATTTTTCTGCAGATTGCATTGGATTCGTTTTTTTTTTTTTTTTTTTTTTTTTTTTTTGAATATATGATGATGTCTTGATGGTTTATTATGTTACATAACAAATTCTCTCTAAGTTTATTTTGTGCAGATTGGTTTGTCATCAAGATTGGTTTCATAGTTGGTTTAGCTAGTTCATGTGTTTTAGCTAGATCTTTGAGTTGTAATTGTTTTAGCTTGTGCAGTTGTTTAGGAAATTGTGTTAGAAAGTTTTGTCTGGGAATTGACAAAGGGGGAGATTGTTAGGTCCCTTAGTCTTGTCAAATCCACGAACAAAATTTAAGTCATTTGAGTTGTAATTTCCTTACTGTTTTGTCTTCTTCGCTCGAACGAAGGACTGCATCTGGCTTAAAACCTGAAAGAGATAAATGTGCGCTCGAGCGAAGACTAGGTGGATCGAGCGAAGAGCTGCGTCTGCATAAAACCTGAAAGAGTTCATTTCTCGCTCGAGCGAAGGTTTCGTGGCTCGAGCGAAGGCACTTATGGAAATCACGCAAGTTAATGTTCTCGCTCGAGCGAGAGAAGCTTCGCTCGAGCGAGCTTCAAAATCCGGATTTCTATAAGTAGCTGGTTTTCTCCAAAAACTTGGATTACTCTTTCAGATCTACTTTGAGGTTTCTAAGTTTTCTTCTAGAGGTTTTCTTCTGGAGAGTTTTTGTGAGTTTTCCTTGATAAAATTAAATGAGTATTAAACTCATGAATTGAGAAGCATGCATCAAGGAGGTTGATCGAATACACATACAAGAGTGTTATTCTTCGGTGGATTCCGAAGATTCAAACGTAGAGTTTCAAAGGCGTTTGATTCTATACGTAGTCATTAATTCGACAAGTGAAGTTGTGGATTCAACTTCAGGTGGATCAATTCCGAGATGAAGGCTTAGTGAAAGAGTTACAGAAGATTTGAAGGCAAATTGACTAAGTTGGGTAATTTGTGTATCATCTTTGTGATCTTTCTTTCTTCAGTAGTGGATTGATTAGTGGCGTTTCGCCCTTGGTTTTTTTATTACAATTGAAGGTTCTTCAATTGTGGTTTTTCCACGTGAAAATCGTTTATGTCGATTTATTGTTTATTCATAAAACAACAATCTAAATCACTTTTGTAAGTGCTTGATGATTTAGATTGAGTGTTTTAAAGATTTGGGAATTGGAATATTTTAAATCCTGATCTAATCACGAATCACTTAGGATTTTCAATTGGTATCAGAGCGGGTCACTCTTTGTTTTTATCAAAAATATAGGAGTGTGATTTTGTGTGACTAGTGATATGGATTCTATTCGTGAAGGTAACTCGACCCATAGACCTCCTTTACTTGATGGTACAAACTATTCTTATTGGAAAGCTCGTATGAGAGCATTTTTAAAATCCATCGATGAGAAAGTTTGACACTGCGTGATCTATGGGTGGAGTGAACCTATTTTCACCATTGATGGTGTTAATATTCCTAAACCCCTTGATAAATGGGACACAACTGATTACCAAAACTCAAGTCGGAACAGTAAGGCTCTCAATTCCCTATTTTGCTTCGTCACACCTGAAGAGTTTCGTCGTATCTGCACGTGTGAGGTAGCAAAAGAGGCTTGGGACATTCTTGAAACGATTCACGAAGGTACTACTTCTGTCAAAAGGTCAAAACTTCAACGTCTCACCTCTGCCTTTGAAACCCTTTTTATGCGCGAAGATGAGACGTTTGATGATTTCTATGCAAAACTTAGTGATATCGTGAATTCCTGTTTCACACTTGGTGAAAAAATCCCTGAAGCTAAAGTTGTTGGAAAGATTTTGAGGTCTTTACTCGAGAGGTTCCAATCAAAAGTGACGGCCATTGAGGAAGCTCAGAATGTTGATACCCTCAAGCTTGATCAGTTGGTTGGAAACTTGCAAACTTATGAAGCCCACCAGATTTCAAAGAAAAAATAAAAAGATATTGTGGCTTTCACTAGTGCTCATGAGACTGCAAAAACTCCGGAGACTGAATTTGATTTAGAGTCTGAGATGACGGCTATGTTTACTAAACAGTTCAAAAAAAATTTGAAGAAAAAGAAGCCTAATCTGAGAGACCCTATTTCAAAAGACAAGAGTAATGAAAAATCCAAAACTTTTCCACCAAAACTTGCTCCAAAAACTTAAAACAAGATTATAAAGGGGCAAGGGGTCAAGGGTTTGGTCATATTGCCCTTGATTGCCTTTCGAAAAAGAATCAAAAGAAAGTCTACACTATGACTTGGGATGATGAAAGCGGGTCGGAGCAAGAACCCGAAGAATTTGAATCCGGAGAAGACGGGGATAGTGCTTTCATGGCATTTTGGTCCACTTTCACTCAACCTCTTCCAAAGCCAGCGGAATTAGCTCGTGGTCAGAACTTGCATCATGCTCCCACCTTTGATGGGAGTAACTGCTTGTATTGGAAGATCAGAATGAGGGCTTTTCTGAGAGCTTTTGATCTAGAAGGCTGGCAGGCCATTGAAGAAAATACATAAAGTGCTGACAATCTGAGCAATCAGAGAGCCCTGATTACTATTCGTGGAGCAATTTCTGATGAAGAAAAGCAACGGGTTGCTCACTGCACAAAGGCTAAAGATGCATGGGAAATTCTGAGCCAATTTCATAAAAGAGGATATTCACCTTCACCACCATCCAGCAACTTTCCTGCCTTAGTTGCTAGATTGGATGAGGTCAAGAAGAATGAAGAGCAAAAAGAGGATGATGAAACATCAGAAGACAATGATGAGATTAATGGTGATGAACTGCAACAAGCTTACGAAAAGTTTTATGAGGAATCTCTAAATTTGTCCAAAATTAATGACAAACTCTCTCTCAAACTCAAAGCATGTGAAAGTGAGAATGTCAAGCTGAAAGGAGAACTTGTAGCAGCAAAGCAGAATATCATCAAGATCTCAAGTGACAGGCAAGACTTATGTGGAAAACTTCTATCCTGTGAAACTGAAAGGAATGAACTTCTGAAGGTGTATTCCACATATGAAGAGAAGCTTGAAAGCCTTGAGATGTCACAAGCTACATTGAAAGAGATAGTCTGTCAGAAAGATGAAGAACTCCGTATTGCTAGAGCCACTATTGCCATGTGGAACAAAGGTTTCAAATCTTTAGAAGACATCCTCGGGTCTCAACAAATGGGGTGTGACAAAAGTGGGCTAGGCTATGGCACGACAGCTCACAAGGGACAGGCCTCTACTTCACATGACCCGAAGACTCAAGCAAAGGGAAAGCTGAAGATAGACCAGGGTGATCCCTCTCTTCATCTACCTAAAGGGGGTAAGATCAACAAAAAGGAGGTAAAACCTATTTTTATTTGTCATCATTGTGGTAGGTATGGCCATATTCGTCCTTATGGCTATGAATTGTTTGGTAAGGTGTCTCAAAAGGGTAGAAATTCGAATACATTTTGGGTTAGAAGACAACCTTACATGTCTAGGCGGAATACCAAGATTCATGAGGGTGTTCACAACGCCAAGACATTGACCAAGACCAAAAAGATTTGGGTGAGAAAAGATGATTTGACTTGTTTAGTTGTTCACACTGCCCTAAAAGCACGTGACTCACACATGTGGTATCTTGATAGTGTGTGCTCTCGTCACATGTCCGGTAACAAATCCTACTTCACCTCCCTTGAAAAATATGAAGAAGGAATTGTTACCTTCGGAGATGGCGGCACTTCTAGAGTCATTGGTAAGGGCTCTATAAGTATTGTTGGTCTCCCCAAGCTCAAAAATGCTCTTCTTATTAACGGTCGTAAAGCAAATCTTTTGAGCATTAGTCAAATGTGTGATTCCCACCATGAAGTATTGTTTTCAAAAAATAAATGTGAAATTTTGGATAAAAAGGGAAATACTATCTTGCATGGGGTTCGCACATCTGATAACTGCTATGGGATTGTTACTACTAATGATCTCACTTGTCACTTTGCCATCATAAGTAACATTGACTTGTGGCATCAAAGATTAGGTCATATGAATTTCAAAGACCTAACTAAGATAGCAAACAAAGAGCTTGTGAGAGGAGTACCTAAATTGGGTAAGAATCTGAACCATGTGTGTGAGCCATGTCTACTTGTAAAGCAAACCTATGCCCCTCATAAAAAGGTGAACAGCTTTACAACCATGCATCCTCTTGAATTGGTTCACATGGACTTAATGGGACCCACTCGCACTGAAAGCATCGGAGGTAAAAGATACATTTTTTAACTGTTGATGATTTTACTCGATTTTCATGGGTAAATTTTTTAAGCGAAAAATCTGATACGTTTGATGCTTTCCAGGCCTTAGTCCTTAAAATCCAAAATGAACAGGGTGTTTCCATTGGGCGTATCATAAGAATCCGAACTGATCATGGTCGTGAGTTTGAAAATAGTTCATTTTCGGATTTTTGTGATATGCATGGAATTAAGCATGAATTTTCTACACCTATTACTCCACAACAAAATGAAGTTGTTGAAAGGAAGAACAGGGTTGTTCAAGAAATGGCTAGGGTCATGCTCTTTAGTAAGAAACTTCCACCAAAGTTTTGGGCTGAAACCCTAAATACTACTGTTTATGTCATAAATCGTGTGTATTTAAGGCCCGGCACTTTACAAACTCCATATGAATTGTGGAAGAGATTGAAACCTAATGTAAAATACTTCAAAACTTTTGGGAGTAAGTGTTACATTTTCAAAGATAGAGAGCCTTTGGGCAAATTTGACTCTCGAAGTGATGAAGGTATTTTTCTAGGGTATTCAACCACTGGTAGGGCTTTTCAAGTCTATAACCTACGAACTTCTTCCTTAATGGAATCTATCAATGTGGTTATAGATAATACAGGTTCCCCTACTCCAGCAACAAATGAGGATGACAATGGTGAGTCTCCAATCTTGGATATTGAACCACAAAGTCAAAGAGAAGCTGAGATCCAAGCACAAGAAGTTGAGATGGCACCATCCTCTCAGGTAAGTCAAAGTCCAAAGAGTGCACAAAGAAACATCACTCCTGATGCTTCTGTCACTGCAAGTCCTGAGTTCAAACCATCAGCAAGGGTGAAACTGAATCATCCAGTTCACCAGGTGATTAGAAGTGTATCGGATCGAATGAAAACCCGAAGACAGATTGGGGATGAGGTATCACATATGTGTTATGTTTCATTAATTGAACCTAAGAATTTCAAAGAGGCCTTGCTAGATGATAGTTGGTTTAATGCTATGCATGAAGAATTAGGTCAATTTGAACGTAACAATGTTTGGACTCTAGTTCCCAGACCTAGAGACATGAATGTGATAGGTACCAAGTGGATCTTTGAAAACAAATCTGATGAGAATGGTACTGTGGTGAGGAATAAAGCCAGGTTGGTTGCTCAAGGTTACAATCAAGTAGAAGGTGTTGACTATGATGAGACGTTTGCCCCAGTTGCACGTCTCGAATCTATTCGTATTTTACTTGGTGTTGCTTGTTATCTTGGTTTCAAATTGTTTCAAATGGATGTAAAAAGTGCCTTTTCTGAATGGGTACTTGAAAGAAGAGGCATATGTTGAGCAACCAAAAGGGTTTGAGGACCCTAAATGTCCAAACCATGTCTACAAGTTGGACAAGGCTTTGTATGGGTTGAAACAAGCTCCTCGGGCTTGGTATGATAGACTTACTACCTTTCTTCTTGATAATGACTTTCAAAGGGGTAGTGTGGATAAGACTCTATTTGTGAAACATACTAAGTCTCACATACTTGTTGTTCAGATTTATGTTGATGATATTGTGTTTGGATCCACTGCTGATCATCTTGTGAAATGCTTTTCGGATTGCATGACACATGAGTTTGAGATGAGCATGATGGGAGAGTTGTCCTATTTATTGGGTTTTTAAATTAAACAGTCTCCTTCTGGAATGTTTGTTTCTCAGACTAAGTATGCAAAAAGTCTTGTGTCTAAGTTTGGTCTTGAGTCTGCCAAATATGCCCGTACTCCCATGAGCACCAGTCTTCACATTTCCAAAGATTCCTCTGGTATTGATGTTGATCCTACCCTTTATAGAAGTATGATAGGGAGTCTTCTTTACCTCACAACCAGTCGTCCTGATATTGCCTTCAGTGTAGGTGTTTGTGCCCGTTACCAAGCCAGTCCTAAAGAGTCCCATCTTCTTACAGTCAAACGCATCATCAAATATGTGAATGGGACATTGGGGTATGGGGTTTGGTTTTCTACTGATACGACAGTTGAAATTACTGGTTTTTCTGATGCCGATTGGGCAGGGTGTGCGGATGATAGGAAGAGTACATCCGGAGGTTGTTTTTACATTGGGAATAATTTGGTTTCCTGGCATAGTAAAAAGCAAAATGCCATCTCTCTTTCGACTACAGAGGCTGAGTACATTGCTGCAGGGAGTTGTTGTGCACAAATGTTGTGGATAAAACAAATGCTTCATGATTATGGGATAGAACAGAACACTCTTACTCCTTTCTGTGATAACACAAGTGCCATAAACATTTCAAAAAATCCTGTCCAACACTCTCGAACCAAACACATTGACATTCGTCATCATTTTATTCGAGAGTTAGTGAAAGAGGGCCTTGTTGTTCTTGAGCATGTACCCACTGAGCATCAAAAAGCTGATATTTTTACAAAACCCCTTGATCTTCTTTGGTTTGAGTTCCTTAGAAAGACTTTGGGTGTCATGCTCGATCACTAGAGTGTTTCTTGTTCCTTGAGTAGGTGTGAGTGTTTGGCCTTATGTGTGCTTGGATGCTATAATATCATTGTCATTGATATATGTTTTTCTTGCATCCAAATTTATATGTACACTACTCATGCTGCTTACAAGATCTCATTGGTTTTTGTTCATAGCTCATTTTGAATGCCCTTGCTCATTAACCTCATGATCTCATTCTGTACACATCCTTGAGATAAATTGTTGCAGGGGTTTCCGCACAAGTGATCAAAGTTCTCTATGGACCACTAACAGTGTTTCTTGTACTTTTACAGTGGAATTGACCGATACTAGTATGTCGTGGGTGATATTGAGTCTCTTAACCATCTACCATCATTTTTTTTCACCTCCACGGTTTCTTCCTCGGTTTCTTGAAGTCTGGGCATTAGGAAAAGGCTACCTCAGAGGCACCAACCAGCCCATCCTTTTTGAGTTCATTCTTCTCTGGTTTGGTTTCCATACTCTTGAGCATGAATGCCACCAATTAGTGCCCACAAGAAAGAAAAGAAAAAAAAAAAAACTATAGAAAAAAAATGGAGTCATTGATTGAGGGGGAGCCTCTGTATTTACTCAACAAATACCCCGTGATTCCTAGTGGTTTGACTTTTCTCTGTGATGTTCAGTTACTCTTGCCGGAGGTCCAGCCATCCGATCACTACGAGGATTAACTCTAGCTCAGTGGACTCTCATGGATTGCACACACATACTTTATTTTCTGAGGTCTTATGTTGGATTTTGAGTTGTACATTCTCTTGATGTTATGATCACTGATTATACTTTATCTACTTTGCTCATGATTTCCAGTGTCATTTTTTTTATAAAAAAAAAAAAAAAAAAAAAAAAATTGCAAGCTTACAGGATTCATGATGTGCGGATTATTTCATCTTAGTGTCAATTTTGGCCAAATGTGATCATCTACTTGTGTTCCAGGTCTCACTTCATGATATTGAGTCTCATGGGTTTTTTTTTTTTTTTTTTTTTTGGGTTTTGTTTTTTTCTTCCTCGCTTGAGCGAAGGAGTACTCGCTCGAGCATGCTTTTGCTACTGAGTTAGACCTGAGAGCGTGTGTTTTTGGCTCGAGAGACATTGTTCTTGGTTCGAGCGAACCCTTGTGCATTCTTGTCCTCGCTCGAGCGAGAAAGTCTTCACTCGAGCAACCTGTCGCGATTCAAATTCTAAAGCTGTGTCTCTTCAGTTCATTTGTTTCCCACCTCTTCGTGTTTCCTCTCTCTCTCTTCCCTAGGGTTTTCGTGGTCGGAATTGCTACAATCTCTTGGTGTTTCTCTCTTGATTTTTGGAGCATTTTCTTTGTCTTCATCTGCTCTCTCAGCATTTGGTAAGTTTTTTTTCTTCGTTTGTTTTTTTTTTTTTGGGTTTGAGTGGAACTTGGGTTGAGTTGTGTCTGTGAGTTTGCTCTGTTTTATCTAGGGTACTTCATTGATGATTTTGCTTATTTCATTATGCTTCGTGTCTCTCACGTGCATCTAGGGTTAGTGTTCTTGGTTCATGTTATGCTAGGTTTGGATGCTTTGGTTTAATTTGGGGTTTATTTCATGTTTCCTATTCTAATCTCTGCGGATGGTTTACTATATGAGGGTGATTTCATGTGCTTACTAACTGTCTCAATCTTTTAGTATTTAATTTGTAGTCTTAGTCCATAGATTTTTTGTTAATTTCTGATTACTCTGTTTATTCAAGTCATTTATCTGCTATGTTTATGAGTTTAATTTTGTCTGCCTGCTGGATTACTAATATTGTTGCTGTGTTTTTTTGATTTGTTTTTCTTCTTATGATATATCTGTGGACTAATGGTGTTCTAATGGTTGTTTTTTGTTTTTCTCTGGCATTCTCTTGTTGTTATTGGGTACTTTGGGTTGTTGGTTTATCTCTATTCTTGTGTTGTGGGTTGTGGTTTGTTTAGTCATGGCGGAGTCATCCAAGCGTCGTAAAACCACTGTTTCCCGTCCCCCTTTCAACACTGAAAAGTTCGAGTCAAAAGAAAAGGCCAAGTTGTTTAGGGAGTCGTTTGCATCTCATAAAGTTCATTTAGAGCGCAATGTCCTCCTAAGTGCCTTTGAGGTTCTTACCATTCGGTCTTTATTTGATTCATTAGGCGGAGATCAAGTGTTGCATTTTTCAGGTCCACAAAATTTGAGTCTCATCCGAGAATTCTATTACAATATCCATTCCATTCGGAAAGAACTTCCGGCATCCTTTAAGACTTGGGTTAGGAAGAAGTCACTTGTTATCACTGGGGATGTGTTTCGGCTGTTTCTTGATCTTCCTAAAGTTAGTAATTGTCATTTTCCGTTTCTTACTCGGTTCGGTGTTGATTTTGATCGTGTTGCGTCTGAATTATGTGGAGTTTACCGGACTTGGCTTGCTGGGGCACTCATTCAGCAAAATGAGTTGCTTCCTTGGTTCCGTCTCTTGAATATCATTGTGTGTGCGAATCTTTATGTCACCACCCATTCCTCGCACATTACCCAGGAGCAGGGATATGTGTTGTATTGTATACATCACAGCCTTCCCATTGATCTTCCAGAGATGATTGTTTCGAAAATGATTGGGGTCTTTGAGGGTAGAAAGTGTTTGGGGCTTCCTTAGGGGTGTTTGCTTACTCGTTTTCTCACTTCCCTTGATATTCCTGTTTCTGATGATGATGAGTTTGCACATCCTATAAAACCCATCACAAAGCTCACAGTTTCCCAGAGTCAGGCCCATGTGAGGAGGAGTGTGTCCGGGGTTGGAAGTTCTAGTTCAGGTGATGATAATCCCCTTGGAGAGGAGGCGGAGTTCGAGGCAGCCACTGCCGGCGCCCCTGATCTACCTAAGATCCGTCCTCGCACTTTTCATGGCCAGCTGCAGATGTTTGAGCAGTCTGTCACGCGTCGCCTAGATCAGTTGGATGCCAGGATGGATTCTCTTGACAGCCGCCTTGAAGAGCAGCGTTCTATACTTGAGTAGATTCTTTCCCTGCTTCAGATGCAGCATCCACCTTCTCCTTCCTAGTTTTTGGACTTTGGTTGTTTTTGAACATTTTTTGGTTTCTTTATTTGCATAGTTCTGCTTATGGTGTATATCCCGGACAAAAAGGGGGAGTATTATGATTTGCAGGGTTGCAGGGTATATCTTCTTGTGGTACTTATATGTTTTTGCAGGCAGGGGTTTCATTTTTTTTGGGGTGATGTATATGATGTAAATGGGATACTCATACTCATGATGTTTACATGTTTTGGGGATAGATGATTTTTCTGCAGATTGCATTGGATTCGTTTTTTTTTTTTTTTTTGGAATATATGATAATGTCTTGATGGTTTATTATGTTACATAACAAATTCTCTCCAAGTTTATTTTGTGCTGATTAGTTTGTCATCAAGATTGGTTTCATAGTTGGTTTAGCTAGTTCATGTGTTTTAGCTAGATCTTTGAGTTGTAATTGTTTTAGTTAGTGCAGTTGTTTAGGAAATTGTGTTAGAAAGTGTTAGGTTTTTATTCTTGGCAATCCCGTTTGACAAAACTCCTTTCAATTGTATTTGTTTTCTCACTTTTATTTCAGTGAGGCTATGAGTTTATTAGATGCGAATCCAACTCGAATCGAGCCTTCCAGAGAAGTTTGTGATGTTAATGCTTTCAAGATTACCACTTCGCTGATTATGACGGGGGTCGAGTTGCCCAATCAGCTCGTGCCCGAAGCAAAATGCAAAATTGCATTCAAAGTTGGTTGTCTGCCCTTGCTCGCTCGAGCGAAGAAGGCCTCGCTCGAGCGAAGGATTGCATCTATATAAAAACCTGAAAGAGCTCATTGTTCGCTCGAGCGATGGGTTCGTGGCTCGAGCGAAGGCACTAGTAGAAATCACGCAAGTTAAGGTTCTCGCTCGAGTAAGAGAAGCTTTGCTCGAGCGAGCTTCAAAATCCGGATTTCTATAAGGAATTGGTTTTCTTCCAAAACTAGGATTACTTTGGATTTCTATAAGTAGTTGGTTTTCTCCCAAAACTTTACTTACTTCTCCAGATCTTCTTTTTGGATATTAAGGTTTATATCTGGGGATATTTTGCTAGTTTTCTTTGATATTTTGATTGAGTATTCAACTCTTGATTTAAGAAGTTTACATCAAAGAATTGTTTGTTTAATTCTATACAAAAGAGAGAGAGTTGTTCTTCGGTGGATTCTGAAGAATTCGAGCCTGAAGCTTTGGTGGATTCTGGAGTGGCTCATCGTCAAGACAATTCCGAGGTGAAGACGGAATAGGAAGAGGCACATAGGGGTTGGTTCAATTCGGGCGTGGATTCGCTAGGTAATTGAGAGTATACCTGTATAATTCCTTTATATCTTCTTAGTGGATTGTTTTGTGGCTATTGCCCGTGATTTTTTATCATGATTAGAGGTGCTCCAATTGTGGGTTTTCCACGTAAAATTGTTGTGTCGATTTGTCTTGATTGTTTGATTAGAATTGTTATACACTGCTTAAAATTGTTACATAATCACAAATCAACATCTAGGGGATTTCTAGATTTTTCAGAAAGTTTTGTCCAGGAATTAACAAAGGGGGAGATTGTTAGGTCCCTTAGTCTTGTCAAATCCACAAACAAAATTTAAGTCATTTGAGTTGTAATTTCCTTACTGTTTTGTCTTCCTCGCTCGAGCGAAGGACTACGTCTGGCTTAAAACCTGAAAGAGATAAATGTGCGCTCGAGCGAAGACTAGGTGGATCGAGCGAAGAACTGTGTCTGCATAAAACCTGAAAGAGTTCATTTCTCGCTCGAGCGAAGGTTTCATGGCTCGAGCGCAGGCACTTATGGAAATCACGCGAGTTAAGGTTCTCGCTCGAGCGAGAGAAGCTTCGCTCGAGCGAGCTTCAAAATCCGGATTTCTATAAGTAGTTGGTTTTCTCCAAAAACTAGGATTACTCTTTCAGATCTACTTTGAGGTTTTCTTCTGGAGAGTTTTTGTGAGTTTTCCTTGATAAAATTGAATGAGTATTAAACTCATGAATTGAGAAGCATACATCAAGGAGGTTGATCGAATACACATACAAGAGTGTTATTCTTCGGTGGATTTCGAAAATTCAAACATAGAGTTTCAAAGGCGTTTGATTCTATACGTAGTCGTTAATTCGACAAGTGAAGTTGTGCATTTAACTTCAGTGGATCAGTTCCGAGACGAAGGCTTGGTGAAAGAGTTACAGAAGATTTGAAGGCAAATTGACTGAGTTGGGTAATTTGTGTATCATCTTTGTAATCTTTCTTTCTTCAGTAGTGGATTGATTAGTGGCGTTTCGCCCGTGATTTTTTATTACAATTGAAGGTTCTTCAATTGTGATTTTTCCACGTAAAAATCGTTTGTGTCGATTTATTGTTTATTCATAAAGCAACAATCTAAATCACTTTCATAAGTGCTTGATGATTTAGATTGAGTGTTTTAAATATTTGGGAATTGGAATCACTTAGGATTTTCATGATCAATTTTATAACTAAACTATTCATTTTGTTATCAAATTTATCTCTGCCTTTAATTGCCGTCTATAATCAAATAGAAGTTGTTGAACGAGTATGAACATTTCATTTGAAATTTCATTTTACCCTTCAAACAATCTCCAAAATATCAATTAGACATTGAATATATAAAAAAATTAATATAAAATTAATATTATTAGAAAAATAAATTGATACTTTAATGATAGTTTGAGAGGCAAAATAAAATTTTTAATTTTTTTTTTTAATGATCATGAAGTAAAACGCTTGTAGTTCAAAGTTTATATTTCAGATAGATTTAATTCAAATTTTAAAGTGATCTTGAAAAGCCAAGATGTAATATATTTTGTGAATGAGTAGTGCTACTTTATTCCAAAAGTTAAATTCACTTTTTAAACTCAATAATGTAATAGTTTATTTAAATATTTAAGGCAACTCTCTTTCTTTCTCTCTCATATTTTCTCTAATCATCAGTTAATTATCTATTTCACACATCACTAAGTCTAAAAAATAAATTTTTTTATCATTTTGATAAATTTCTTTCTCAAGATTCATGTAATTTTTCAGTATATTTAGAACTTCTAAGTCAGATCAAGATGGTGTTAAAGACAATTCACTTATATTGATATTATACCAAAACCTTATTTTTAGAATACATTATTAGACTCAAGAAAAATTCTATAATACACATTTCATTTGAAGTGTGTACCATATATGCATTTAGTTACGAGTTTTATAGTTTTTAATTATGATATATTATGGTGTTAGTTATGACATGTTGATTACGACATTATTTTAGTTATAATAATAAAATAAAATAAAATAACTTTTAGTTATACCTTAAGTATTGTTTTGTTATAACTCTTTTTTTTCTAGTAAGACTTCTATAAGATTGAGTTATGATATTTGTAGTAATCAAACCTACAAATGTTATAACTTGTATATAGTATATACATTTTAAGGGTGTACGCCATAATATCTATAAACAAAGTATGACGCAGCGGATGAAAAATATTTAAGGTCATACCTTTCTGAAATTTTCTGAACTCTGATGGATCTCGTGGGTAAATCAGTGCTTCCTGAATCTGGTCAATCAACCCAGCAGTGGGGTGATATTACAATGGTGAATATCACCCACACAAATCACAGTGCAAATAGCTTGATCGTTGTTTTTGGGAGAGAGTCAGAGAGAGAGGAGAGTCTGGGAGAAAAGGTTATGGGTAAAAACCCCATAACGTATCTGATATACGTATGTTCAATATCTGATTCAATATCTGATATATATAACAAAATATCTATCTTATCATATCAATTATATGATAGACATATATATATCTTGAATGGTTATCCAAATAAGTTTGAATTAAAATTCAAACTTACATGGATAAGGTTCAAGAGGTTCAGGCTCAAAAAGCTCAAAGGGCCATGCCACATGGGCGCCCAATTTCTAACATCTCCCACTCGCACATGAGTTGGCATGACACTGCCACATCTCTATCTCAATCTCCCCAAAAATGAACAATCTCATACTAGCCAATGCACCGTGCGACTGCTGAGAACACCTGCATGTGGGAGCTCTATACTAGAAACTCAAAATGAGCCAGCATAGAGACATCAACTCAAAAGGAACAAAAATAGTGTCTCATATACCCCAGACCCATCTAATTACACCGGTCCAAAAAACATCTCTAATCCCTCAAAAAGAGCATGTTTGACCCTCTCAATTCTTGCAATATATTCACACTCAATCCGCTTCTCATACAGAGCGATGTGAGTTGCCGGCAGTGAATATACATCAGTGGTGTAATACTAGATGATCTTCCCTTTGCCCTCATGCCATTTAGTTTAGGATTGACCGCTTTCCCAGTGATGTCCCTTAAGGCCGAATCATACATGACCGCAGGCAACATACCAAAGTAGCAGAACATCAACCCCTTACCTTATGACATAGTCAAAAGTCACAAAAGGGTACAAAAATGAAAGTCATATCAATAATGACACGTAAGACTCACACGGTGAGGAAACAGGGATCCATTCTCTCACCTCATTAGTTGGTCGCCAAGCACATGTAGTATGAATACATGCTACGGTGGAGTAACTCTTCCAAAAGAGTGACGTCATACTCGATACGCCGTACAGATATTAGTCTAGTCGCTTTCTAGTGCCTAACCCGAATTCTCTATTTGCTCGCCTTCTAGGCGCTAAATGAGATCTCGCATCTGGCTAATCATAACAGGCACAACATGGAAAGTGGGTACTAACATCTATGTTTGGTCCTTAACACGACCTCATCTTGGTTGTAACCAAGGCGACATGTGTAGTGGTTAATTTCAGTCTCTCTTGGTTCCAAACAAAAATAAACCACTAGTCTCATCCTTGCTCACTCCCAAGCGCCAAGGGCGATTGCTCGTGTAAGTGAGCCAATCTTGCCTGTTGACATCATCATCTGCTAATCATTATGACACAAATCATAATAGTGTCAACATCCCATCATCTCATAACAAATAAGTGATCGATTTTTCAAAAAAATGACCACAGTCTACGCAATTATAGATTCCAAGCATAAGCCTTATCAGCACCTCTTGCGATAAGCATATACAACGAAATCCACCATTTGCGCCTCACTTGAAGTGATTTAAGATCACTACTTCTTGCGCAATATCCTCTCTAAAGACATTTTGGTGACCAATTTGCGTTCATTCTTGATGCGCCCAACTAGCGCAGATGCGCCCAACTAGCGCATTGAATCTTACAAGGAGCAAATTAATATACTACTAGTAAAGCATTTTATCCACAGTCTAATGAGCAAGGTCAATGTCTAAACAACTCAGTTGACCATTTACCAAAGATAACACTTATCATGCCGAATACGCCCACATAGCGTACTTTAGGCTCCCACCACAAAGAAAAAGATCAAGGAATATAGGTCATTTGTTTCTCCCAAAGACAATCCGAGGATACACTTAATAGCTAAGGCTCTGGCTTTTACCGATAGGTAAGTCAATGTGTTTGTAATTTTGCATCTAGAATCATTCTAGGATATTCCTTATGTAAGTCATCAAAGACAAAATAGGAATTCTCCCAAAACAATCCCTAAGGATCGTACATCCGAGCATATAAATTACATCACCCATGTCCATCATATCTAAAATAGAGGACTGCCCACCCTAGGTGGCGACAACCCTATAAATTCCTGGCTTATAATGACTAAGTAAGGAAAAATTTCTTTTGGACCATTGATCATGCCTCAGTGGTCTTCATCGATTATCGTTTGCCTATCATGGCTTGACAAAATCTAAGAACCACTATTTGGATAACTGTTTTAGGCTGTAAAAGATTTATTGGAACTAGCAACCTTTTTTGCGCTCCTAACTTTTCACCATAAAAACAGAAGGTAAATCCCTACGGATCTACTTATCCAATTCTCCAACGAGAAGTTGGGTCACAATGTCCACAAATTAATGTTCCAAACTTATGTCAATCATAGCCTAAGTCAAAATAACCTCACTTCCTAGGAGGAAGTTAAAATGACCTCACTCCCCAGGAGGAAGTTTTCTCATGGTCTACACTTTCCTCAATAGTGCGACTTTTCGGTATCTAGCAAGCCTTATGCCTCAACAATGACTATCCAAATTACGCATAACTTTAGAATAGTTTCGCGTCATAATGGGAAGTCAATCAAATTATAGAAATGGTTAATCCTCAAAGACTTTGTCTTAAACCGCGCAACATTAATCCACTTTCTAAAAACAGGGGACTAGAGCCTTTGGCATTATCCTAGGCTCTTTATCATCTTGCGGAGCAATCATGAATATTTCCTTCTCAATCACCCAGTGATGACGTGGAAAATTTTCACATTTGCTACCACGCAACTATGAATGTAGAGTATTCTTCTCTAATGGAGTAATCCATTAGTAGGCACATCGCTCCCACTGTCCCTAGGATATTGGAAATTTCTTTCCATTCTCAACTAGGCTACATAAAGCGCTATGCTTAGAATTCTCTATCTTATAGAGTTCCAAAACTCTATTCACGTCACCTTTACTAAGAAAACTTTATGTGACTTAGTTACACTCCCACAAAGCTGCTTACCTATATGCATATGACCCGGAGGATTTACATGACAGCATACAATAATGCACCACGTGACCCTATGTGTTCACAAGACAGCATACAATAATGCGCTATAGAACCCTAGGTCTTAACTTCGCAATCTTATGAGAAGTAGAATAAAGATAAGCTGCTTAATGGTTACAGATCGCCCATAGATGGCTCTCTGCTAACCCATTACTCAAAATGGAGTGTAAAATCTGATATGGAGGGCATTTAGTTAGGGATATAGGCAGCAAACTAGTGCAATTCCTAATTGGGAAACATTTTGCGCCATTATCCACCTAACATTAACAATATTTAATTCCTTATCTCTACTACACCATTGTGTTGTTGAGTATTAGGAATAATCAATTTTCTAAGCATCCATTTCTCTTCACAGAGTTTTTTAAAATAACTCAAATAGATACTTGTCACCTTGGTCAAAACTAAAAGCTCGAAAGCTATTTTCTGATTGATCTCAACCTCATATGTGCAATGTCAAAAATCATCTCACAACTTTTGACTTATGAGAGATCAAATAGTCTTGACTCAGATGCGTATCGTAATCTATACATGTGTTGAGATTGAGGCTTAGCTATCATACCCTTACACATATCTAGTCACAAAAAAAAAAACATAGTGGACTAAATGCGCCAATACAAATGACCTTCTACGGCTTTCCTACTTACTTGTGCGCACCCATTGCGAACAAAGTTACACATTTATATGAGAGCAGATGTCACAAGCTTAGTGGGCCGAGAAGGCCTACTCAAACCATGGTGTCATCATCTCATTAATGTGATTAAGTATAATAAGCCACCGGTTCATGACCAATGTCATAAACTAATTCCAATCATCTTAATGTGAGTTCTCGAAGATAAGTTTAAAAGGTTTAGGCCCAACTAGGTAATGACTCAGGGCTAATTCATATTCACTAGATCATAAAAGGATGTCATGGAGATATCAAGTGCGCCTAAGTCGCAAAATTAACTAGTAAGTGCTAATCCCCTGCACCTTCAAGTCAATTTTATTCTCCATACACTTTAATGCATCTAGTTGAAAGATGACGATACTCCTCTTGCCATATCTATTTCTCGCTTCATAGTTACTTGCAATTAATTCTACTATCCACAAGAAGGAGAGAATAAGCTATCAACTACGACGCCTCGAAGTAACTTAAGCGAATTAGGCTAAAGAGTCTAATTCAACACAATGCTCTCACGAGCCATGCGTCAAATTCTTAGAGTCATAACAACCTTGTCGCCTTTGACCTTTTCATTACTATCCGCAACGTTTATGCTTAGTGGTAAACGTTATTCAAAACAAAACGTTAGCCTAGTAAAGGAATAATACAAAGAAGCACCTCATCATGTCTCACACTCAATTGTGGAAACAAGAAGTGTCGAGACTTAGACAAGTTGGTAATGCTAATAGATTTTTGCCTCTAAGCGCTAATCTTTTCACTTAGTGTGATATTTCAACGCACACTATTATAGTGTATGAAATTTTGCTCCATCCACTCCCAGTAATTGGGTAGAGAGCAAAACACTGCTCATACTGGCTACTCGTCTTACACTTTAATGACTAATTTATTTAAGCTCGCATTTCTTGGATGACGTGACTCTTGAATGTTACTTCATCCAATGATGCAACATTATTAAAAGTCAAATTACAAAGTCAATCCGCGCAGCTCAATAGTCAAGATCATATACAGATCTATTGAGGGCTTAATAATTTTATAACTCCAAAATTCGCCAACCAAAACTACGTAGCATGCCGCTAACCATAGCGCACACATTAGTTTTTATTGTGCCAAATAAGGCAACAAATCACGGCGACTTTGAGTCATTTTTCCTTACTTTGGCTCAATTAAGGTTTAACCTAAAGTCTCCAAGACTTTTGCTCATCTAAAGAATGGGATTACATTGTTCATATTTGAACATCTCTACTAAGTCTAGGTCAACCAAATTAACTTCCATAAGTTAAGTCAATTTAGAGAGAAATTCGCATTGGGATTAATTTGATTAGCATAATATAATTTTGCCGCAAAAACCTAAATTAAATAGTGACAATATTACATAAGTCGCAAGATCGAAAATCTGCTAAGCTCGTAATCATCTCTTGCGCCACAGGTGACAATTATCCAAAATTTAATTTAATTTATGCGCAAAATATTGGTTTTCGGGAGTTAATCTACAAAGATTTCTCTAAACCGAATAACCTCCCACTGATAATGGCATGTTTAAAAGCATGATAAAAAATTCTAATTCCATACAACAGCATCATAATGTAGATTCACAATCAATACATGCTATGTTATATTTAATAACGGAATTAAAATAAAAAACAATTAATCATGCTATTCTTATTACAACAATTTAGAAATTCTAGGCAAAAAACAACAACATGCTGTATTTAATATTCAAATTATGCCATAACAGAAAGTATATCACTTCTGGAATTTTCTGGAATTTTCTGGTATTTTTCTGGAATTTCAAATAACTAATAAACACACATAAAATTAGAAATAAAAAATCCAGAAATTGATAAACTGAAAAAATATTCAGATTATGTCATAATTAAAATGTATATCATTAAAATTTTCGAATATTTCAAATTTTCTCGAATTTTAAATAACTAATAAGCACACATAAAATTAGAAATAAAAAATCCGTAAACCGATAATCAAACAATTATACCAAGAAATAGTAAAATATTTGAAGTCTACAATAAAAATTTCAACCCTAAAAATTATTTATGCAATACTGTAATCATTTTAAAGCATAAAAAATAAATTATTAACACATAAAAATATTTTTATTTTCGTAAAATTTTCAAAATTTTACAGAAGATACAAAATTTAATTCTGAGTCTAACGGTACCAACCATGCTTAAAACAAAGCTATAACGAATAAATTATGACTATTTAATGCGATTCAGAATTAAAAAAAAATGAGCCTTACGGCTCGGCTCGCCGAGGCTCAAAGACGCTGCTCGGCACGTGGCGCGCGTGCGTGGCGCCGACGGCTCGCGCGTGGACAGCGCGGCTGACGCGCGCGTGAGGGCGCGTGCAGGCGCGTCGGAAGGGCGGCCAGCGCGTGGAGGCGCGTCACGGCGTCAGGTGGTCGTGAATCCCACGCTCCGCCTTCCAAGGTGTTTTCTGGTCTGATTTTTATACTTCCGGACTCCATTTTCCAAAATAAAATCATTTATGGTCTTAAAAATTACATTAATAATCATAAAAAATGAAATATTTTGGATCTCTTTCTCTTTTATAAATATTCATGAGTATCGATGTGTACATATATATATATATATAAAAATATACACATGATAAAAGAAAGCACGAAAAAACCCATACATGGCTCTGATACCAATGTAAACAAAGTATGACGCAGCGGATGAAAAATATTTAAGGTCATACCTTTCTGAAATTTTCTGAACTCTGATGGATCTCGTGGGTAAATCAGTGCTTCCTGAATCTGGTCAATCAACCCAAAGAAGGTGATATTACAATGGTGAATATCACCCACACAAATCACAGTGCAAATAGCTTGATCGTTGTTTTTGGGAGAGAGTCAGAGAGAGAGGAGAGTCTGGGAAAAAAGGTTATGGGTAAAAACTCTATAACGTATCTGATATACTTATGTTCAATATCTGATTCAATATCTGATATATATAACCAAATATCTATCTTATCATATCAATTATATGATAGACATATATATATCTTGAATGGTTATCCAAATAAGTTTAAATTAAAATTCAAACTTACATGGATAAGGTTCAAGAGGTTCAGGCTCAAAAAGCTCAAAGGGCCATGCCACATGGGCGCCCAATTTCTAACAATATCTCTCTAAAATCTAAATATAATTTATCTGAATTTTAAAAAAGATGAAAATAATTCATCTTAATTTTCAACTTGCCAAAGTGTCAACACTAAGTGAAATAGCACATCATTCATCTTTTCGAAGGTGCAAATCACTTTGTTTGGTTATTTCTATTTTTTTTTTCAAATTAAGTTTTTTATTTTTGAATTTTTTTATGTTTAGTAAATATTTTAATATTTTATTTAATTTCTTTTTGTTTTTTAGATATGCTAAATTTATATATACTTAAAAAGTATAACAATTGTGATTTTTTTTAAATATATAAAAGAAATTCAATAAATCATCCTATTTTGTTTTACTCAATAAATTTGTTAAGTGTATCAAGATTTAAGTGGATCTAAAAATTAAATAAAAAATTGATTAAAATATTTTTAAAAATCACTAAAAAAATAAAAATAAAAATTTAAAATTCAAAAAATTAATTTTGAAACTCCAAACCAAACCGATAGGATTTTAGAAAAGAAAAAAAAAAAAAAATTAAATGTTCCGTCTGTGCAAGTGGCGTGGACTACAGAAATTGTATATATTGTTGGAAAAAGTCTTGCCATGATGACTTTTATAACGTTTTGAGTAACATGTCATTTTCTCTTTTGATTTGATTATATAAGGGTAGTCTAGATTAGGTTGAAGTAGGGTAGTAAGAAAAATTGATGAAAATAAAATTTCGCTCAATGTGCAATTTTTATTAATTTTTTTTGTTTGTTTTTCAGAATGTGTAATTTGCTTCAATTTTGAATTTGTTTATATTAATAAAAGTCGTACTAACTAAAATCTTAGATTTAAAAGCTTGTATATTTTAATTTTTTTAATTATATATTATATGATAAGTAACTAATACTACTCATTTGACATTTATAGAATAACTTTTACTTTTTTTTATTTATTTTCAACGTAAAATTTTACAATTTTTTTTTTTTTTATAAAATCTTTCAAAATTTCATATTAATCATTCATCTACACCAAATCAACAAAAATCAAATCGTAGCATGTTCGTTGTTTTTTTGGGAACCTCAACTAACAAAACTGAATGATTTGATTAAATTTTTGAGAATAAAAATTTTATTTTACCCCCCAAATTATCATTCACAAATTAATTTATTTATTCATAAATCTCTTTTCACCTACTTATATTTAGTTCAAATTATTTTTTTATGTTCCAATAAGGGTGACATAATTACTAAAATATACCAAATATTAATAGGCTGAAGCGCGCATTAATATTTATATTGACAGTGTGAATGTTTCATTATGTGAATATTCACATTGTCAAATTTATTTAATATGAATGTTCATAATATGAAATATTTAAAATAATCCAAAATAGTGCACACTAAGATGCTAAGAGTTCAATGTTGGCGTGAGTCAGGATTCCTACCTATTTAGGAATCCTTGATTTGGTATTGTTAGGAGTGTCCATAATTAGCATGATTTGTTTTTCCATTCTTAGTCCATCTTGTAATCATATATATACCTCATATGTAGAGTGAAATATATAACAATTCTATTCCAAAGTTTTCTTTCAACTTGGTATCAGAGCAACAACCAAACCCTAGCCGTCGTGACCATTCTCTTGGCCAGTCAAATCCCAAACCCAACACTGCCCTTTATTTCCGTTGGCAGCAACTCCAAACCAATCAACAAATCAACTCATCAATTTCTCTTAGCTACCATGACAGAAGAGTTGTCTTCTACTATAATTCCTATAGCCCTTGATGAATCGGACGAGTCACAGCTCTATGAACTCCACTTCAAGGCCACGCGCATCAAGCAAGATGGACGTGATTTGTCAATCTATTTTGCAGAAATTAAAAGTGTGTGGAAAGAACTTGATCAACAACGTTCTATTGGTATGAAGTGTGCTGCTGACATTAAAATTCAGTAGGAAGAGATTACGAAGGATCGCGTGTATGATTTTTTGGCAGGATTAGATAATGAATTCGATCAAAGTGAAGGAGACTTGTTGCGTATGAGTCCCACGCCTAATTTGAATGAATCATTAAATTTTGTTCATTGAGAGGCTCAACGGCGAGAGACTATGTTGAAAAACGGTGGTTTGATAGGAACTTCTGTTGCGCTGGTTGCTTCGACTACTTTGGTTGCAAAATCATCTGGGAATAATCAAGTTTATCATCCTCAAGTTGAGAACAAAGATAAATTACAATGCAAGCATTGTAATGGGAAAAACACACACGGAGGATACATGCTTTCGTAAACATGCGTATAGATTGGTTTATTGAACGGTGGAACAACTCAAAGCAGCAAAACGGATTGGTGGTCAACCAAACTGGCAGGAGCAGACACCAGCGTGGCTGCCATGGTCTCTATACACGGCCAACCCACTCTGGCCAGATCAACCACCCGAGAGGAACCGGTTCTATCTCTTCTCTCTCAGTTGACAAAATTGAAGCTTTAGAGGACGCAGGTAATCAAGGCAAAGCATTCGTTGCCGCAGATAATCATTATAAAGGTTAGATTATCGATTCTGGTGCGACTGATCATATGACATATGATAAGATGTGGTTTCAATCAATGACCACTCCTATGAAAACAAATGTTATCACAGCTAATGGTAACTCTAATCCAGTAACCGGTGTTGGTTCCATTGCTCTTTCTTCTACCTTGTCTTTACATAATACCTTCCTTGGTCTTACCTTGTCTAACCATTTGTTATTAGTTAGTCAAGTTACAGAACAACTAGGATGCATTGTACTAATGTTTCCTTCATTTTGTTTACTTTAGGACATTCCGACAAGGGAGATCATTGGGCGTGGTACTAAGAGAGGGGGATTATATTATGCTGAGGATATGACAACGAGACAAGTTCATCATGTTAGTAGCTCAAGTAGTGAAAAAGAAAAAAAAAATTGGTTATGGCATCGACGACTTGGGCATGCATCTTTTGGGTATCTGAAGTCTTTACTTCCTTCACTATTTGACAGAGTAAAACTTTCTGCATTTACTTGTGCGAGTTGTATTCTAGCAAAAAGTCATTGGATTTCTTATCCACCTAGTTTTAATATATAAAAAAAAACAACTCCATTTGTTTTAGTCCATTCTAATGTTTGGGGTCCATCTTTTATTGTTACACCGTTCGGGATTCAATGGTTTGTTATTTTTGTGGATGATTGCACTAGAATGACCTGGCTGTATGTACTAAAAACTAAAATCGAAGTAAGTTCAATTTTTCCAATATTTTATCAGATGATTCAAACACAATTTTCTTCTTCCATTAAAGTGTTTCGGTCCGATGATGGTGGTGAATTTGTCAACAATCCACTTGCACACTTTTTTCAGGATCATGGAATTCTTCCTGAAACAACATGTACACAAATCCCCCGAACAAAATGGGGTGGTCGAGAAGAAGAATCGACATATCCTTGAGACCGCTCGAGCTCTTCTTTTGGGCAGTTCTGTAGCACAGCGATATTGGGCTGATGTTGTGACCTATGTTGTGTATTTGTTAAATCAAATGCTATCTCGAGTACTTGATTTTCAAACACGATTGGCAGTATTAGCTACTCATGTCTTTGTCACATCGTCCTTGAATCTTACTCCTCGGATTTTTGGGTGCGTCGCTTATGTGCATCTCCATAAAAATCAATGGAGCAAATTGGATCCATGTGCTCTACGCTGTGTGTTTCTGGTTTTTCTTCACAGAATAAGTGGTATAAGTGTTATCATCCACCTTCTCCCCGGTGGAATATTACCATGGATGTTACCTTACTTGAGAGTGAGATGTTCTTTCATATTGAATTGACCAACTCTATTCTTTAGGGGGAGATGAACATGGCATGTGAGGAATATATTTGGTTTGATGTTAGCATGAGTGCAGAATCAGCAACTACTACTATTCTTACATTCAGCTCTCCTCCCAAACTAGACAAGTTTTCCACCTCCACTCCTCTAACACCCGAAGCGTTTTCACTCGAAGAGTTTTCCACTGCTGAACCATACAACCAAAATGCAAGTAAAGTAGTTGATGCACATGTCATGGCAAGTGATCCTTCAACTGGTATTTCATTTACTAAAACTTTGCCTGAGCTGATTGAGTCCCCCTTTCACACCACAACAATACCCACTCCGTCTCTTCTGAATGTTCTTTAGGTAAGTACTTCAGAACCCAGTCTCAATACTTGTCACACCCCAAATCCAGGCATGACTGGTCGTGGCCAACAAGGACTTAGAGCAAGGCACATGTAAGCCTAAACATGAACCCAAAATCACAAAGAATAAATGTGACGATAGCCCAGAAATAAATAAATAAATCAAAACCCAATCTAGTTACAAGTCACAAATATAAATGGTAAAACCAGCCATAACCAACTTCCAAAAATATATACTAAATGGGACACAAACCGCCCACACAATAAAATATTTCTAAATAAAACCCATCCACAATGTATGCACAAAATCCGACATAACAAGCTAAAACAAAATAATGAATGTCTTAAAGGTCCATGCAATTGAATCCCCGTTACGCCATGAGTCCACTCTAAGTCCTTCTAACACCTGGAAGTGATAAACAACTAAGTCAGTTAATAGCTCAGTGAGTAACAACATGGATAGTAAATACAGTTTTGAAAACAAAGTTCAATTCCAAATAAGATATATATCATAGAAACTAGATTAGCATACAATTTTGATAAAGATAATCTGTTTCAAAAAGAAGGTTCCATAATTCAACAGTTAAAATACTCATGTCTCTCAAGAACATGATAAATGACATTCTCCACTTAAAACAGATTACAGCATAATCACCAATAATTTTTTGGGTACCAAGAATAACAAGTAACATGCCACACAGTTCTCAAGGCAATAAGCCCGTTGGATCCAATATCGAACCAAGAGTCATCCTCGAGGTGGCAACCCGTGCCTTTTCTCTAAGACGATCTGATTAAAGGTCACCTAGCCTAGCCTAGCCTAGGTTTCTTCCTTACGATCATTGAGCACTAGAGTCATCATGGCCCAACCCGGATTTGTTCCCTAGTGGCCAAAGTCACCACACATAGTGGAATAGCTTCCCTGGACTAAAATATACAGATGGTCCCGATAATCAATACAATTCTGTTTCGCAAAACATGGTAGTTCACCATTATAAACATGAGACCATAACAAATAATTTACAGTATGCCAAGTTTACACATGTTTCAAAAATAATTTAATTCCATTGATAATATAATAATTTATCAAAGCAGTTTAGTCCTGAAACAACAATTTAATTTTCCAACAGTTCAGAGTAGGGGAACATTTATAAAAATATGTAACATAAAACTACTCACCTGAAAACAGAATAGTGTTATCCTCAAATAGAGTATAAAGTCCAACTAGTGCCCTGAACCAAGTATGAAAATTACACGTCACTATTAATTTAAAGGGTAAATTACACTAACAGTCCCTATAATTTGGGGTTTATGTCAGTTTGGTCCCTAACTTTTCAATTGTGACACATTTGACCATGAATTTTAAATCTTGTTCCAAATAAGGACAATTGAAGATACCATTTACTTAATTTCAATGGCAAAATTGTCAATTTGATGAAATATAAACTAAGTTGACAAAAATAAATGTCAAAATAATATTTTTAAATTTTTAAAAATTATTTCTACCCATCAAAGATAAAATCATGTAAAATTGATAATTTTTTTAGACATTTATTTATTTATTTATTTTACAAAATTAATTTCTATTATGTGTTTAGATGATGACCGTAAATGGGTGGTTGTTAGGATTATAATATGTAATCAATATATTTAATATATAAAATGTTTTTAGTTTTGGATTTTTAATTTAATGGATTGGTTTAATAATGATATTAAAGTTGTCGTCATATTTGACTTTTGAAAAAATAGAAACTAATTTAATGAAAATAAAAACTACCCATTACATGATCATCATCCAAACACAAAGTAAAAATTAATTTGATATAAATAAATAAATAAATTTCTAAACGATTTATCAATTTTACATAATTTTATCTTTAGTGGGTAGAAATAATTTTTAAATATTCAAAAATATTTTTTTGACATTTATTTTCATCAAATTGGTTTATATTTTATCAAATTGACGATTTTGTCCTTGAAATTAAGCAATAGTATATTGAATTGTCCTTATTTGAAACAAGATTCAAAATTCTGGGTCAAATGTGTCACAATTGAAAAGTCAGAGACCAAAGTGACACAAGCCCCAAACTATAGGGACCGTTAGTATAATTTGCGCTAATTTAAAAACACTAAAGAATAAGAAACTAAGTAACCCCAAACTAAAGCATACTAACACAGCTCAACCCCACTCGTCGTTACTCTTAAATAATACCTAAGTTCATGTTCTTGAAGACCTCAAATTACTCATGACATGGGTTCAGATCAAAACTTAATTAAAAGTAACTTTAAGATAAAACAGAATTTTAAACAAGTTTGCCTAATCTATTCGCTAACTTCGAAAATTAAAAACTCACTCCACGATATTCGAAAAATTCCAAAACCCTCCAGATATCAATTAATATATCCTAAGTTTTAAACCCAATTAGTGTTACTTGATTTGCTTATCAAAATAATTATTCACAATTAATTATATCCAAACTGGTAGCTATCTGCAACACTTTAAAGAAATTAATGGTTTTCTTAGTATACGAGAGCAATCAATGCAAAGCCAAAAATGTAAGAAACTAGATTTGTAACCAGTTTTAATGACACTAATTTGATAATTTTCGGATTTATAGCCAAAGAGAACGACACTTTCGAAATTACTGTTTTACACCAGTTTTCTGGACAGATTTGAACGCACCAGTTAATATAGATTTTGACTCCCAAAAATCATGAGAAAATACTGATATGCAATTCAATATGTAATTAATCTACTGTAAAAATTTCAGTTCAAAATTCATCCATTTGATATGATTCCTTAATTTTTAAAGTTTGTGTTTGTGTGCAAAATTTTTAGACTAAGAATTACAATCATTAATTCCCATCACCAACCACTGACTTGGCACCCCAACAACACACCCGTTCCTCCTATTCTTTCTCAGCAACAAGCATATTACACACATGAACCATCAACACAAAATATTAATATAATAAAATAGGACAATACCTTAGAGTGGTTGAGCCACAAAGGTGCTAGATGTTCATTTCTCCCCCTCTCTCTTTTCTATCTCTTGCTCTCTCTTTCTCCTTAACTCTTACATTGCTAGGCTGTTGCTGCTATATTGTATTAGGCAACCTAGGGTTACATTATGTATCTAAACAAAAGGCCCTAAAATATTATCTTTTGTTTTAATTATTTTCACTCTCCATTAATTTGAATAAAATACAAATATTATTAGATCAAAATATGCTTACTAATTTGTCACTTATTTATTTATTTATTTAATAATAAATCTTGCCTCTAAATTAAAGGCTTTCACCATAAATTTATTTTATGTTTTAAAATTAATTAAAAGACCCTCCAATAATATTTACTTTGCACTTAAAGATTCACATGCTGTTAGGTTTTTATTCTTGGCAATCCCGTTTGACAAAACTCCTTTTAGTTGTAATTATATTCGATCTTTTTATTTCAGTGAGAATATGAGTTTTTAGATGTGAATCCAATCCGAATTGTGTCTTTCAAAGAAGTTTGTAGTGTTAATTCTATCATGTTTGTCACTTCGCTGACTATATCAGGAATCGAGCTAAGAACATTTGGTTCCAGAAGTTTGACATGTTTGCAAAAGTACTGGAAGTTGGGATTTTACACTCAAGCAAACTTTCCTGCGCTCTAGCGAGGTCCACTCGAGCGGCCATTCTTGCGCTCGAGCGAAGATCGCGGATCTGTTTTCTATAAATATGTGTTTCAGTCCAATTTTAGGGTACAGCTTCCAGATCTTCTTCTTGGATATTAGGGTTTATATCTGGAGCTTCTTTGCTAGTTTCTTTGATGTTTGTTTGAGTTTAAATCTAGTTTGAAAAGTATGCATCATAGGATTGTTTGTTTCGTTCAATACAAAAGAGAGTGTTGTTCTTCGGTGGATTCCGTGAAATTTGGGCCTGAAGCTTTGATGGATTCTAGAGTGGCTCATCGTTATGGATTCGACATCGGCGTTGTGGATTCAACATTGGGCAAGACGATTTTGAGGTAAAGACCGTGATGGAAGAGGCATATAGGGGTCAGTTTAATTCGGGCGTGGGTTCGCTAAGTAATTGAAAGTGCACTTATGTAATTTCTTTTGTCTTCTTAGTGGATTGTTTTGTGGCTTTTACCCGTGATTTTTTATCACAATTGGAGGCGCTCCAACTCCAATTATGATTTTTTTCACATTAAAATCGTTGTGTTGATTTGTCTTTAACTGTTTGATTGGGATTGCTATTTACTCGTTAAAACTGATACATAATCACAAATCAATATCTAGGAGATTTCTAGATTTTTCACAAGCAAAATATTTGAGATTGTAAAATAATTATTACTTAACTATTTATTTGATTTGTATATTCGGGTTCTCACAATACTCCTATTACTATTGATAGTATTGAACAATCTTACCAATTGCCTCATAGAGTAAACAGAGGCAAACCACCTGATAAGTACTCACCAGAAGGCAAAGTTCAACATGCAATTGTCGATTATGTGTCCATACACAGGCTTTTTGAACAGTGTCAAGCATTTGCGAATTAGATGGCAAGAGTTGCAATACCAAACAGAGTTGAAGAAGCTCTTAGAGAGCCCAAGTGGATAGCAGCCATGAAAGTGGACATAAGATATGGTCTCATTGCCCAAAGGGAAAAACCAGTAGGTTGCAGGTGGTTATTTACAATTAAACACAAGATAGATGGGACAATTGATCGATAAAAGGCAAGACAGGTGGCAAAAGGGTATACTCAAATGTGTGGTGTTGACTATCAAGAGACTTTTGCTCCAGTAGCAAAAATGAACACTATTCGGGTATTGTTTTCTCTAACTGTAAATTTAAATTGGCCTCTAAAACAATATGATGTAAAAAAATGCTTTTCTTTATAGAGATTTAGAAAAATAAGTCTACATGGAGTTTCCTCTAGGTTGTGGACTACATAGTGGAGTTGGAAATGTGTGTAGATTATGAAAGGCTCTTTATGGTTTGAAACAGTCCCCTCGAGCATGGTTTGGGTGGTTCACTTTGGCAATGGAAAAGTTTGGGTATCGGTAATGCAACTGTGATCATACTTTGTTTATCAAATGCAGGGGTGGAAAGGCTACTTTGTTAATTATTTATGTTGATGATATGGTTGTTACTGGTGATGATACAAATGAGACTAAAAATCTTCAAAAACATTTAGCTTCTGAGTTTGAAAATGAAGGACTTGGGAAGTTCGAAATATTTTTTTGGAATTGAGGTTACACGCTCTACTAACAGTATCTACCTATCTCAGAGGAAATATGTTTTGGATTTATTGGCAGAAACATGCAAGCTAGGTGTGCACTCAGAGACTCGATTGCTGTAATCATTGTAATAACCTCGCATCGATTCTTGAATAACCAATGAATTAAATCGATTATTGCTAAACCGACCGCTAATGACCGATAATTGGGTTAATTGAAGTATTGGATAGATCGATTGAAACCGAACGAAATTGGAAAAGTTATCTGTTATATTGCATTTCTATCTGTTTAATTGATTAATTATCTGTTTGAATTCATGTGTTTAAACTGTTAATTGAAGGCCTTATCGGCGGCCGAATTAGGAACCGTTTAGTGTTTTGGAATCAGTAGAATATTTGTGATTTAATGATATATTTATCTGAAAATCGATTAGGAATGATTAAACTAGAATAATTTAAGCCAATCAAAGAGTTCTAAATTACGGAAATGCCATTGTGAGTGGGCACTTGTTTAACCTTATACACTTAATTAAACACTCCTCCAAATTTCTATATCTTGTGCTTGCCGAAATTAGAAAGGAGTTAGAGAGAGAGAGAGTTGATTTCAACATATTTTGGCTTGATTTGCTAGAAGAACTTGAAGATTGGTAACATAGATTGCTAAATAGTGCTTCCATTCTTGGAATACAAGGCTTAGGTGAGTGAAATCATCATCTTCTTGTTGTTTTTAGGTTCCATCTTGCATATATCATGATTATAGAGAAGTAAGCCATGAATTTGCTCATAAATAGTGAATTGAAGCTTGAATGTTGCATGCATGGTCATTTGGCATATTTTGAAGTTAAATTCTTGGAGAATCATACATGCATGTCCATGTTTTTATCATAATCCATGTTTCCCACATTGTTTTCAAAGATTGGAGCTCATTAGAGCAAGATTGGACCTTGAATTTGGTTTAAAACTCATGCATTGCATGTTTTGAAAGTATTCTTGAAGATGGGTTTGAAAAATGGTTTTAATTGACTCACCTTTGGGGCTTGAATTCATAAATTGGCTTTTGAAACTTGTTATATATTGTTTTGGGATGTATTTTCCAGAATTTGAGCCCAAGAGGTCGAGAATTGAGTTGAGAATGCTTGGTTTGAGCTTGGAAGGCAACTGAAATTCCAGATTTGGCTTCTTCGCCGAGCGAAGGATTCTCGCCGAGCGACCAACGCTTCTCCGAGCCACGCCGAGCGAAGATTGGTGGCTCGAGCGTAAAAATCGAACATCCAAGATTTTTTATCGTTCATCGACCGCCGGCGAAGGAAGGCTCGCCGAGCGAACCCTTTGATTTTGGAAGCTCGCCGGCGAGCATCGCGGCAGAAAATTGAGCATCCAAGATTTTTATCGTTTCATCGACGCCGGCGAAGGATTGTTCGCCGAAGCCTTTGTTTTGCAACCTCGCCGGCGAATGAAGACTCGCCGAGCGAGGCCCCTGCCAAAGAACTTTTGAAAAATGCCTTCCAACTGTATTTTGCATCCTCATCCCATCCTAGGCATTCTAAGGCCTAGTTAAAGACATCTTAATGAGGATTTAGACATAGAACTACACCGAGGAAATTTAGGGATTTAATTATCATCCTTCCGATCGTGAACTTAGTGTGTGTTCTATTTGTTAACCGCTTAGGGTTGGCTTGGGACGCCGCTTAGTCGCTATTAGCCCAATCTCGTGAGTAGCAGTGGTAAAGATATGTTCAAAATGGTTATATTTTGAATACCGAATCAACTGCTTATTGAACCGATATTGTTTATTGAATGAATGTATGTCTGTATTTAATCAGACAGGCATCCTTAGCCCATCGTTATTGATTCTACAGAGCTCGCTTTCCTTTGTGGAACCATATCGCTTTATCGATTGATGGCCATCATTCTTGTTGGGTTCATAAGGCGGTCCTTTTGGACCTACTGTTTATAGGCTAATGGATGTACCACATATGACTGATTGATTGAAATACTGATTGACTGAAATACTGAGAGATTGAAATACTGTATAATGAATTGATTTCATTATTGTAAGGGACATTCATTCATAACCTCTTTACACGTTATGTTATTCACTGGGCTTTAGCTCACTGTTTATATATATGTAGGTTCTCAGCAGCCAGACCGGAGCTAGGAGCGTGGGTTAGTCCCCAGTTTTGTCAAGCCAGCCTATGTGCCTCACTGCGAGGTTCCGAGACGCCATGCCATGGCTTGGGGTGTTTTTGTTTCCCCCACCTGTCTCCCTACTGTATTGTACTTTTGTATAGACTGTCTACTGTTTTACTGTACTGTTATCGAGGGATTGAGTCCCCGTACTGAATGTTTGTGAATGATTGTATAGATCGTACTGTTTTGAACTATATGAATGCATAAAAATGTTTTTGGCATACAGATTTTCACAGCTCAATGGACACTAGTTACTTACTGTATTGGCTTCCGCCAGCTGTATACCTCGTTTGATCGCTTTATCGCTCAGAGCCTTTGGTAATCTTGGATTATCGGCGATTCTGATGCTAAACCCATAGGGCCGGGTTTGGGTCGTGACAGAGTGGTATCAGAGCGATACTTAACCACGAGTTATACCGCACACACGTGTCCAAATGAGCTATAGGGTGTCCTAGAAAAGCAATTAGGGCATCTCATGAATTTGAAAAGTGTGTGCTTATGACTGACTGAGTATACGTTAAAATGTTAAACTGTTTAATCATACCACTGCTTATAATGATAACTGCTATAACTGCTTATAGTGACATGGACAATGCCAATGAAATTGAATCATCATCTTCTGAGGCCAGAATGGCCAGACTTGAACAAATGATGGGTATGATAATGGAAAGACTAGATCAACAACCGAACCAACAAATTTCACCTCCTCCTCCTCCTGCAACCGAATGTAATGTACAGAATGTGAATGCTAACGAGGTGGACATTATTGCTCTTACCCAGAAATTCAGCAAAATGAAACCGCCGTCCTTCCAGGGAGGCTTAGAACCGTTAAAGGCTGAAGCTTGGGTTCTTGAGACTGAAAAGTTGTTTGAGGTTTTTCCGTACTCCGAAGCAAACAAAGTATTGTTGGCAACCTTCACCCTTCAGGAAGAAAGCAAGAAGGTGGTGGATGTTGACCCGCGATGCAAATACTATTGTGACCTGGGCTCAGTTCAAGGAGTCCTTCTTTGAAAAGTATTTTCCTCGGCATCGTGAGAAAAGTGACGAGTTTGAGCAATTAAACAGGCAAAAAACATTCTGTTAGAGTATGAGAAGCAATTTACCGAACTTGCTAGGTATGCACCACATATGGTGGATACCGATTATAAGAAGGCCAGGAGGTTTGAAGGCGGCCTTAATGTTGCTATACAAGACCGAATAAATGTTTTGAAAATGCCAACTTATGTAGGTGTTCTCGACCGGGCATTGATGGCCGAGACAAATATTGCAGCGGTGAAACAATCTGAAACACCGACAACTGAGTGGCAAGGCAAAAGGCAGAGTTTCAAATTTAAGAAAGGCAAGCATAACCCAGCAAACAAGAAACAGAATACGGGGTCGACGACTAGCCCCAGCCAAGGGAGTGGGTTTACTCTACCCTGCTCCATATGTGGCAACAAGCACAAAGGGGTTTGCTACCAGATTTCCGGAGCTTGTTTCAGGTGTGGCAAGGTGGGCCACAGAATTAAAGATTGTCCCTCTGCCTCTAATCCAAAGAGTAAGTCGCACCAAGCGCAAAGAAAGATCAATCGCAACACCAAAACCGAACCCCAAAGCTCTGAAAGAGCCTATGAGGCAGGGCCGCGTGTTCGCCCTAGTACCGGGAGATGTACAAAACACTGAGACTGTTGTGTCAGGTATCCTCTCTATCTGTGCTCAAAATGCTTATGTATTGATTGATTCGGGGTCTACACATTCTTATGTGTCGCATGCTTTTTCGCATAAATTGAATAGACCCTTAGAACCCATGAACTATCTGCTAGCTGTATCATCACCTGTTGGGGGATCCATGACATGTGCATATATGTATCCTGCTTGTGAGATTATTGTTGGGGATATGCATCTGTTTATTGATTTACTACCATTGAACATAGATCATTTCGATGTAATATTGGGAATGGATTGGTTACAAAAATATCATGCTACTATCGATTGTGTGACCAAACAAGTTGTTTTCCGTCCACCGGGTTTGCCTGAATTTGTGTTTAATGGGAGTGGAGTAGTACCTCCTCCATATCCGATTTCTTCCGTAAAAGCCGCCAAACCGATTAGAAAGGTGTAAAGGATATCTGTGTTCTATTGACTGATTCGCTAATGATAATGTTAAAACTGATGTGAATTGCATTCCTATAGTTAGAGAATTCCCAGATGTGTTTCCAGATGATCTACCAGGGGATTTGATTGTCAGGGAGATTGAATTCACTGTTGATGTAGTTCCGGGTACACAACCAATATCTAAAGCTCCTTACAGAATGGCTCCAACTGAACTGAAGGAATTGAAAGTGCAATTGCAGGAATTGTTAGACAAGAAGTTTATCAGGCCTAGTACTTCACCGTGGGGTGCCCCTGTTTTGTTTGTGAAGAAGAAAGATGGCTCATTGAGACTGTGCATTGATTACCGCGAATTGAACAAGGTAACTGTAAGGAATAAATATCCATTACCGCGTATTGATGATTTATTTGACCAGTTACAGGGTGCACAAGTGTTTTCCAAGATTGATCTTAGATCGGGGTATCATCAACTGAAAGTCAAACTGGAAGACATTGATAAAACTGCTTTTAGAACGAGGTATGGCCATTATGAATTTTTAGTTATGCCGTTCGGAGTTACGAATGCCCCTGCTGCATTTATGGACCTCATGAACAGAATTTTTAAACCATACCTTGATGATTTTATTGTGGTATTCATTGATGACATATTGATTTATTCTAAGACTGTTGAAGAACATGAACATCATCTGAGACTAGCCTTGCAAACCTTAAGAGAACAGAAACTGTATGCTAAATTGTCTAAATGTGAGTTTTGGCTTGACCATGTGATGTTTTTGGGGCATGTTGTTAGCAAAGACGGAATCTCTGTTGATCCGCACAAAATTGAAGTCAGTGAATCGCCTAGACCAACGAATGTAACCGAAGTTCGAAGCTTTTTGGGACTGGCTGGATATTACAGAAGGTTTGTCAAAGATTTCTCCAAAATTGCCTTACCACTGACTCAGTTGACTCAGAAAGGGATATCATTTGACTGGACTGACCAGAGGGAATCAGCATTTCAAGAATTGAAAACTAGACTTGTGACTGCACCGATTCTGACTCTACCTTCAGGTACGGATGGTTATACTGTGTTTAGTGATGCTTCTCATAAGGGTTTGGGGTGTGTTTTAATGCAGAATGGGGGAGTTATTGCTTATGCTTCCCGACAGTTGAGACCACACGAAAAGAACTACCCGACCCATGACCTAGAACTTGCCGCAGTGGTTTTTGCACTGAAAATTTGGCGTCACTATTTGTATGGAGCAACATGTGAAGTGTATACTGACCACAAGAGCCTGAAATACTTTTTCACTTAGAAAGAACTGAATATGAGACAGCGGAGATGGTGAATCGATCAAAGATTATGACCTGATATTGTATCATCCGGAAAAGCCAACACCGCTGCCGATGCCTTGAAAAAATCGATTGCCAACTTAGCCTGCTTTGTCGATCGATGTAAAGAGTTGCTTCTTGATCTGGAAAAGTCTGAAATTGAAATTGTTTTGAAGGAACAAGGTGGAACCTTAGCTGCTATTTCTGCTCAACCAGCTTTGATTGAAGAAATTAAAGAAAAACAACAACTGGATGATTTCTTGAAAAAGGTTATTGAAGAAAGAGATTCCAAACCGAGACCGGGGTTCAAATTTGACAACAATGTATTGAAATTTCAAGAAAGACTGTGTGTACCAAATGACACTGAATTGAAAAGGAGAGTTCTGCAGGAAGGCCACAGTTCGAAGTTTTCGATTCACCCAGGGAATACAAAAATGTACCAAGATCTGAAACAGAATTTCTGGTGGCCAGGAATGAAGAAAGAAATTGCCGACTTTGTGTCCAAATGTCTTCATTGCCAGCAAGTCAAAGCTGAACATCAACGACCTGCAGGATTACTGCAACCCTTACCCATACCAGAGTGGAAATGGGAGCATATCACGATGGATTTTATCGTTGGATTACCTCGCTCCAGGAAAGGTATGGACTCTATTTGGGTTATTGTTGATAGATTGACCAAATCGACACTTCCTACTGTCAAGACAATTTATAATGCGCATAAATTGGTCATTATCTATATTGATGAAATTGTTAGATTGCATGGAGTGCTCGTGATCTATTGTTTCCGACAGGATTCAAGTTTACATCGAGAGCCTCTGCACTACATTGGGTAATCGAATTGAGGCCGAGTAGTGCCTATCATCCTCGACAGATGGCCACCGAAAGGACCATCCAAACTCTAGAGGACCCATCGAGAATGTGTGTCTCGGACTTTCGGAATTGGGAAAGTCATTTGTCATATTAATTCGCCTACAACAACAGCCTACCATTCGAGTATTGGAATGGCGCCGAGGCGCTTGTATGGCGAAAGTGTAGATCTCCAACTGCCAGGCGAGTTGGAGATGGGCCTTGCTTGGGCCCGAGATTGTGTATGAAACGATCGAAAAAGGTAAACCGACATAAAGAGATTGAAAACCGCATGCAGTAGATGTAAGAGTTATGCGCTTATTCAAGACGAGACCGAGTATGAAGTGGGTGATCACGCTTTTGTAAAAGTGACACCAATGAAAGGCCGACTCGCTTTTGGAGTCAAAGGCAAGTTAGCGCCAAGGTATGTCGGACCGCATGCATTATTGAGAAAATCAATCCGGCATGATCAAGTTGCACTCCTCCCGAAATGGAGCATATGCATAACGTCTTCCACATTTCGATGTTGAGAGACTATCTTCGAGATCCGTTTCATGTGATTGAGCCTACCCGTATCGTGTTGAGTGATGACTACACTTACGAGGAACGGCCTATACAGATTGTAAACCGACGGATCAAGAAACTGAGAAACAAGGAGATCCCGCTAGTGAAAGTTGATTAGCAGAACCATGGTGGTGTGTATGCCACTTAGGAAAGGGAGGATGACATGGCGAAAAGATATCCTGAATTGTTTCCACTGGATCTGTTTCTTCCGCATCGAAGGTAACTCGAAGTTTAGAGGACTAAACTCCTTATAAGGAGGGGAGATCAGAACAACCCTCGCATCGACATGAATAACCACCAATTAAATCGATTATTGCTAAACCGACCGCTAATGACCGATAATTGTTAATCAAGTATTGATAGATCGATTGAAATCGAACTGAAATTGGAAAAGTTATCTGTTATATTGCATTTCTATCTGTTTAATTGATTAATTATCTGTTTGAATTCATGTGTTTAAACTGTTAATTGAAGGCCTTATCGGCGGCCGAATTAGGAACCGTTTAGTGTTTTGGAATCAGTAGAATATTTGTGATTTAATGATATATTTATCTGAAAATCGATTAGGAATGATTAAACTAGAATAATTTAAGCCAATCAAAGAGTTCGCCGAAATTACGGAAATGCCATTGTGAGTGGGCACTTGTTTAACCTTATACACTTAATTAAACACTCCTCCAGCCCCTATTTCTTGTGCTTGCCGAAATTAGAAAGGAGTTAGAGAGAGAGAGAGAGTTGATTTCAACATATTTTGGCTTGATTTGCTAGAAGAACTTGAAGATTGGTAACATAGATTGCTAAATAGTGCTTCCATTCTTGGAATACAAGGCTTAGGTGAGTGAAATCATCATCTTCTTGTTGTTTTTAGGTTCCATCTTGCATATATCATGATTATAGAGAAGTAAGCCATGAATTTGCTCATAAATAGTGAATTGAAGCTTGAATGTTGCATGCATGGTCATTTGGCATATTTTGAAGTTAAATTCTTGGAGAATCATACATGCATGTCCATGTTTTTATCATAATCCATGTTTCCCACATTGTTTTCAAAGATTGGAGCTCATTAGAGCAAGATTGGACCTTGAATTTGGTTTAAAACTCATGCATTGCATGTTTTGAAAGTATTCTTGAAGATGGGTTTGAAAAATGGTTTTAATTGACTCACCTTTAGGGCTTGAATTCATAAATTGGCTTTTGAAACTTGTTATATATTGTTTTGGGATGTATTTTCCAGAATTTGAGCCCAAGAGGTCGAGAATTGAGTTGAGAATGCTTGGTTTGAGCTTGGAAGGCAAATTTGGAAATTCCAGATTTGGATTCTTCGCTCGAGCGAAGGATTCCTCGCTCGAGCGACCAACGTTTCCTCTGAGCCACGCTCGAGCGAAGGATTGGTGGCTCGAGCGTAAAAATCGAACATCCAGTACTTTTACTATTTCATCAGACCGCTCGAGCGAAGGAAGGCTCGCTCGAGCGAACCCTTTGATTTTGGAAGCTCGCTCGAGCGAGCATCGCGCGTAAAAATTGAGCATCCAAGATTTTTATCGTTTCATCGACGCCGAGCTCGAGCGAAGCCTTTGTTTTTGCAACCTCGCCGAAGCGAATGAAGGCTCGCCGGCGAGGCCCCTGCTGCAAAGAACTTTTGAAAAATGCCTTCCAATCGTATTTTTGCATCCTCATCCCATCCTAGGCATTCTTAGGCCTAGTTTAAGACATCTTAATGAGGATTTAGACATAGAACCACACCGAGGAAATTTAGGGATTTAATTATCATCCTTCCGATGTGAACTTAGTGTGTGTTCTATTTGTTAACTGCTTAGGGTTGGCTTCGGGATGCGCTTAGTCGCTATTAGCCCAATCTCGTGAGTAACAGATTGTGTAAAGATATGTTCAAAATGGTTATATTTTGAATCTTGAATCGAATCGCTTTATTGAACCGATATTGTTTATTGAATGAATGTATGTCTGTATTTCAATCAGACAGTGGCATCCTTAGCACCCATCGTTATTGATCGTTATGTAGCTCTGTCGGTTTCCTTGTGGAACCATATCGTTTATCGATTGATGGCCACCATTCTTGTCTGGTATGCAGGTCCTTTTGGACCTACTGTTTATAGGCTAATGGATGTACCACATATGGTGATTGATTGAAATCTCGATTGAAATATCGAGAGATTGAAATATCGTATAATGAATTGATTTCATTACTGTAAGGACATTCATTCATAACCTCTTTACACGTTATGTTATTCACTGGGCTTTAGCTCACTGCTTATATATATATGTAGGTTCTCGCAGCCTTTAATCGAGCTAGGAGCGTGGGTTAGTCCCCGCTTTTGTCAAGCGCCTATGTGCCTCCTGTGAGGTTCCGAGACGCCATGCCATGGCTTGGGGTGTTTGTTTGTCTCCCTCTTGTATTGTACTTTTGTATAGACTGTCTCTTGTTTTTGTCTTTATCGATATCGAGGATTGAGTCCCGATCTTGAATGTTTGTGAATGATTGTATAGATCGACTGCTTTTGAAACTCGTATGAATGCATAAAAATGTTTTTGGCATCTGATTTTCACACCAATGGACACTAGTTACTTATCATTGGCTTCCGCCTACTCTGTTTGACTGCTTTTTTCTTTTATCGCTCAAAGCCTTTGGTAATCTCGGATTGACATCGCCGACATTCTGATGCTAAACCCATAGGGCCGGGTTTGGGTTGTGACAATCATCACTCAGCAATCTATTCAAATCAAGTACCAACTAATAGGGAAAGATATCAAAGATTGGTGGGAAGGTTGATTTACCTATCACATACTCATCCGGATATTGCTTATGCAGTTAGTGTTGTGAGGCAGTTTATGCATTCGTCTAGTAAAGATCATCTAGCAACAATTATGCGAATATTGTGCTATTTGAAGGGAGCTCTAGGTAGAGGGTTAATATTCAAGAGACAAGGACATTTGAATGTCAAGGGATACACTGATGCAGATTGGGCAGGTAATATAACTAACAAATGCTCTACGTCAAGTTTTTTTACTTTTGTAGGAGGTAATCTAGTTACATAGTGTAGTAAGAAGCAGAATGTAGTAGCAAGATCTGCAGCTAAAGCTGAGTACCAGGGAATGGCTTAGGGAATTTGTGAACTTCTCTAGTTGAGGATTTTACTTACTGAAATTGGGTTTTAACCAACTGCTACTATGGCACTCTATTGTGATAATCAGGTGGCCCCAGCAATTGCAAATAATCTAGTCTAGCATGACAGAACTAAGCATGTTGAAGTGGATCGTCACTTCATCAAGGAAAAACTAGTTGGGAAGTTGATTGATATCCCCGTTTGTGAGATTTGAAGAACAACTAGCAGATATCTTAACACATGCAATGTCCTCATGGGTTTTCCATAACTCACTGAATAAGTTGGGCATAGGAGATATCTACGCACCAACTTGAGGGGGAGCGTTGGCGTGAGTCACAATTCCTACCTATTTAGGAATCCTTGATTTGGTATTGTTAAAAGTGTCCATAATTAGCATAATTTGTTTTTCCATTCTTAGTCCATCTTGTAATCATATATATACCTCATCTGTAGAGTGAAATATATAACAATTCTATTCCAAAGTTTTCTTTCAACTTTCAAAAATTATTTATAAGGGTAAAATTATCCATAAATTACCTTAAATATGAGAATTAAGATTTAGTAGATTAAACTTCCAAAATAATATGGACTAATTGAGATACATTACGCATTGGCACCAAAGTTGCAGTGAAGCATCTTGATGGCTTAGGCCATGTCAAAAGTCTTTCATATTCACCATCTAAACTTAGTAATAAGATTGTTCAGATGTTGAGCCGAGAAATCACATACATTTAGTTTATGAATATATGTGTTGAAAAGTCTAGAAATCCCCTAGATATTGATTCGTGATTATGTATCAATTTTAAGCAGTAAATAACAATTCCAATCAAACAATTAAGACAAATTGACACAACGATTTTAACGTGAAAAAACCACAATTGGAGCTCCTCCAATTGCGATAAAAAACCACAGGCTAAAGCCACAAAGCAATCCACTAAGAAGACAAAAGGAATTACACAAGTATACTCTCAATTACCTAGTGAATCCACGCCTGAATTGAACCAACCCCTATATGTCTCTTCCACCACGGTCTTCACCTCGGAATTGTCTTGCCTAATGTTGAATCCACAACGTCAATGTCGAATCCACGACGATGAGCCACTCCAGAATCCACCAAAGCTTCAGGCCCAAATGTCACGGAATCCACCGAAGAACAACTCTTTCTTTTGTATTGAATAAATAAAACAAACAAACCCTTTGATATAATCCACTCAATTCATAATTAAATTCTCACAGATATCAAGGGAAACAAGCAAAGAAGCCCTAAATGAAAACCCTAATACCCAAGAAGAAGATCTAGAAGCCGTAACCCTAAAATCTGACTGAACCGCATATTTATAGAAAACAAATCCACGATCTCCGCTCGAGCACAAGAATGGCCGCTCGAGCGAATCTACGCTCGAGCGCAGGAATGGCTGCTATAGTGGAAAAAAACAACTCTCAGTACTTTGCAGGCGAGGGAATTACACTCTCTTATTACATAGCTCTTTTGTTGGTTTGTGAATTAAAATACATTATTATACTCAAGAAAAATTCTATAATACACATTTCATTTGAAGTGTACATCATATATACATTTAATTACGATTTTTATAGTTTTTAATGATGATATATTATGGTGTTAGGTATGACATGTTAATTATGACATTATTTTGATTATAGTCAAAAAAAACTTTTGGGTATACCTTAAGTATTATTTTGTTATAACTCTTTTTTCTTTTTTTCTTTTTTTAATAAGACTTCTATAAGATTGAGTTATGATATTTATAGCAATCAAACCTACAAATGTCATAACTTGTGTATGGTTCATACATTTTAAGGTGGTATACCATAAAATCTAAATATAATTTATCTAAATTTTAAAAAAGATGAATAATTCATCTTCATTTTTAACTTTGCCACGGTATCAACACTGAGTGAAATAGCACATCATACATCTTTTGGAAGGTGCAAATCACTTTGTTTGGTTATTTCTATTTTTTTTAAATTAAGTTTTTTATTTTTATTTTATTTTTAGTGAATTTTTTAATATTTTATGTAATTTTTTTATTTTTTAGATATACTAAATTTATATAGACTTAGAAAGCATAACAATTGTTATTTTTTTTTTAAATATAAAAAAATACAAAACTTCAATAAATTTTCCTATTTTGTTGTATTTAATAAATTTTTTAAGTATATCAAGATTTAAGTGGATCTAAAAAGTAAATAAAAAATTGATTAAAATATTTTTAAAAATCACTAAAATATAAAAATACAAACTTAAACTTCAAAAAGTTATTTTTGAAACTCCAAACCAAACCGACAGCATTTTAGAAAAGAAAAAAAATTAAATTAAATGTTCTGTTTGTGCAAGTGGAGTGGACTATAGAAATTGTATAGTTGGAAAAAGTCTTGCCATGACTTTTATAACGTTTTGAGTAACATGTCATTTTCTCGTTTGATTTGATTATATAAGGGTAGTCTAGACTAGGTTGAAGTGGGTAGTAAGAAAAATTGATGGAAAAAAAATTCGCTCAAAGTGACTGAAATTTTTATTTTTTCTTTGTTTTTCAGAATGTGTAGTTCTTTTCAATTTTAAATTGTTTATATTGATAAAAGTCGAACTAACTAAAATCTTAGATTTAAAAGCTTGTATATTTTAATTTTTTTTATTATATATTATATGATAAGTAACTAATACTACTCATTTGACATTTATAGAATAAATTTTTCTTTTTATTTATTCATTTTTAATGTGAAATTTTACAATTTTTTTATAAAATCTTTTAAAATTTCATGCTAATCATTCATCAACACCAAATCAACAAAATCAAATCGTAGCATGTTCGCTGTTTGTTTGGAAACCTCAACTAACAAAACTGAAAGATTTGATTTGGTATTATATTTTTGAGGAAATTTTTTTTTTTATTTTACCTCCCAAATTATCATTCACAAATTAATTTATTTATTCATAAATCTCTTTTTACCTACTTATATTTCACTTATTTCAAATTATTTTCTTATTTTTTAATAAATCTTATGGGTGATATAGTTATCAAAATAACCCTAATAATAATAGGTTGAAGCGCACATTAATGTTCATATGATAATGTGAATGTTTCATTATCTGAATATTCACATTGTCAAATTTATTTAATGTAAATGTTTATAACATGGAACATTTAAAATAATCCAAAATAGTGAACATCAAGTTGCTAAGAGTTCAAAAATTATTTGTGAGGGTAAAATTGTCCATAAATTATCTTAAATATGAGAATTAAAATTTCGTGGATTAAATGTCTAAAATAATAACATTTATTGAAATACAAGAATATATTATGGACTAATTGAGATAATAAGATTAATTATATAACTAAATTATTTGTTTTTTAATAAGATTAATTATAAAACTAAACTATTTGTTTTTTCATAAATTTTATTTTTGTTATCAGTTGTTGTCAGAAATGGGCGCCCATGTGGCATAACCATTTCAACATTTGAATTTGAACCTTATCCAAATGGGTTTTGAATTTGAATTCAAACCTATTTAAGATAACCACTCAGGTATAGATATTATCTCCATTAACTGATATGGATAGATAATAATAACATTATATATCTGATATATGGATATAGGAGATTAAGAGATACACAGACTCTCTCCTAAAGAAAAGAACGTATGTTTTGATCTTTTTCCCATATACGATTTCTCCATATACTAACTCTCCCATAAACAACGATCAATAACCCATTTGCACTGTGATTTGTGTGGGTGATATTCACCATTGTAATATCACCCCACTGCTGGGTTGATTGACTAGATTCAGGAAGCACGTGATTTACCCACGAGATCCATCAGAGTTTAGATTATATCTAAAAAGGTATGATCTTATTAATTTTTATTCATTGCGTTATAGTGCTTGATGATTTACATTGGTATCGAGTGAATATGGGTATTTTCGTGCTTATTTGTATGCGATAAAATATGTATATAATTTTATACGATATACATACACATTATTTGCATGAAAATTAGATTGAGAATGTGATACATCTCATTTTTATGTTGTTTAAATGCCATTTTTAATGCCATAAATGTTTTTATTGTGAAAATGGGGTCACAAAGACAAAAAAAAATGAAAAAACACCAGGCGCGTAGCGTGAGCTACACGCAACCGACGCCAGCGGCTAGCTACCAGCGCCACCACTGTCCACGCTGTCACGCCCTCCGCAGCGTTGTCACGCGCTGGCGCGTTGCTTCCACGCTTCCAGCGCCGTCTCCTCCTTCCGCGCGTTAGCGCCGTTTCAGCGCCACGCGCCGCCTTGTAGCGCCATCGCCGCGCAGCGCCGCTGAGCGTTCGCCGAGCTCGCTGCGATGAGCGGCGAGCCGAGCCGAGCCGTTTTCCGCGCTGGCTTGGCTCTAAGGCTCTGTTTGTTTTTTTTTAATTCTGAATTGCGTTAAATGGCCATAATTTATTCGTTATAGCTTTGTTTTAAGCATGGTTGGTACCGTTAGACTCAGAATTAAATTTTGTATCTTCTGTAAAATCTTGAAAATTTTACGAAAATAAAAAATATTTTTTCTGTGTTAATAATTCATTTTTTATGCTTTAAAATGATTCTGGTATTGCATAAATAATTTTCTGGGGTTGAAATTTTTATTGTGGACTTCTGAAATGGTTTACTATTTACTGGGAATATTGTCTCAGTTTATCAATTTCTGGATTTTTTTGTTTCTAATTTTATTTGTTTATTAGTTATTTAAAATTCCAGAAAATTTCAGAAAATTCCAGAAAATTCCAGAAAATTCCAAAATGATGTAGACTTTAATTATGGCATAATCTAAATATTGAATACAACATATTTTTTGGATTTTTAATATGTTGAAATTAGAGGAGCATGATTATTTATTTATTTATTTATTAGAATTCCATTATTAAATGAATATAGCATGAGTTATTTGTAAATTTACATTAAGATGCTATTGTATGGATTTTATCATGCTTTGTATATGCCATAGTCAAGGAGGTTATTCGGTTGAGAGAAATTTTTTTAGATTAGCTCCGAAAACCAATATTTTATGCATAAATTAAATTAAATTTTGGATAATTGTCACTTGTGGCAAGAGATGATTACGAGCTTAGCGGATTTTGATCTTGCGACTTGTGTAATATTGTCACTATTTAATTTAGATTTTTGTGGCTTAATTATATTATGCTAATCAAATTATTCCCATTGTGAATTTCTATCTAAATTGACTTCGCTTATGGAAGTTAATTTGGTTGACCTAGACTTAGTAGAGATGTTCAAATGTGAACAATGTAATCCCATTCTTTAGATGAGCAAAAGTCTTGGAGACTTTAGGTCAAATCTTAATTAAGCCAAAGTAAGGAAACATGACTCAAAGTCGCCGTTGCCTTGTTTGGCACAACAAAATTTGATGTGTGCGCTATGGTTAGTAGCACACTACGTAGTTTTTTGATTGGCGAGTTTTGGAGTTATGAAATTAGTAAGCCCTCAATAGATCTGTATATGATCTTGACTATTGAGCTGCGCGGATTGACTTTGTATTTTGACTTGTAAATAATGTTACATCATTGGATGAAGTAACATTCAAGAGTCACGTCATCCGAGAAATGCGAGCTTAAATAAATTAGTCATTAAGTGTAAGACGAGTAGCTAATATGAGCAGTGTTTTGCTTTCTACCCAATTATTGGGAGTGGATGGAGCAAAATTTCATGCACTATTATAGTGTGCGTTGAAATTAACACTAAGTGAAAAGATTAGCGCTTAGAAGCTGCAAAATCTATTAACACTAAGTGAAAAGATTAGCGCTTAGTGGCTGCAAAATCTGTTAGCATTGCCAACTTGTCTAAGTTTGGACACTTACTGTTTCCACACTTAGGTGTGAGACATGAGGAGGGGCTTCTTTGTATGATTCCTTAGCTAGGCTAACGTTTTTGAATAACGTTTACTACTAAGCGCAAACGTTGCAGCATAGTAATAAAAAGGTCAAGGCCGACAAGGTTGTTATGACTCTAAGAATTTGACACATCGCTTGTGAGAGCATTGTGTTGAATTAGACTCTTTAGCCTAATTCCCGCTTAAGTTACTTCAAGAGCTGTCAAAGATTGATAGCTTATTCTCTCCTTCTTGTGGATAGTAGAATTAATTGCAAGTAACTATGAAGCGAGAAATAGATATGGCAGGAGGAGTATCGTCATTTTTCAACTAGATGCGTTAAAGTGTATGGAGAATAAAATTGACTTGAAGGTGCAGGGGATTAGCACTTACTAGTTAAATTTGCGACTTAGGCGCACTTGATATCTCCATGACATCCTTTTATGATCTAGTGAATATGAGTTAGTTGTGAGTCATTACCTAGTTGGGCCTAAACCTTTAAAACTGGTCTTCGAGAACTCACACATAAAGATGATTGGAATTAGTTTATGACATTGGTCATGAACCGATGGCTTATTATACTTAATCACATTAATGAGATGATGACACGATGGTTTGAGTAGGCCTTCTCAGGCCCACTCGCTTATGACATTATGTTCTCATGTGAATGTGTAACTTTGTTCGCAATGGTTGCGCACAAGTAAGTAGGAAAGCTGTAGAAGGTCATTTGTATTGGCGCATTTAGTCCACTATGATATTTGTGACTAGATATGTGTAAGGGTATGATAGCTAAGCCTCAATCTCGACACATTTATAGATTACGATACGCATCTGAGTCAAGACTATTTGATCTCCCATAAGTCAAAAGTTTTGAGATTTTTTTTTTGACATTGCACATATGAGGTTGAGATCAATTAGATAATAGCTTTTGTGCTTTTAGTTTTGACCAAGGTGGCGAGTATCTATTTGAGTTATTTTAGAGAACTCTGTGAAGAGAAATGGATGCTTAGAAAATTGATTATTCCTAATACTCAACAACACAATGGTGTAGTAGAGATAAGGAATTAAATATTGTTAATGTTAGGTGGATAATGGCGCAAATGTTTCCCAATTAGGAATTGCACTAGTTTATTGCCTATATCCCTAACTCAGTGCCCTCCATATCAGATTTTACACTCCATTTTGAGTAATGGGTTAGCAGAGAGCCATCTATGGGCGATCTGTAACCATTAAGCAGCTTATCTTTATTCTACTTCTCATAAGATTGCGAAGTTAAGACCTAAGGTTCTATAGCATTATTGTATGTCGCCTTGTAAACACATAGGGTTATGTGGCGCATTATTGTATGCTGTCATGTAAATCCTCCAGGTCATATGCATATAGGTAAGCAGCTTTGTGGTAGTGTAACTAAGTCACATAAAGTTTTCTTAGTAAAGGTGACGTGAATAGAGTTTTGGAACTCTATAAGATAGAGAATTCTAAGCATAGCGCTTTATGTAGCCTAGTAGAGAATGGAAAGAAATTTCCAATATCCTAGGGACAGTGGGAGCGATGTGCCTACTAATGGATTACTCCATTAGAGAAGAATACTCTACATTCTTAGTTGCGTGGTAGCGAATGTGAAGATTTTTCACGTCATCACTGGGTGATTGAGAAGGAAACATTCATAATTGCTCCGCAAGATGATAAAGAGCCTAGGATAATGCCAAAGGCTCTAGTCTCCTGTTTTTAGAAAGTGGATTAATGTTGCGCAGTTTAAGACAAAGTCTTTGAGGATTAACCATTTCTATAATTTGGTTGACTTTCCATTATGACGCGAAACTGTTCTAAAGTTATGTGTAATTTGGATAGTCATTGTTGAGGCATAAGGCTCGCTAGACACCGAAAAGTCGCACCATTGAGGAAGGTGTAGACCATGAGAAGACTTCCTTCTGGGGAGTGAAGTTATTTTGACTTCCTCCTGGGGAGTGAGGTTATTTTGACTTAGGCTATGATTGACATAAGTTCGGAACATTGATTTGTGGACATTGTGACCCAACTTCTCGTTGGAGAATTGGATAAGTAGATCCGTAGGGATTTATCTTCTGTTTTTATGGTGAAAAGTTAGGAGCGCAAAAAGGTTGCTAGTTCCAATAAATCTTTTCTGACCTAAAACAGTTATCCAAATAGTGGTTCTTAGATTTCGTGAAGCCATGATAGGCCGACGATGATCGATAAAGACCAATCGAGGTATGATCAATGGTCCAAAAGAGTTTCCTTACTTAGTCATTATGAGCCAAGAATTTATAAGGTTATCGCCACCTAGGGTGGGCAGTCCTCTATTTTAGATATGATGGACATGGGTGATGTAATTTATATGCTCGGATGTGTGATCCTTAGGGATTGTTTTGGGAGAATTCCTATTTTGTCTTCGATGACTTACATTAGGAATATCCTAGAACGATTCTAGATGCAAAATTGCAAACCCATTGACTTACCTATCGGTAAAAGCCAGAGCCTTAGCTATTGAGTGAATCCTCGGATTGTCTTTGGGAAAAACAGGTGACCTATATTCCTTGATCTTTTTCTTTGTGGTGGGAGCCTAAAGTATGCTATGTGGGCGTATTCGGCATGATAAGTGTTATCTTTGGTAAATGGTCAACTGAGTTGTTTAGACATTGACCTTGCTCATTAGACTGTGGATAAAATGCTTTACTAGTAGTATATTAATTTGCTTCTTGTAAGATTCAATGCGCTAGTTGGGCGCATCTGCGCTAGTTGGGCGCATCAAGAATGAACGCAAATTGGTCACCAAAATATCTTTAGAGAGGATATTGCGCAAGAGGTCTTAAATCACTTCATGTGAGGCGCACATGGAGGATTCCATTGTATATGCTTATCGCAAGAGGTGCTGATAAGGCTTATGTTTGGAATCTAGAATTGTGATTTTGAATCACTTCATGTGAGGCGCACATGGTGGATTCCGTTGTATATACTTATCGCAAGAGGTGCTGATAAGGCTTATGTTTGGAATCTAGAATTGCGCAAGCTGTGGTCATTTTTTTAAAAAAATCGATCACTTATTTTGAGATGATGGGATGTTGACACTATTATGATTTGTGTCATAATGATTAGCAGATGATGATGTCAGCAGGCAAGATTGGCTCACTCACACGAGCAATCGCCCTTGGCGCTTGGGAGCGAGCAAGGATGAGACTAGTGGTTTATTTTTGTTTGGAACCAAGAGAGACTGAAATTATCCACTACGCATGTCGCCTTGGTTACAACCAAGATGAGGTCGTGTTAAGGACCAAACATGGATGTTAGTACCCACTTTCCATGTTGTGCTGTTATGATTAGCGGATCACGAGATCTCATTTGGCGCCTAGAAGGCGAGCAAATAGAGAATTCGGGTTAGGCGCTAAGCGACTAGACTAATATCTGCGATTGTATCGAGTATGACGTCACTCTTTTTGGAAGAGTTACTCCACCGTAGCATGTATTCATACTACATGTGCTTGGCGACCAAGTAATGAGGTGAGAGAATGGATCCTGTTTCCTTCGTGTGAGTCTTACGTGTCATTATTGATATGACTTTCATTTATGTACCCTTTTGTGACTTTTGACTATGTCATAAGGTAAGGGGTTGATGTTACGCTACTTTGGTATGTTGCTGCGGTCATGTATGATTGCCTTAAGGGACATCACCGGGAAAGCGGTCAATCCTAAACTAAATGGCATGAGTGCAAAGGGAAGATCATCTAGTATTACACCACCATCGTTGTATATTCATTGCTTAAGCAACTCACATCGCTCTGTATGAGAGGCGAATTGAGTGTGAATATATTGCAAGAATTGAGAGGGTCAAACATGCTCTTTTTGAGGATTAGAGATGTTTTTGGACCGGTGTAATTAGATGGGTGCAGGGGTATATGAGACACTATTTTTGTTCCTTTTGGGTTGATGTCTCTATCTTTGGCTCATTTTGAGTTTCTAGTATAGAGCTCCCACATGCAGTGTTCTCGTGATGCAGTGCATTGGCTAGTATGAGATTGTTCTTTTTGGGGAGATTGAGATAGAGATGTGGCAGTGTCATGCCAACTCATGTGCGAGTGGGAGATGTTAGAAATGGGCGCCCATGTGGCATGACCATTTCAACATTTGAATTTGAACCTTATCCAAATGGGTTTTGAATTTGAATTCAAACCTATTTAAGATAACCACTCAGGTATAGATATTATCTCCATTAACTGATATGGATAGATAATAATAACATTATATATCTGATATATGGATATAGGAGATTAAGAGATACACAGACTCTCTCCTAAAGAAAAAAACGTATGTTTTGATCTTTTTCCCATATACAGTTTCTCCCATATACTAACTCTCTCCCATAAACAACGATCAATAAGCCATTTGCACTGTGATTTGTGTGGGTGATATTCACCATTGTAATATCACCCCACTGCTGGGTTGATTGACTAGATTCAGGAAGCACGTGATTTACCCACGAGATCCATCAGAGTTTAGATTATATCTAAAAAGGTATGATCTTATTAATTTTTATTCCGCTGCGTTATAGTGCTTGATGATTTACAGTTGTCATCTTTAATCAAATAGAAGTTTCTGACATAGTATCAAAACTTCATTTAAAATTTGAAAAATTTTAAACATACATAAAATTTATAGAAAAAAACTTGACAAAAATGATATGGCAATGTCATTATTGTAAATAAATTCATCTTCAATGGTGTTTTGTTTTGAAGTGAAAGGTCCACAATGAGCTATATCATCATGTATGAAAATTAAACATAATTTTTTTTTATTTGTATAGCATTATTCTTAAAATTTTATTTCACCTTTCAGAATAATAATTATAAACTCATATTTCTGTTTCATAGTCATTAGATATATAATGAAAATCCTTTATTATAAAGGGAAAAGTTAGAGATCATGAAAATTTTGTCATGAAAATGATCATGAAAAATTTATGATCCTTGGATTACCTTGATTAGTGTGTGGTGCTTTATTCTAAGTGCAATCCAAAGGTCACAAAACTTTCATGATTATTTTCATGAAAAAATTTTCATGATACCTAGCATTGCTGTATTATAAACTTGTAAGAAAGATGGTCAAAGTCCGATCTAGGAAATATCATTTTGCCTCTCAAATTTTTACGTGTTTTTCAATTTAACGCCCAAATTTCGATTAATATCAATTTTACACCCGAACTTTAAAAATTTTGATCAATTTAGCCCTGCCGTCACATTCAGTCTACGATTGGATGAAATGTGTTGACGTTTTACCAAGATTTATTTGAAATTTCATTTTATTAAATATTTAAATTTAACTTTTTATATTTGGCAGGCAAATTAATTTTTTAAGGTATAGGTTGGGGGATAAAATAAAATTCTAAAAGAATTTTGGTTCCACGTCAGAATATTCGGTTTAATTGTAGACGAAATGTGACGACAAGAGTTAAATTAATTAAAAATTGAAGTGTAAAATTGATATTAATCAAAATTTGAGAATCAAATTAAAAAGCGTGTGAAATTTAGGAGAAAAAATGAGATATTCCTCTTTTTTGACGTAACGAAAGGAGTGGGGAACGTAAACAACATTTCAATGACTTGCAATAATTCTTGTAATAGTGATTTAAGAGTGATTTGAAATGCAACAATTTCCTCGCTGTTATGCATTTGGGAGAGACGAAATCTGGAGTTTGCAACTCACCTTTCTTCTTAAACACCTTCTCCATTGCTTTCCCCAGAGAAAACGAAAAACTAGTGACCAAGAAGAAGAAAGCTGTAATGATAAACCACCACCAATGGGTCTATCTTGCACTATTTGTTATGCTGTTATTATCTTTTTCATAGCCTCAGTATCCTTCTTTAACAATGCCCAATCTGCACCTTCAATGGCACAGTTAGCTACTTCTTGGATCAACAAGCCCTCAATTTACATTAATTTTACCGATTTTTCCGGTTTAAATCTCACACCCGTCCTCGAAGGATCATCCAATGGCTCACATTTGATCTGTGGTTTCTATTGCCCTACTCAAGAAACTCAGGCATGCCTCTTTGGTGTTGTACTCTTCGGTAGTAGATATTATTTTAGCGACAACTCGTCTTCTATAATTGCACCGGAACTAGTTTGGTCTGCTAATCGGGACCGTCCTATTCAAATTAACGCCACCTTGCAACTCACTGGAGAAGGAGATTTGATATTGCAAGACGCGGATGGCACTTTCGTATGATCTACCTACACATTAGGAAGGTCCATCTTCGGCATGAATTTCACTGAATTGGGAAACCTGGTCCTCTTTGATCGAAATAATGCTACGGTTTGGCAGTCGTTTGATCACCCAACTGACTCCTTACTTGTTGGCCAGACTTTGTTTCCTGGCCAGAAGCTCACCTCCACCACATCCTCATCTAACTTGACTCTAGGTTTGTATTCTCTTACGGTTCAGGCAGATAACACTCTGGTGGCATATGTAGAATCCGATCAATCCTTGCCCTATTTTGAATCCTATTCAAATGTGAAATATGTCAAATTTCAGAAAGAAGATTTTTATGGGCAGAAAATCCCTGTTGCATCATCCTCGTCACCTCAGTTCATAAGGTTGGATCCTGATGGGCATTTGAAGGCATATGAGTGGGGAGGATACAATTGGAATGCCGTGGCTGATCTGATGACATCAGATATTGGTGACTGCGGTTATCCCATGGTGTGTGGCAGATACGACATCTGTTCTTCAAATGGACAGTGCAGTTGTCTTGAGGAAGCCATCTACAAAGACTTTCGAGCAAATAAATTATCATAACCCAAATTTCTTGGATGTTCCCTTGTTACACCCATTTCTTGTGACCATTCTCAATATCACACCCTTTTGGAGCTTAAGAATACTAGTTACTTTTACTTTAACTCCCACGAATACTTATCCTTGAACTTTCACTTGGATGAAAAATTAGCATTAGAGGATTGCAAGACGAGTTGCTTGAAAAACTGCTCATGCAAAGTAGCTCTCTTTCTACATACTTCAGGCTATGATTCAAAGCAAGGTTGCTTATTATTGTCTGAAGTCTTTTCTCTTATAGGTAATGAGGGAACAACGCATGAGACCGTTGCTGTATTTCTTAAAGTGCAGAAATCTTTGACTACACAGAACCCTATTCCTTCAGCAATGAATTCTCCTCAAAATAAATCAAGGCAAGTCAAGATCATACTAGGTTCCAGTCTCGGAGCTTTTTTTGCTGTATTTTTTGTGGTTGCCTCTTGTATTTTATTTTTCAAAAAGAAACAAGAGTCCGAGGATTTTGATGAGTTCTTCGTCGATCAAGTACCAGGGATGCCTACCAGATTTTCTTACAAAGATTTGAGAGCCATGACAAACAATTTCAACAATAAGCTTGGGGAAGGAGGATTTGGGTCAGTGTTTCAAGGGACGTTAGGCGATGGCACCAAAGTAGCGGTGAAGCGTCTCAATGGTTTTGGTCAGGTTAAAAAGTCATTTTTAGCTGAAGTTGAAACAATAGGCAGTATTCACCACGTCAATTTGGTGAGATTAATTGGATTTTGTGCTGAAAAATCGTATAGGCTTTTAGTTTACGAGTACATGTCCAATGGATCCTTGGATATATGGATCTTCCAAAGGCACCAAGAGCTCACTCTTGGATGGCAATCCAGAAGGAACATTATTCTGGATATAGCCAAGGGACTAACCTATCTTCATGAGCAATGTAGGCAAAAGATATTTCACTTGGATATCAAACCCCAAAACATCCTCTTAGATGAAGATTTCAATGCGAAAATTTCTGATTTTGGATTGTCAAAACTAATTGATAAGGACCAAAGCCAAGTTATAACAACGATGAGAGGAACACCAGGCTATTTGGCTCCCGAATGGTTGAGCTCAATTATCACTGAGAAAGTAGATGTTTATAGCTTTGGGGTTGTGGTCTTGGAAATGTTGTCTGGGCGCAAAAATTTGGATAGGTCTCAGCCTGAGGAAGATATGCATCTGCTAGATCTGTTTAAGAGGAAAGCAGAAGAGGAACGTCTTCTGGATATCGTTGATAAATATAATGATGACATGCAAACACATAGAGCAGAAGTTGTGGAGATGATGAGGGTTGCTGTGTGGTGTCTACAAAGTGATTTTTCCAGGAGGCCTTCCATGTCGGTGGTGGTTAAGGTCTTGGAGGGTTCTGTAGATGTTCAAAGCAATTTGGATTATAACTTCACAACTCTTGTGGCACCAAGACCAATTATAGCTGTTGGTCACCAAGGGGATGCCATTGATGCTACTACTCCATTATTTGCATCAGCTTTATCAGGACCAAGGTAAATAAAGCAGACTCCAACGAGCAAATCACAACTGATTGTTTAAAGTTTTTGTATCCATTTCTTATGTAGTGAACTATAATCAAAGATTTTTATTTGTGGAAATCACAATCCATGATACCAGGATTAATGGTGTTTTACGTAGAGTTGATAAAATTTCAACTCTCTCAATAATATTTGCCCTTTTTATTTCTTCAAGTTCTTCCATCATCATCTCCATACTACATACAAAACCACATGAATATAGTGAGCAAGATTAGATTTCCCATAGTTTTAATTCAAACATTTTCAAGTTCTGTAGTGAAGGTGAGGTATATTTTGTGAGAGTATGAGAGTTTCTCATGATTCAAGTAAAACAAGAGAACATCAAATTAGTGGGTTACAATTCAAACTTTATTCTCCAAAAGATGTGTCAATGAATAGTAAATTAAGTTTGAAGAAGGAACAAACCTGCTTATATTTTGGACAAATTTAGAATCATTTTATGACTAATTAATTTGGTTAAAGGGTTATGTTCTTGAATTGCTAGGAAAGAAAACATTGTGTACATCAGTTTGTTTGAAGGATGTGCAATTTTTTTTTCTCACTTTAAGCTTGACTGGGAAAACAAAACGAATGTGACAAGATGAACAAAAAATTCTACTGCCATGTTTTTCCCCTTTTGCTTTCCTGAAACCTACTGATCTGTAGCAGGAAATGTATAAACTGAAATCTGATTTGCAATATTTTTCTTGTATCATTTTTTTACATCGATTCTACGCATTAGATCAATACTCAAACTGTTGTGTGTTCAATGGCTAAACTGTGCACTACATGGATCAAAGCCTATTTGAATGAAGGGAAAAAAATATAATTGGGGCCCTTTGTAATATTTTTTTTTTATAATTTTTATTTAAAATTCTTAACAATTTCCCTAACCTTTACAATCAAAATAATTTTGATAAAAAGGCCTTGTATTTATTTATTTATTCATTTATTTTTTACTTGACCAGAGAATGGAAGAGGTGTAATGTAAATGTCCTCCAGTAAGAGATGTTGTTTCTCTCTTTATGATTTGACTGATAGTCTAAGATAACTCATGAAGTGTTATTCTTGTATGATAATTTAAGATTTAATCATTTTTATTTATTTACTGAGAGATTTTTTGCTACTTTCTTTTTCTTTTTCTTTTTTTTTTAGAATTATTTTGAGTATAAGTTCTTTTATGTATATATATTGTTTAGTGAATATATAGTAAGTAGGGCCCTCCTAAATAGAGCGCCTACCCCTTAAGCCACCACTATCAAAAGTGGCTAATAGCAATACAAGTAAGCTATTTTAAACAGATAAATAAATGATAGGCATCATAATCTTGAATGTTCTGAAATTATTCCTTTGTTCTGCAAAGCTTCAAAACATCACAAGCTCATAGAGCTAAAGAAGGATATACCTTCCTCATTGTTGAGGCTGACATGTCAAATGCTATGAATACATAGACATGAAGAGTAGTTGCAATCAAGCTTGTTCAAGTAGTTGCTACTACAGAGCTGCTCTGTTTTGTTCAAGTGATGTTTCCAATAAAAATTCAAGTGGAAAATGCTCTATATATATACTAACAGAGATCATCTCAATGAAGGTCAATATAAAGTGCAGCTTAAGTCAATAATCAATTTGTAATCAAACTGGTATCCAGACTTGGAGCGTTTTTCCGGTCTCTTTATTATAATTTTCATCTTTGTTTTCCTTTTCAAGGTAGAAAAGAGGAACTGATAAAACTGAGGAAGATTATTTAGATCAAGAAGTGCGGGGAATGCCCATGAGATTCTCTTATAGAATTGAGCTCAAAGTTACTGCCTGATATAATTTCAAAAGGAAACTTTAGCAAGGATGATATGGATATTGGTCTTTGAAGGAATTTTTCTAAGCAACGGCAAAATCAAAGTTGTAGTGAATCATCTTGATGGCTTAGGCCACGTCAAGAAGTCTTTTTCTTAGCTGAACAAGTGAAGATAATAGGTAGCACTCACCATCTGAACTTGGTGAGATTGGTGGAACGTAGTGTTGAGAAATCACAAACTTTTAATTTATAAATATGGGACTATTTAGTGCAACTTATGGAGCTGTTTATAGCTCTCTCTTTTTTATATACTTGTAAAATTATTTGGTGTAACTTCTATTTACCACTTATAAGACAAAAACAGTTTTTCAAAAAAACAAAAACAAAATTGAAAATCAAGGGGAAGGTGTAATGGTATTGGAAGTGCTTTGTGGATGGAAAAATTTAGACGGTGTACTTCTTGTCAATTCCATCAGCACCAAGCTGTTAGCCACTGCTCTCTCTACTACTCACTCCATTACTGTCATCTGCTTTGTTACAAGATGTTAGAGGGGAATTTTATACAATAAACGATCAATATTACTATAAAAAATCAATAAATATACTGTAAATATGTAAATCAAAAGTAAAGTAAATAATTCTTAGCTTCTGATTATGAGAGACATGTAATCGCATTTTTTTAAATGTTATTACCTACCCACGTGATCGTGTTAACGAATAATGGATTACTCCAAAATGCAACTCATATTCCTGTTAGTCTTTATGACATTTGCACACGTTGAAAAAGGTTTAATAAACCGTTTATGATAAATATATATATATATATATGAAAATAATAAATAAATAAACAAACCCAAATTAAATTTGAAAATTAAAGAGCTTTAATGTCTTATATGTTGGAAAATGGCTTCGTAAAATCTTATTTTTTGCTAATTTTGAGCATTAATTAAGGTACCACCCAAGTGTTATTTTTGACGTTTCTAATTGGATTCATGTTTAATGCCGCGTAGTGAATAGCATCGCATATTTAGTTGCTCAAAACCATTTTCAGATAAATGAGAATTGAATGCACATTTTCAGGTTCGTGGAAATGGCTTTAGGTGAGTTTCCTACACATTTATGAAATGTGCTTGTCCCACAGAGGAAAAGCTTAAAGATTTATGTGAGTATATAAACTCTAACTTGCCATATTTGGGATGGGCCCCAAGGGGCACTCCAAGTTTTGAAAGGAGGGGAGTTATAGGCAAAGTATGCTTTGACCAAAACAAACACATGAGCACACGCCGCCGGCTGAGCTGGGCGCAGGTTGTGGGTTAGGTCAATTCATTACTTAAATTTTTTGTGCGAAAAAATTTTGAATTTTCAACTTTTGTACCAAAATTTTAGATTTGAATTTTCAAATTTTCAAATTTCGATCGCCTCCTTTCCGAACTAGTACCGTTCTAGTCGCAACTTTCCAGCCATGTCCGAGCAGCCACCAAGGCCTACCTGAATAGGTGCATGGTTGGCTATAAATAGCCTGCCATTCTGGCATTTCAATCCATCCAATTTTTTTGCAAACATCTCTTCCTTCCTTCCTTCTTCTTCTTCTTCTTCTTCTTTTCATCCTCTTGTGCTCCTACATTTGTCTAGCATTTAGTGTATAGAAAGAGAAAGAGAGAGTTACAACATTATTTGGTTTGCCAGACTTGATTTTGTAGTGCTGCAAATCAAGTAGTAATCGTTGCATCTTGGGAAATAGACGCCATTAAATCCCGAAGCATCGGAGCGAGGCAAAATCTACTTTAAGGAGATTGTGTCCAGCACAAGCCTTGACTTAAAGTTTTTGTACGCTATTAATTCATAATTTAATTTATCTAATTATTTTTTTTGAATTATTTTATTTTATTTTATTTTTGTTTATTTTGTTTATACATTTAATTTATACACACACAATCACTGGGTGCTAACAATATATAAACATTGTAGTTTGTTTTTATTAAGGACACATCCCTTAGTTTTAAAAGAACACAATTATTCGTTTAAATTTGAAACTCCTTAAATATTTTCTACAAAAGAAACTTAAAATTTTAGAAACAATTACTTGAACTTTACCATTGAAATAAATTGACGATGATTAATTTTGAATGACGACTCCTCACTTAATTAACCTTTAAAAAAAAAAAGAAGGAAAAAAAGAGAGAGATGCTATTAACACCTATCTTTTTACTTTGGCCCCCCTAATTCTTTGAACCACCACCTAGCAAAATGAGTCATCAACATTTTCTCTTTGAACCCCCACCTTAATATCAACTATACCCTTAACCCCAAACGCAAACCCTAGCCCCTACTCCTAGCCACCACCTTCGGCACCATTGTCGCTGTTGTCACGCCCCGAAATAAAAGCAATAAACCAACCGAGACAATATGCAATTGACAATATAAATCAGATTCCAATATCCTTCTATTACATGAAATTTGGTTGTACAAAAGGGAGACACATGCGATGTACATTGTCACGACCCAAACCCGGCCCTATGGGTTTAGCATCAGAATCGCCAAGCGATAATCCAAGATTACCGAAGGCTCTTTGAAACGATATCTGATTAAAAGCAAGAACTGGCGGAAGCCAATCTGATAAATAACTAGTGTCCATTGAGCTGTGAAAATCTGTATGCCAAAAACATTTTTTATGCATTCAGACAACTCAAACAGTACGATCTATACAATCATTTACAGACATTCAGTATGGGGACTCAATCCCTCGATAACAAGATCTGATAAACAAGAGACCGTCTATACAAAAGTACAATATGAGGAGACAAGGGGAAACAAAACACCCCAAGCCATGGCATGGCGTCTCGGAACCTCGCAATGAGGCACATAGGCTGGCTTGACAAAACTGGGGACTAACCCACGCTCCTAGCTCCGGTCTGGCTGCTGAGAACCTACATATATATATAAACAAAGGAGCTAAAGCCCAATGAATAACATAACGTAAAGAGGTTATGAATGAATGTCCCTTACGATAATGAAATCAATTCATTATCTGAGATTTCAATCTTCGATATTTCACCAATCAAGATTTCAATCAATCAGTCATATGTGGTACATCCATTAGCCTATAAACAGTAGGTCCAAAAGGACCGGCCTTACTCCAACAAAGAATGATGGCCATCAATCGATAAACAATATGGTTCCACAAGGAAACCGACAGAGCTCAGAATAATGATAACAATGGGTGCTAAGGATGCCACAATCTGATTAAAATACAGGACATACATTCATTCAATAAACAATATCAGTTCAATAAACAGTTCAGTTCAGTATTCAAAATATAACCATTTGAACATATCTTTACACAATCTATTACTCACAGAGATTGGGCTATAGCAGCTAGAGCGCGTCCCCGGGAGCCAACCCTAAACAGTTAACAAATAGAACACACACACTAAGTTCACAGTCGGAAGGATGATAATTAAATCCCTAAATTTTCTCGGTGTGGTTCTATGTCTAAATCCTCATTAAGGTGTCTTAAACTAGGCCTAAGAATGCCTAGGATGGGATGAGGATGCAAAAATGTGCACATAATTTAATTCCAGAATTTTCAATGAAACAGGGCCTCCGCTCGAGCGCAGGTTTCCCCGCTCGAGCGGACAAGCCAACAAAGGTCCCCGCTCGAGCGTCAACTTCCCTCGGCGGTGATCTGATGCAAGATCTTTGGATGCGATTTCCGCTTCGGCGTGAAACTCTCGCCGGCGGATTGTAAAACAATTCGAAGAAAATGCTGGGAGCATGAATTCCCGCCGGCGGCACTCCACTTCGGCGGACGCCAAAACTGGAAAATCCAGATTCAACCTCCAAGTTCCAAATCAAGTTTTGATGCTCCAAATTCGATCCTCTTGGGCCCATTTTCTGGAAAACTCTTTCAAACACATAGAATAACACGTTTTAAAGCTCAATTTAAGAAATCAACGCCCAAGGGTGTTTCAATTAAACCCAATTTCAAACTAGTTTTCAAGAACAACATGCAAACATGGCATGCATGAGTTTTAAACCAAAATCAAACTTCAAATCTTGCTCTAATGAGCTCAATAGTTGGAAAACAAAATGAAAACATGGACCATAGCTTTAACATGGACATGCATGTGCAATCTACCATGAAATCAACTTCAAAATGCACCAAAATGGCCATGCATGCATGAATTCTAGCATGAATCAACCTATTTGCACTCAAACATGGCTTAATTCTACAATTGAGCATGAATCATGCAAGAATGAAGTTCAAAGGCAACAAGAAGAAGATGAATTCACTCACCTAAGTCTCAATTACAAGTCTAGAAGCTCAATCTAGCAATCTATGCCTCAAATCTTCAAGTTCTTCTAGCAAATCACCAAAATGAACTCAACTCTCTCACTCTCTCAACTATTTGGTCGGTTAGAGGCAAAATAGGAGCTGATCAATATGTTTGCTAAGTGTAAAAGGGCTCCAATATGTGACTAGATAGTGGGCCACTATATGTGGCAAAATAGTAAATAAGGTCAACATTGCAATTAACTCGTTTAAATCTAATTTCATCATTCCTAATCAATTTCCAAATAAATATATCATCAAATCACAAATATTCTCCTGATTACAAAACACTAAACGGTTTCTAAATCGGCCGTCGATAAGGCCTTCAATCAACAGTTTAAACACATGAATTCAAACAGATAATTAATCAATTAAACAGATAGAAATGCAATATAACAGATAACTTTTCCAATTTCAGTTCCAGTTTCAATCAGTCTATCCAATACTTCAGTTAATCCAATTATCAGTCATTAGCGGTCCAGTTTAGCAATAATCAGTATTTAATTCAGTGGTTATTCAGTAATCGGTACGAGGGTTGTTACAGTCTCCCCTCCTTATAAAGAGTTTAGTCCTCTAAACTCGAGTTACCTTCAGTCTGGAAGAAAACAGGGTCCAGTGAAAACAAATCAAGATATCTTTTAGCCATGTCATCTTCCCTTTCCCAAGTGGCATACACACCACCGTGGTTCTGCCAATCAACTTTCACTAGCGGGATCTCTTTGTTTCTCAGTTTCTTGATCCGTCAGTTTACAATCTGTATAGGCCGTTCCTCGTAAGTGTAGTCATCACTAAGCACTATCCGAGTAGGCTCAATCACATGAAACGGATCTCGAAGATAGTCTCTCAACATCGAAATGTGGAAGACGTTGTGCATATGCTCCATTTCAGGAGGAAGCGCAACTTGATACGCCACCGGATTGATTTTCTCAATAATCTGGTACGGTCCGACATACCGTGGCGCTAACTTGCCTTTGACTCCAAAGCGAGTCTGGCCTTTCATTGGTGTCACTTTCACAAACACGTGATCACCCACTTCATACTCTCTGTCTCGTCTTCTGACGTCTGCATAACTTTTACATACTCTGCATGCGGTTTTAGGTCTCAGATCAATTTTACCTTTTCAGTCGTTTCATAAACAATCTCGGGCCCAAGCAACGGCCCATCTCCAACTTCTGCCCAGCAGATTGGAGATCTACACTTTCTGCCATACAATGCCTCGAAAGGCGCCATTCCAATACTCGAATGGTAGCTGTTGTTGTAGGCGAATTCAGCTAACGGCAAATGGCTTTCCCAATTTCCCTGAAAATCCAGAACACACATTCTCAGTAGATCTTCTAAAGTCTGGATGGTCCTTTCTGACTGGCCATCTGTCTGAGGATGATAGGCACTACTCAGCTTCAATTCAGTACCCAATGCAGTCTGTAGGCTCTGCTAGAACCTCAATGTAAACTTCGAATCCCTGTCAGAAACAATAGACACAGGCACTCCGTGCAGTCTCACAATTTCATCAATATAGATAACAGCCAATTTGTCCGCATTATAAATTGTCTTGACAGGTAGGAAGTGTGCAGATTTGGTCAGTCTATCAACAATAACCCAAATAGAGTCCATACCTTTCCTGGAGCGAGGTAATCCAACGATAAAATCCATCGTGATATGCTCCTATTTCCACTCTGGTATGGGTAAGGGTTGCAGTAATCCTGCAGGTCGTTGATGTTCAGCTTTGACTTGTTGGGAATACAGACACTTGGACACAAATTCAGCGATTTCTTTCTTCATTCCTGGCCACCAGAAATTCTGTTTCAGATCTTGGTACATTTTCGTATTCCCTGGGTGAATCGAAAACTTCGAACTGTGGCCTTCTTGTAGAACTCTTCTTTTCAATTCAGTGTCATTTGGCACACACAGTCTTTCTTGAAATTTCAGAACATTGTTCTCAAATTTGAACCCCGGTCTCGGTTTTGAATCTTTTTCTTCAATAACCTTTTTCAAGAAATCATCTAGTTGTTGTTGTTCTTTAATCTCTTCAATCAATGCTGGTCGAGCAGAAATAGCAGCTAAGGTTCCACCTTGTTCCTTCAAAACAATTTCAATTTCAGACTTTTCCAGATCAAGAAGCAACTCTTTCTGTCCAGTCAGCAAACAGGCTAAGTTGGCAATCGATTTTCGGCTCAAAGCATCGGCAACGGTGTTGGCTTTTCCCGGATGATACAATATCTGTAGGTCATAATCTTTGATCAGTTCCAGCCATCTCCGCTGTCTCATATTCAGTTCTTTCTGAGTGAAAAAGTACTTCAAGCTCTTGTGATCAGTATACACTTCACATGTTGCTCCATACAAATAGTGACGCCAAATTTTCAGTGCAAACACTACTGCAGCAAGTTCTAAGTCATGGGTAGGGTAGTTCTTTTCATGTGGTCTCAACTGTCGGGAAGCATAAGCGATAACTCTCCCATTCTGCATTAAAACACATCCCAGACCCTTATGAGAAGCATCACTAAAAATAGTGTAACCATCCGTACCTGAAGGTAGAGTCAGAATCGGTGCAGTTACAAGTCTAGTTTTCAACTCTTGAAATGCTGATTCCCTCTGGTCAGTCCAGTCAAATGATATCCCTTTCTGTGTCAACTGAGTTAGTGGTAAGGCAATTTTGGAGAAGTCTTTGACAAACCTTCTGTAATATCCAGCCAATCCCAAAAAGCTTCGGACTTCGGTTACATTCGTCGGTCTAGGCCAGTTCACTCTGACTTCAATTTTCATGGATCAACAGAAATTCCGTCTTTGCTAATAACATGCCCCAAAAACATAACATGGTCAAGCCAAAATTCACATTTAGACAGTTTAGCATACAGTTTCTGTTCTCTTAAGGTCTGCAGGGCAAGTCTCAGATGGTGTTCACGTTCTTCTCTAGTCTTAGAATAAATCAAGATGTCATCAATAAATACCACAATGAAATCATCAAGGTATGGTTTAAAAATTCTGTTCATGAGGTCCATAAATGCAGCAGGGGCATTCGTGACTCCGAATGGCATAACTAAAAATTCATAATGGCCATACCTCGTTCTGAAAGCAGTTTTATCGACATCTTCTGGTTTAACTTTCAGTTGGTGATACCCCGATCTAAGATCAATCTTGGAAAACACTTGTGCACCCTGTAACTGGTCGAATAAATCATCAATACGCGGTAATGGATATTTATTCTTTACAGTTACCTTGTTCAATTCGCGGTAATCAATGCACAATCTCAGTGAGCCATCTTTCTTCTTCACAAACAAAACAGGGGCACCCCACGGTGAAGTACTAGGCCTGATAAACTTCTTGTCTAACAATTCCTGCAATTGTACTTTCAATTCTTTCAGTTCAGTTGGAGCCATTCTATAAGGAGCTTTAGATATCGGCTGTGTACCCGGAATCACATCCACAGTAAACTCAATGTCCTTGTCAATCAAATCCCCTGGCAAATCGTCTGGAAATACATCTGGGAATTCTCTGACTATAGGAATACAATTCACATTAGTTTTAACACTATCATTAGCAGGTACAGTCAATACAGAACACAGATATCCCTTGCACCCCTTCCTAATCAGTTTGACAGCTTTTACAGAAGAAATCAGATATGGAGGAGGTACTACTCCACTCCCATTAAACACAAATTCGGGCAAACCCGGTGGACGGAAAACTACTTGTTTTGTTACACAGTCTATAGTGGCATGATATTTTTGTAGCCAATCCATCCCCAATATTACATCGAAATGATCTATGTTGAACGGTAGTAAATCAATAAACAGATGCATATCCCCAACAATTTCACAAGCAGGATACATATATGCACATGTCATGGATCCCCCAACAGGTGATGATACAGCTAGCAGATAGTTCATGGGTTCTAAGGGTCTATTCAATTTACGCGAAAAAGCATGCGACACATAAGAGTGTGTAGACCCCGAATCAATCAATACATATGCATTTTGAGCACAAATAGAGAGGATACCTGACACAACAGTCTCAGTGGTTTGTACATCTCCCGGTACTAGGGCGAACACTCGGCCTTGCCTCATAGGCTCTTTCCCGGTAGCTTTGGGGTTCGGTTTTGGTGTTGCGGTGATCTTCTTTGCGCAGTGCAACTTTACTCTTTGGATTGCGGGCGGAGGGGATCTTTAATTCTGTGGCCCACCTTGCCACACACAAACAAGCTCAATCTGGTAGCAAACCCTTTGTGCTTATTGCCACATACGGAGCGGTGGAGTAAACCCACTCCCTTGGTGGGCTAGTCGTCGACCGTATTTCTTGGTTCTTTGGGTTATGCTTGCCTTTCTTAAATTTGAAACCCTGCCTTTTTCCTTGCCACTCAGTTGTTGGTGTTTCAGATTGTTTCACTGCCGCAATATTCGTCTCGACCATCAATGCCCGGTCGAGAACACCTACATAAGTTGGCATTTTCAAAACATTTATTCGATCCTGTATAGCAACACTAAGGCCGCCTTCAAACCTCTTGGCCTTCTTATAATCGGTATCCACCATATGTGGTGCATACCTAGCAAGTTCGGTAAATTGCTTCTCATACTCGGCAACAGACGTTTTGCCCTGTCTTAGCTGTTCAAACTCAGTCACTTTTCTGTCTCTGATGCACTGAGGAAAATACTTTTCAAAGAAGGACTCCTTGAACTGAGCCCAAGTCACAATAGTATTCGCATCACGGGTCAACATCCACCACCTTCTTGCTTCTTCCTGAAGGGTGAAGGTTGCTAACAATACTTTATTAGCTTCGGAGCACGGAAAAACCTCAAACAACTTTTTCCTCAAGCACCCGTGCTTGACCTTTTTAAGTTCTAAGCCTCCCCGAAGGACGGCGGTTTCATTTTGTCAATTTACGAGTCAAGGTAATAATATCCACCTCATTAGCATTCACATTCTGTACATTTTGTTCCGGTTGCACCGGATGAGGAGGAGGTGGGGGTTGTTGGTTCGGTTGTTGATCTAGTCTTTCCATTATCAGTCCCATCATTTGTTCAAGTCTGGCCATTCTGGCCTCAGAAGATGATGATTCAGTTTCATTTGCATTGTCCATTTCACTATAAGCAGTTATAGCAGTTATCATTATAAGCAGTTGTATGATTAAACAGTTTAACATTTTAACATATAATCAGTCAGTCATAAGCACACACTTTTCAAGTTCATGAGATGCTCTACTTGCTTTTCTAGGACACCCTATAGCTCATTTGGACACGTGTGTGCGGTATAACTCGTGGTTAAGTATCGCTCTGATACCACTCTGTCACGACCCAAACCCGGCCCTATGGGTTTAGCATCAGAATCGCCAAGAATCCGAGATTATCAAGGCCCACAACAATGAATACGAAAACAGAGTACAGGGCCTGGCGGAAGCCAATACAGTAAATAACTAGTGTCCATTGAGCTGTGAAAATCTGTATGCCAAAAACATTTTTTATGCATTCAAACAACTCAAACAGTACGATCTATACAATCATTTACAGACATTCAGTACGGGGACTCAATCCCTCGATAAAGACAAAGAAAACAAAGAGACCGTCTATACAAAAGTACAATACAGTAGGGAGACAGGTGGGGGAAACAAAACACCCCAAGCCATGGCATGGCGTCTCGGAACCTCGCAGTGAGGCACATAGGCTGGCTTGACAAAACTGGGGACTAACCCACGCTCCTAGCTCCGGTCTGGCTGCTGAGAACCTACATATATATATATATATATAAACAGTGAGCTAAAGCCCAGTGAATAACATAACGTGTAAAGAGGTTATGAATGAATGTCCCTTACAGTAATGAAATCAATTCATTATACAGTATTTCAATCTTTCAGTATTTCAGTCAATCAGTATTTCAATCAATCAGTCATATGTGGTACATCCATTAGCCTATAAACAGTAGGTCCAAAAGGACCGGGCCTTAACAGACCCAACAGTAATGATGGCCATCAATCGATAAACAATATGGTTCCACAAGGAAACCGACAGAGCTCAGAATACCGATAATAAAGGTGCTAAGGATGCCACAATACGTTCAAATACAGACATACATTCATTCAATAAACAATATCGCTCAATAAACAGTTGACCAAGATTCAAAATATAGCCATTTGAACATATCTTTACACAACTGCTACTCACAGAGATTGGGCTATAGTCGCTAGAGCGTCCCTCAGAGCCAACCCTAAACAGTTAACAAATAGAACACACACACTAAGTTCACAGTCGGAAGGATGATAATTAAATCCCTAAATTTTCTCGGTGTGGTTCTATGTCTAAATCCTCATTAAGGTGTCTTAAACTAGGCCTAAGAATGCCTAGGATGGGATGAGGATGCAAAAATGTGCACATAATTCAATTCCAGAATTTTTAGTGAAACAGGGCCTCCGCTCGAGCGCAGGTTTCCCCGCTCGAGCGGACAAGCCAACAAAGGTCCCCGCCGAAGGCGTCAACTTCGCTTCGAGCTGGCCGATGCAAGATAAGATTTGGATGCGCGATTTCGCCGAAGGCGTGAAACTCTCCGCCGAGCGATCAGAAACACCAAGAAAATGCTGGGAGCATGAATTCCCCACTCGAGCGGCACTCCCCCGCTCGAGCGGACGGCCAAAATCTGGAAAATCCAGATTCAACCTCCAAGTTCCAAAATCAAGTTTTGATGCTCCAAATTCGATCCTCTTGGGCCCATTTTCTGGAAAACTCTTTCAAACACATAGAATAACACGTTTTAAAGCTCAATTTAAGAAATCAACGCCCAAGGGTGTTTCAATTAAACCCAATTTCAAACTAGTTTTCAAGAACAACATGCAAACATGGCATGCATGAGTTTTAAACCAAAATCAAACTTCAAATCTTGCTCTAATGAGCTCAATAGTTGGAAAACAAAATGAAAACATGGACCATAGCTTTAACATGGACATGCATGTGCAATCTACCATGAAATCAACTTCAAAATGCACCAAAATGGCCATGCATGCATGAATTCTAGCATGAATCAACCTATTTGCACTCAAACATGGCTTAATTCTACAATTGAGCATGAATCATGCAAGAATGAAGTTCAAAGGCAACAAGAAGAAGATGAATTCACTCACCTAAGTCTCAATTACAAGTCTAGAAGCTCAATCTAGCAATCTATGCCTCAAATCTTCAAGTTCTTCTAGCAAATCACCAAAATGAACTCAACTCTCTCCCTCTCTCAACTATTTGGTCGGTTAGAGGCAAAATAGGAGCTGATCAATATGTTTGCTAAGTGTAAAAGGGCTCCAATATGTGACTAGATAGTGGGCCACTATATGTGGCAAAATAGTAAATAAGGTCAACATTGCAATTAACTCGTTTAAATCTAATTTAATCATTCCTAATCAATTTCCAAATAAATATATCATTAAATCACAAATATTCTCCTGATTACAAAACACTAAACGGTTTCTAAATCGGCCGTCGATAAGGCCTTCAATCAACAGTTTAAACACATGAATTCAAACAGATAATTAATCAATTAAACAGATAGAAATGCAATATAACAGATAACTTTTCCAATTTCAGTTCCAGTTTCAATCAGTCTATCCAATACTTCAGTTAATACAATTATCAGTCATTAGCGGTCCAGTTTAGCAATAATCAGTATTTAATTCAGTGGTTATTCAGTAATCGGTACGAGGGTTGTTACATACATTCATAAATAGTACATCCTAAATCTACAACATGTGTTACCAAACAGAAAGAAGAAAAGGAAATTAAACAGATAATCATATGTCCTAGAGGCTTACAACTTTCCAAGTCAAGGCTTGGATCCAACAAAAGTGAGTCAAAACTCAATACAAACAAAGCCCTAGGCTTGTACAAAATTTTAATACAAAAATAAATAAAATTGAGCCTTCAATGCCACAGTCCTGCCAAGCCAAGTTCTTGGTGGAGGCAACTCACCAACACTAGAAAATGATTTTCCCAAGTAGGATAAGCCAAAGCCCAGTAAAGATAATCTAATACAATGTATGAATCTTAATAAAGATATAAGTATAACATGCATACACGATGCCCATGGTCAAATCATTTACAACTCTTTTACAAAACCACGTTACGCCAATCTTTATATCTCAATATGTTTTATCTCAATTCATAAGTCATTTCCATTTCATTCCAACAACCAAACAGGGTACAACTCAATGGGTCTCTGACCAATACAGTTGTTATACAAACACTTCTATTTGCCATTTTACGGAAATTTCGTTTGCGGGATTCGACACCTATGTATACGTGCGATTTTCGGGACTTTCACCCTGGACACATAGGCCAACTTAATTTAATGGAGTCAATCCCCTTTCTTCTCCCAAACATAGAATACATCCCATTTCTTCTCCCAAACATCATACATTTACAATGTATTAAAGACATAGCCATATTTAATGACAACGGATAAGAGATTAGTTTCAATTCACCTAATCCTCATGCAATTTCTACAACAATCATAGCTATCCTCCACCGATAGTCCAAAACAGGTATTTTTAAACAGATATACAATCTCCATAACAGATAAATTATCAAAATTTCCATAGGTGAGAGGTAATACACATCCGACTTCACCATTTATATAAACACCCATCCAATTTCACATTCTCAATACCAATTTCATTTATTTATACAAAATAACTATTTGAGACATTTTAGGACAAAACTCAATTTTCTTCCAAATTTTATCCCAAGTATCAAAATCAACAAAGTTACAACAACACAACCTTACCTCTACTCTCATAGCCATTTTTACCACATACTTTTGATAACCCTCTTTTGATTTTAAACCAAAACTCTAGGTTTGTCTAAAATCATCCCAAATTTCAACATTTCTTACACATCAACAAATAACTAAGTTAAGAACCATGGAAGAGTGTAGAAAGTTTCTGCCTCAAGCGTAGAAGACCAAAGAAGAAATGGAGGAACTTCAAAGGCACCGAAACCAAGCTTTATTCGGATCAAATGAGAGCCCCTGGAGTGCTCTATCTTTTTAACAAAGAGAGTAGGATAGAGAGATCTTTAGATCTATGTGTATTTGTAGAGAGAAGTTGGGTTTTAGAGAGAAAGAGAGGGGGTCAACTAGGGTTTTGAGAGAAAAAGATATGAAAAAGTGATGTTAAAAGATGCTGCTGCAAACTGATATACACGTAGCTAGCTCGAGCGCAAGAGTTGTCGCTCGAGCGACCAGACACAATAAGTTGTTCTGATCGAGCGCAAGAAGCTTTGCTTGAGCACCAAATGCACACTCCTAGAAGTTTTACAGATAGAAGATCGCTGCTCGAGCTCAAGAAGTCTCGCTCGAGTGAAGAATACTACCTCTCTAGTATCTTTGCATGCTTGCGAAAGTACTGGGAGTTCATAAAACTCACTCGAGCGCAAGAAGCTTCGCTCGAGCAAAGAGGTCAAATTCTAGGCAACAACAATTTGAACCAACGAGCAACCAACCTATTCCAAACACATCCAAGACACTCCAAAACTCAAAATCAAAGAGAAATAAGGGGAAACATGACATGCACAGCAATACCAAACCATGAAACCCGAGTCTAGAATACAAAATGGGTCGGGTCTAAACCAGAATCGCTATAGTTGCCTTCGGTAGCCAATCCGCAGCCCACCTTCGACACTTCATCTTCTTCTTTTTCACTCCCTTTATCTCAGCTTCAGCAAACCACCATCACACCACCGCAATCTGAGTCCATTTATAGCGATCCCAGTTTTCTCTCCGTTGTTTATTGTATTCCGGACTCAGTTCCGTGGATGATTGTTGTTGTCTGTGGCGCGTTTCCGTCCTCTAATTCTTTGTATTTGAGTTTTGGGATGTGTTGGATAGGTTTGAAATAGGTTGGTTGTGTTTAGAAACAAATAGTTTCTGCCTAGATTTTGGCCTTCATGCTTGAGCGGGACCTTTTGCATTTGCTCCTCCGCTCGAGCGGGCAGTTTGACGCTCAAGCGGGATTCTTCAACCTTCAGCATTTTTTCTTGCAGGTCATCAGACGCTCGAGCGTCCACTTTCACGCTTGAGCAAGGACCTTTATTTGCAGAACTTCTAGAAGTGTGCATTCCACGCTCGAGCGGCGCTTTTCATGCTCGAGCGAGAGTTTGTGTCTGACGCTCGAGCGGGCTGTATTGTATATCAGTTCGAGATGAAGCTTTTGAAATCACTTTTTTCGGTCCTCTCTCTCTGTAAAGCACTCCAAAACCCTAATTTGAGAGCTTCTCTCTCTAGAATACCCTCTCCCTACATTTTGATCTTGCTTTAGTGAGATCCAACCTTTGTGCCTTCATTAAAGTGTTGGAGCTTCTCAAGACCTCCATTTTGATCCGAAAAGTTGTGGGTTTGGAGCACTTTTGAGTTTGTTCATCATCTTCTTTGGGTCTCTTCACTTGAAGTAGGGATAACCTACTCATTTCTATGAGTTTTGACATAGATGTTATGTATTTTGTATAGATGGTGTTGTTTGGGGTTTTTGGGAAGTTAGGGTTTTGAAATTGAAATTATAAAAGAGGGGTTTTCTATTTTTAGGGTTCCAAGTGTATGAGTGGTCCCTAAAATGAAGTTAGTGTGTATGATTGATGAAATTTGGCATTGGGAGCAATATTTGAGAAAATGAGAAAAAAGCCCTAATTTGTTGTGATTGATTAAATTGTATAATTAATGTGGGAAATATAGAAATATGAAATTGAGTTGAAAATCATGAAATTAGGAAATTATGAGATTGAATGGTGGAGTTGGATTGATTAGTCACTCACCTTTGAAATTGTAGATAATTTATCTGTTTGATGAATTTATTATCTGTTTAGAAATAATTGTTTTGGGCTATCGGTGGAGGATAGTCTTGATTGTTGTAGATACTGCATGATGATTAGGTGAATTAAAACTAATCAATTGAGTATGTCATTGAATATGACGGATGGAATAACACGTTGAATATGTGCTTTGCTTAATCATAGTATATGATAAGTGTTTAAATACATGGTATATGTATATTGTTTGAGACGAGATAGAGGATGTACTCCACAGTTTGGGGGGAGATAGGGGATGTACTCCTAAACCTGTTTGGGAGGACATAGGGGATGGACTCCAGTGATAACTAAGTTGGCCGGAGTGTCCAGGGTGCAAGTCCCGAAATCCTAATTGTGTTTGCATAACGTAGATGAATTGAAGTATTGAATTGATGATAATATGAGTTGTAATCTCATTTGAAATTGAAGTGTTGAAGTGTTAATAATGTGAGTTGTAGTCTCATATTAATTGATCATGATTGAAGTATTGTTAATATGAGTTGTAGTCTCATTATAAACTGTTTGGATGAACAGAGAACCATATTTATGAATTAGTCTGGATAATGAAACAAAAAAAGAAATTGAAACATATTTGTAAATAAAGATTGATTAAGAAAGAAATGTACGTTTGTTTATATGAGTTAAACATTTATCAAATGCTAATGTTTTAGTTATTGCTCATATTTGGTTTAGTATATCTTTACTGGGTTTTGGCTCACCCAATATGGGACATCATTTTCAGGTACAGGTAATATGCTGCCTCCAAGGTCTTATCTTGGAAGGTTTTGAGAGTTGAAGACTCTTTTGGTTGTCTTGTTATTTTTGGTGTTACATGTAAATTCAAGCCAATGGCTTAATGTGTTTAGAGTTAGAACTCTCTTTTTGTAACCAAGTGTTGGCTTAGAAAGTTGTAAGCTCGTAGGGCATTTACTTTTGTTGTCAACATGTAATACTTTTGTAATGAATACTCTGATAAATGAATATATGTTTATTTCTCTTATGTCTATGGATGTTAAGAATGATTGATTTATATGTATTATTTTGAGGGCGTTACACCATTTGTCACTTCCATAACCACCTATCCCTCTGCCTTCTCTTATCTTCTTCTTCTTCTTCTTCTTCTTCTTCTTCTTCTTTAGATCGTGGCCGAGATCGAGACCCAGCCGCCACCAGTCCTTTCATTCCTACACCACCAGCCTCTCATTCCCTTTCCTATTAGCTCTTCCTTCCTCTTCTTCTTCTTCTTTCCTCAAAACCCTAGATTTAAAAGTGGAAAGCAAGTCGCAATAATGGTGCACTGCGACAGTGGTGACGGTGATGACGAGATAGATCGCAATGGCTTGTAGATGTAAGGGCTACGATGGTGATAGTCAACGATCTCTCTCTCTCTCTCTCTCTCTCTCTCTCTCTCTCTCTTAGATAGCGGTGATAATAGCGACGCTAGAGGTTGAGTGGTGACTAAAACTCGATATGAAGGTTACAATGGCGTCGACAATGATGGATGGTGACAACGACGCCTGTGGAATCAGGGTTAGGATTTGGGAAATTAGGGTTAAAGAGTTAGGAATGAGGGTAGAAATGAAATTTTATGTTGGGACAAAATTGGAATTAAAAAAAAAAAGGAAAAGAGGGGGGTCCTAAGAAAATAAGTAGGTGGTAATAGCAGTCCTAAAAAAAATTTAAGTTTCAAACAAAATAGGGTAATTACATTAATCTCCCTAAGAGAATTAGAACACATATATCACGTTTAATATTTTTGGTATAATTACATTGACTTCCATTTGAATTTGGGTAAAGAGACTGTAGACGGTATAAAGACAAAAAGAAAAATAAAATAAAATTTGTATTTACTGTAAAAGATATGACAATACTATTTTTTTTTTTCTATTTATATGATTAACGTATTATTGACAAAAAAGAAACTAAGTATTATATGAATTAAAATTTTGGAAGTGTTCAATATAATTATGTCAAATTTATATGATTTATTATATTATTTTCAAATGTCACGAGAGATCCATGTATTGACAATTGGCTAAAATAGCAAAAAATCAAAAAAGTTAATACAAAAATTCAACTTATTTTTTTTTTACATATTTTTTCGTAATAAATTAAAAAATCAATTCCTAAATAAATTCTTAGTAAAAAAATCAAATTTGAAGCAAAATTCGTGTATAACACGCGTAGAAAATTAGTACGGGCAAGTAGACAATAGGCATTATCATATAAACTGCATAGCTGGAAAAAGTTTTGCTACCATGAGTTGTTAATCGGTGGGTCAACATATAAAGAAGAATTAATAAAAATTTAAAAAGATTAATTTGTGGCGTGCATCATGGATGGTCGCCTTATGACTTACTCTGATTTTTTGTGGGGTTTGGTTAAAAAAAAATTATCATTCAAAAAACAAAGTACAATTTTTAATTGGATGGTAACTTATTATATTTAACTTAAAATTCAATTTTTAACTTAGTAAAATGTCAACAATGAGTGAAATCTTACATCATGCATTGCTTGAAAGGTGCAAAATCTAGAGGTGACTTGACCATTAGATCAATTAAACTGCCGACTAAAGTCCATAAGAAAATTTTAAAAAAATTTAGTGTTGAAGACTCTAACTTTTTAAAGACTTATTTAGATAAAATCTTATTTTGCTATTCAGTTTAAGACATCTAATAATCTTAGGCTGCTAATGATAATATCATAAAATTTCTCAAATTATATTTACAAAAGTAGGATAATTTTAACAAGTGTGGAATGATTTCTTATCATGTGGTGGGTCAAACTCAAAAGAAAATAATGATAAAAAAGTTTAAATGTTATGTCTGTGCAAGTGCAGTGGACCATAGAAATTCTAGGGTTGGAAAAAAAAAAATTTAATGCCACATGACTTTTATAACTTTGTTCACACACTCGTTTTATTGGTGAAATAATACACAAAATATAATTAGTATAAAAATTTAAACTTCATATTTAAAGCAATGTAATGGTTTTATCTTACTCTCCATTTATTTGAGTGAAAAACATTTTTAAATGGTGGTGAAATAATGAAAATATTTTTTGAAAAAATATTTTTCTATATTTAGTAATGGTGGTGAAATGAAAATGGAGGTGGAAGTGGTGACATGGTGGCGGGGGTGAAGTGGCTGTGGTGGTAGAGGTGAGAGTGACAGTAGAGTGTGGTGACATTACTAAGATTTTAATTTGAAAAACATTTTCTACTTTTTAAAAGTAAAAAACATTTTCTGCCTATAGAGACTTGTTTTCTGTTAACTACAGAAAATGTTTTCCATTGAATTTTATTTTTTATTATATCAAAAATTAAAAAATATTTTTTACCTAAACAAACAGAGCGTAAAATGGCAAATCTTTACTATTTTATACCAAAAATTGTGTATTATTGACATACTCATAGGGTGAACAAGTTCAGACTCTTTATAATGACGTGGGTCAATCTAGATGTAACATGTTATTTTGTTTTAAGAGTAGTCTAGACTTACTAAAAGTAATTAAATCAACCATTTAAGATTGATTAAAATTTTGATTTGCAGTACTATTTAAAAAGGAAAATTTGGCCATAAACCCCTCTTAATTGTTGAAAATAATGGTTGTTATAGGCTTATTTTGGACTAACTTTGAGTCCAAAATTGAGTGGGCTCCAAACGTCTTTTGGGATGGGTCCAAAGAGGTAACGTGTTCCTTGCCGCATGGTAAGTCACACGGTGAAAACGGTTCATCAAAACCATTTATGGGTGAATGGGAAGTTGACGTTGTTTTCGGGTTCGTGGAATGGACAGTTAAAGAAGTAAATGTGGGTTTCTTTGAAATGGGCTGTCCCACATTGAAACTTTAAGAGAGCTTTTGTATGTATATAAGCTTTAGAGTACAATACTTGGATTGGGTCCCAAGGGGCACCCCAACTTTGTAAAAAGGAGGAGTTATGTAGAAAGGAGGAGTTATGGACAAAATGAACGTTAGCCCAAACCACCACACGCGCACTGTCGCCGCTCGGCGGGGCCGGGTGCGGGTCGGGTCAATTCTTATATTAATTTTTTGGACAAAATTCATTTGAATTTTTCTCAAAAATTATCGCGGGAAATTAATTCAAAATTTGAATTTAATTTTTTATTTCCATAAATATGCCATTTTCAGTCCACAACATATTCAAATTCAAACTGTCTACGGGTTTTAAACTGCCCGGATAGATCCAAACTGCTGGGCAGTTATCTGTCCAAAACTGCCACCAGATTTGTTGCAATTATAGCAGTTATTTGTTTGAATTTTGAAACTGTACCTATTCAAAACTGTTTCATATCTATTCAGTTTTTTATTGCACCTATTCAGACAGAATTTTTGCCTATAAATACCAACATTTCCAACAGTGTTCAAGCATGAAAAACAGTATGAAAAAACACATTTTGCTATCCAGATTTTGCTCTTTTACATATATAATCTTCATTATAGTTTTAGAGAAAATTAAAGAAAGTATAGAAAACAAGGGTCTAGTTCACCGGACAAATTTGTTTAAAGTGCTACTACAAATTTGGAAAGATCATTGTATCCTGCGAAATGGACGCCACATAATCATAAGCACCGTAGCGGGGCGAATCTATCTTAAGGACAGAGTGTCACACACTTGACTTGATCTTTTTATTATACTTCGCTTCGGTAAAATAATTTTGGTACGTTATTTATTTTATTTGTTTGGTTTTGTTTCAATTTATTTATTGTACACAGAAGATTGTTCCAACAATCTTAAGATAAATTCGAATTATTCTATTTATACATAATTTTTTTGTTTATTTCCTTTCTTCTTTCTTCTTCTTACAAAAATTATTTTCTGTGATTTTATAAAATAATATTCTGGTTGGAAAACAAATAGTAGTAGCATATTGTTTGATAGATAGTAGTAATATACTGTCTATTTTCTTTGACAACTAGTAGTAATATACTGGTGTCATTAACAATTCAGAATATTTATTTGTCAAGTTTGTCAGAAATTAATTTTGATTTTCATAAATAATTTCTGAGTGTTCATTAATTAAAATCCTGTTAAGTATTTTAATTATTGAAGTGTTACATAAATTTAATTTTCTATGTGGAATTAATTTGGTTAAATAAAATTTTATTTTATTTCCAAATTAATTGAAAAATAAAAGTTACATTCTTATTTCTTTTGTTTTTACGGAATTTAATTCTGTGAATTTGGATTAATTTTCTGTGTAGTATAAATTCTAATTATAATTTTATTTTATAATTTAGAATTCATGGCTACTGAAACAAATGCTCAAACGAGTACTGGAATGATGGCTGCAATTGCGCCAACCCCCTCTCCTGTTGTGACAGTACCAGTAAATCACGGTGAGAAGGTAGAGAAGTTCTGAGGAATTGATTTTAAAAGATGGCAACAGAAAATGTTGTTCTATCTTACAACTCTGAACCTAGCTCATTTTCTCCGTAGGAATGCTCCTACTCTGAATAAGGATGAAACTGACTGGCAAGTGGTTGCTGCGGTCGATGCCTGGAAACATGCTAATTTCCTTTGCCAAAACTACATCTTGAACGGACTTGACAACACGTTATACAACGTCTACAGTCCTATCAAGACATCAAAGGAACTTTGGGAGTCTTTGGAGAAAAAGTACAAAACAGAGGATGCCGGCTCAAAGAAATTTGTGGTTGGCGAATTCCTGGACTTTGTAATGGTTGATTCTAAGACTATGATCAGCCAAGTTCAAGATCTCTAACTCATTCTGCATGACATTCGCGCAGAAGGCATGTCTCTCAATGAATCCTTCCAAGTTGCAGCCTTAATTGAGAAATTACCACAAGGCTGGAAGGAATTCAATAACTACCTCAAACACAAGCATAAAGAAATGTCTTTGGAAGAATTGATTGTGCGTTTGAGGGTTGAGGAGGACAACCACAATTCAGAGAAATATGCTAGTAAGCATCTTATGGAGTGTAAGGCAAATGTGGTGAAACATGGTCCAAAAGCAAATAAACGGAAGTTTTCTGGAGAAAGCTCATCACAAGGCTATAAAGGAAGGGAAATTAAAAAGTACAAGTTTAATGGAAAGTGTTACATCTGTGACAAAGAGGGACATTAGGCCAAAGATTGTCGTAGCAAAGGTAAAAGCAAAAGAAGAACAAGCAAGAAGCTTGCTCAAGTCCATATGAGCGAAATGGACAATATTTCCAATGATGTAGATGACATCAATCTTTCTGCAGTTGTTTCGGAGACAACCCTTGTCAGAAATCCTAAAGAATGATGGATGGACACTGGTGCTACTCGCCACAATTGTGTTGACAAAAAGATGTTCACATTTTATTCTACAGTGGACAACGGTGAACAACTTTTTATGGGCAACTCCTCAACTTCCAAAGTTGAAGGACAAGGGAAGATTATTCTGAAGAAGACATCTGGAAAGGAACTCACTCTCAACAATGTGCTACATGTACCAGACATTCGCAAGAATCTTGTTTTCGGATTTTTGTTGAGTAAGAATGGGTTTAGGCTAGTGTTTGAGAGTGATAAATTTGTACTTACTAAGGATGGGATGTATGTAGGAAAATGTTACATGTCTGATGGCCTTTTTGAAGATGAATGTAATGACCATTGTACCATCAGTTATTAATAAAAATACATCTTCTTCTTACGTGCTTGAATCTTCAAATTTATGGCACATATGGTAGACTTGGACATGTTAATTATGGATCTTTGCGTAGATTAATTAATATGGAATGTTTACCTAAATTTGACATTGATTCAAATCATAAATGTGAAATTTACGTTGAGGCAAAATTATCCAAAATTTCTTTTCATTCAACTGAAAGAAGTACGTAACCACTTGAATTAATTCATAGTGACATTTGTGATTTTAAATCAATTCAAACTAGAGGTGGGAAAAAAATATTTTATCACTTTTATAGATGACTATACTAAATATAGTTATATTTATTTAATTTGAACCAAGGATGAAGCTTTGGAAACTTTCATTCAATATAAGAATGAAGTTGAAAATCAACTTGGTAAGAAAATCAAAAAAAAACTAAGAAGTGATAGAGGTGGTGAATATGAATAACATTTTGGTGAGTTTTGTAAAGAACATGGAATAATTCATCAAACCACCGCTCCTTACTCACCTCAGCAAAATGAAATTGCTGAAAGGAAAAATAGGACTTTAAAAGAAATGATGAATGCCATGTTAATAAGTTCTGGATTACCTCAGAACTTGTGGGGGTAAGCAATACTTTCTGCTAATTATATATTTAATAAAGTACCCCCGAAAGAAAGTGAATCAAACACCTTATGAAATGTGGCGTGGGAGAGTAGCATCCTACAAATACTTAAAAGTGTGGAGGTGTTTGGCTAAAGTGGCTATTCCTAGTCCTAAAAAGACTAAGATAGGTCATAAAACAGTTGATTGCATTTTCATTGGTTATGCCAAGAATAGTAGTGCATATCGGTTTTTGATTTATAAATCAGAACATACCGAAATGTATGTAAATACTATTATTGAGTCTCGAAATGCATCATTCTTTGAACATGTATTTCCAAATAAGACTGGACAAGAGACTAATACTAATAAAAGATCTTTTGATGCTATTACTAAAAATGATCAAGAACATGATCAAGAGCAAGAGATAGATCAAAATGAGGAAGAGAAACTTAGGCATAGTAAACGTGCTAGAACCTTAAAATCTTTTGGTTCAGATTTTCTAACATATATGGTAGAAAATGAGCCTTTAACTTTTAAGGAGGCTATATCCAGTCTTGAAGCTCCTTTATGGAAAGAAGCTGTCAATAGTGAAGTTCAATCCATCTTGCAAAATCACACTTGGGAGTTAGTTGACTTACTACCAAGTTGTAAACCTCTTGAGTACAAGTGGATTTTCAAAAGGAAAATGAAAGCGAATGGATTAATTAACAAATACAAGGCAAGACTTGTGGTCGAAGGATTTAGACAAAAAGAAGGTCTAGATTACTTTAACACATACTCGCTGGTTACTAGAATAATATCCATTAGAATGCTAATTGCTATTGTGTCTGTGTACAATCTAGAAATTCATCAACTGGATGTGAAAACCACTTTCTTAAATGGTGAGTTAGATGAAGAAATTTACATGGAATAACCAGAAGGTTTTTTTGTTCCAGGAAAAAAAAAGAAAGTGTGTAAATTGGTTAAATCATTATATGGTTTAAATCAAGCGCCAAAGCAATGGCATGAGAAATTTGACAAGGTAATGATGTCAAATGGATTTAAAATTAATGAGTGTGACAAATGTATTTATATTAAAAACACAGACAAAGGTTATATTATTGTATGTCTTTATGTGGATGATATGCTCATCATAGGTAGTAATAATGACATGATTAAAACTACCAAGAAAATGTTGAATAAACATTTTGACATGAAGGACATGGGCATTGCTGATGTAATTCTTGGTATGAAAATTACCAAAACATTAGAAGGTTATGCTTCGTCACAGTCTCATTACATTGAGAAAATACTTGACAAAGTTAGCAAAGATGATGATCATCTTGCTAGAATACCTGTAGATGTTAATTTGTTTCTATCTAAGAATGTACAGGAAAGTATTTCTCAATTAGAGTATGCCCAAATTATTGGAAACTTAATATACTTGATGAACTACACTCGCCCGGATATAGTTTATGCAGTAAGTAAATTAAGTAGATATACAAGTAACCTAGGAGTAGAACACTAGAAAGTAATTATAAGGATTCTTAGATATCTCCGATTTACTCGTAACATTGGGCTTAATTATACTAGATATCCAACAGTACTTGAAGGATACTGTGATGCAAATTGGATATCGGATACTAGAGACTCAAAGTTCACCAGTGGGTATGTCTTTACTCTTGGTAAGGCGGTTGAATCTTGGAAATCTTCCAATCAGACTTACATTTCTAGGTCTACTATAGAATCAGAATTCATAGCTTTAGACAAAGCTGGAGAAGTAGCAGAATGGCTTCGCCATTTCCTTGAAGATATTCCAATGTGGCCACAACTGATGCCTGTTATATGCATACATTGTGATAGTCAATCAGTAATAGGTAGAGCACAGAGTCATATGTCTAACGGTAAGTCATGACACATTCGTCGTCGACATAATACTGTAAGAAAACTACTCTCTAATGAAATTATTTCCATTGAATATGTGAAGTCTAAAGACAACGTAGCGGATCCACTAACCAAAGGGTTAGCAAGAGAGTTAGTTGAGAATTCATCGAGGGGAATGGGACTTAAGCCTATTAAATAAGAGTTATCACAACGGCAACCCAACCTAGTTGACTAAAGATCTCAAGATCTAGGTTCAAAGGGATAATCGAGTTATGAATGACTTAGAAGGATCACTGGGGAGTCAATCTCCTACCCATTTCTATGATGAAATAGTGATGTCTGCAGCATTTTAGGTTAAGTAATACTTTTAATGATTCTTATATCTAGGTAAACCTAGTGGAGTATGGCAGGATATTCTTCATAAGAATCACTTATATGAGTGTGAACTAGGCCGGTTCTATGAGATTTGTGAAGGGCTACAATTCTCTAGAGCACTCATAAAAGACCAGGTTGTTCAGGGCCAAAATGAACACAATAGTGAGAACTAAACAGTGTTTGGTAATATACTGTGTGAGTTCTATTGTCTTGGTTTACACAAACGGCTGAAGAGTTCAAGACCTCATGTTCACTGGTTAGCTAGTAAATCTGATAATGTCTCACAGGGGAAGGTTCAAAGCCAAAAGCTACCTATCCTTTGCAGAATATTTCCAATTTCTGTACTCTCTGTAATTAGATCATATTGTTGCATTTTCTCTTCGTCAAAATTCTATTCATGTAGGGGATTGTTGGAAAAATTGGTTTTATAAGACTTATTTTGGGCTAACTTTGAGCCCAAAATTGAGTGGGCCCCAAACGTCTTTTGGGGTAGGTCCAAAGAGGTGTTGTGTTCCTTGCCGCATGGTAAGTCACAACCATTTATGGATGAATGAGAAGTTGATGTCATTTTTGGGTTCATCGAATGGACAATTAAAGAAGTAAATGTGGGTTTCTTTGAAATGGGTTGTCTTACATTGAAACTTTAAGAGAGCTTTTGTATGTATATAAGCTCTAGAGTACAATACTTGGGTTGGGCCCCAAGGGGCATCCTAAGTTTGTAGAAGAGAGAAGTTATGGACAAAATGAACCTTAGCCCAAACCACCACCCACACTTATGCGCGCTGACGCTGCCGTCCAGCTGGCCGAGCCGAGCCGTGTCGGGCCCAAAATTCATTTGAATTTTTTTCAAAAGTTATTGCGGGAAATTAATTCAAAATTTGAATTTAATTTTTTATGTCCATAAATGTGCCATTTTCAGTCCACAACAGATTCAAATTCAAAGTCTCTGAGTTTTTTAAATCGCCGGACAGATCAAAATTGCGATTATAGCAGTTATCTGTTTGAATTTTGAAACTGCACCTATTAAAAACTATTTCATATCTGTTCAGTTTTTTTATTGCATGAACAGAATTTTTGCCTATCAATACCAACATTTCTAGCAGTGTTCAAGCATCGAAAACAGTATGAAAAAATACATTTTGCTGTCCATATTTTGTTCTTTTACATATATAATCTTCATTCTTGTTTTAGAGAAAATTAAAGAGAGTATGGAACACAAGGTTCTAGTTCGCTGGAAAAATTTGTTTGGAGTGCTACTACAAATTTGTGAAGATCATTGTATCCTGGGAGATAGACGCCACAAAACTGTAAGCTCCGTAGCGAGGCGAATCTGTCTTAAGGACAGAGTGTCACACACTTGACTTGATTTTTTTTATTATACTTCGGTTCGGTAAAATTAATTTGGTACATTATTTATTTTATTTTTTTGGTTTTGTTTTAATTTATTTATTGTATACAGAAGATTGTTCCAACAATTCCTTTTCTTGTTAAAATAATAGGAAAAAAAAATAGTACTTTCAAAACCACCTTATATAATTATAAAATTCTGTATAAATGACAAAATTTGTTATTTGAATATTTTATTTGACCATTATACCCTATCTTTCTTCTATTTCTTTTACAGCACTCTCTCTCTCTCTCTCTCTCTCTGTTTCACTAACTCAATGGTTGTTTATCATCTCTACCATCTTCATCGTCTATTAGCGTCGTTCATCCTCACCGTCGGCTAACAACCACCATTTCTACCATTAAACCACCACTATCTCAAATTTGATATCTACGAACTTATATTTGAGATCAATAACTTCATATCAGAGATATATATAAAATAAAATAAAAACTTAGATTTGATAGAAAAATGAGGAATTGAGATATTGCAATGAAAAATTAAGAGTTTTTTTGTTTGTTTGCTCATAGATCTAAAAGTAAATTTTGACTCTGGTTCATTCATTTAATATGTGCTCTGTTTTTGTAACAGTAAAATTTTGCTCTAGTTAACAACATACTGATCTGCTTAATGACAGTAAAATTTTACTTTGAATCATTGTAAATTTTACTCTGATTCATAGTAAATTTTTACTCTTTTTTTTAATTACAAAATAAAATTTTACTTTGAATCAGAGTAAAGTTTATTATAATTAAAAGTAAAATTTTACTTTGAAACCAACTACGATGATGGCTTTACAGAAGAGTTTTGTGTCATGAACTAGAGTAAAATTTTACTATTGAAAGAATAGATCATCATGAGAAGAAGAAAGAGAGATAGAGAGATAGACTTCGAAAACAGAGGATCAAGAGAAGAGGAAGAAGAAAAAGAAGAAGAAGAAGAAGAAGAGAGAGAGAGAGAGAGAGAGAGAGAGAGAGAGAGAGAGAGAGTGAAAGATCTTTGATGGGCCGTTACACACACCAAAAATTAAACACAAAACTATACCAAATTCTTTCAGAATAATGGCAAGTCCAGGTATCAATCCATAGGGACAATTGTGAAATTAGACTAATTTAATTGTTAAATTCCTAAATTAATTTTGATGAAACGATTGATTGTTCATAACCTAATTTAATAACAAATAAATTAAACTAAGTAATTAAATTATCAATTATAAATAAAATTGGATTTACTGATTGGGGAAAAAGTCTAGGGCAATGAGTTCACCACTAATTATGTAAATAAGGTTTCAATTTGAAATCAATTATGCTACGGTTCAAACAAAATAATACTTCGCAAATACAAGTTCAAAGCATTTATCAAGAAAATCATCACGTTTAATGTACGGGCACACACCATCTCAAGTAGTACGAATCGTTCACTTTAAACTAGGGTAGCAAAACGACTTGTCCCTCGTAGTATGGCTCGTCTCATACCTTAAACATGAAACAAGAGAAAACCATTGTATGGAAAGCATTCAACAATCACATAAAACCGAATACTCAAAGAGATAATGAAAAATATGTATTTGAAACTTCTAAAACACCACATAATTGTTCAAACATTTACATAATCAAAAATCAAAAAGAAATCCTATTACATGGCTAGGGTTTCATCAAAACCCTAGAAAAGAATAACCTAGCCACTCATGGAGGAGTGGGAAGAGGTGGAAGAGATGGGAGAGATGGAAGCCCCCATGGAAGTTGTCTTGAAAGCTTGAGAATCCTTTTTTTTCTCCAAACCCTAGCCTCTCTCTTCTTGGAATTAATTTCAAAACCCTAATCCAACCTCTTTCTTGCCTATTTATACTTTTGTTGCCTTTTAAACAAGTTTAAAACATCGGGCCCATTTTCCAAGAAAAGTCAACGCACGTGCGAAAAAATCAACGCACGTGCGGGAAAGTCAACGCACGTGTAGAAAAAGTCAATGCACGTGCGGGGAACTGTTTTCTCTTCAAATTCTGTATTTTTGCGTATTTTGTGCTCCAAATATGTACAACCTGATTGACATTAAACATACATAAAATACATAGTTTGACAAGCAGGTAAAGTTAAGAGATCCTAATTAACGGCCTCAATGTTGTACAATTTGTCCTTAATCAATCTCAGATTCGATGTTTGTGAACCATTACAAATTGTCATTTTCCGGTGACGACAATTGTGAATGATCTCAGATCTGAAGTTGTAGATGCAACAAATGATGGTGGTAATAAAGATGGTAAAGAAAGAGTTCCATAGTGAGCGGCGGTGGTGCCGATGGAGAGCAACGATTGTCACACCCGAAACTCGGGCATGACTGGCCGTGGCCCACAGGGACTTTGCCCTAGACACACGTAAGCCTAAACATGAACCCAAAATCACAAAAAATGAATTTGACGATAGCCCATAAATAAAAAAATCAAAACCTAATCCAGTGACATGTCACAAGTATAAATGGTAAAACCAGCCATAACCAACTTTCAAAAATATATACTACATGGAACACAAATCGCCCACAAAATAAAATAATTCTAAATAAAATCCAACCACAATGTATGCACAAAACTGACATAACAAGCTAAAACAAAATAATGAATATCCTACAGGTCCATGCAATTGAGTCGCCGTTACGCCATGAGTCCACTCTAAGTTCTTCTAACACCTGGAAGTGATAAACAACTAAGTCAACTGATAACTCAGTGAGTAGCAACATGGATAGTAAATACAGTTTTGAAAATAGAGTTCAATTCCAAAATAAGATATATATCATTGAAACTAGATTGGCATACAGTTTTGATAAAGATAATCTGTTTCAAAAAGATGGTTCCATAGTTCAACAGTTAAAATAGTCATGTCTCTCAAGAATAAGATAAATGACATTTTTTGTTTAAAACAAATTACAACGTGATCACCAATAATTTTTTGGGTACCAAGAATAATAAGTAACATGCCACAAAGTTCTCAAGGCAATAAGTCCGTTGGATCCAATATCAAACCAAGAGTCATCCTTGGGGTGGCAACCCATGCCTTTTCTCTAAGACAATTCGATTGAAGGTCACCTAGCCTAGCCTAGCCTAGCCTAGGTCTCTTCCTTACAATTGTTGAGCACTAGAATCATCACGGCCCAACCCGGGTCTATTCCCTAGTGGCCAGAGTCACCACGCACAGTGAAATAATTTTCCTGGACTAAAATATACAGATGATCTCGATAATTAATACAATTCAGTTTCGCAAAACATGCTAGTTCACCATTATAAATATGAGACCATAACAAATAGTTTACAGTATGCCAAGTTTACACATATTTTAGAAATAATTTAATTCCATTCATAATATAATAATTTATCAAACAGTTTAGTCTTGAAACAACAATTAAATTTTCTAACAGTTCATGGTAGGGGAACATTTATAAAAATATGTAGCATGCAACTAGTCACTTGAAAATGGAATAATGTAATCCTCGAATAGAGTATAAAAGTCCAACTAGTGCTTTGAACAAAGTATTAAAACTACACGTCACTACTAATTCAAACATACTAAAAGGAATAATAAACTAAGTAACCCCAAACTAAAGCGTACTAACACAGCTCAATTCCATTGACTATTACTACTAAATAATACCTAAGTTTATGTTCTTCAAGGTCTCAAATTACTCATGACATTGGTTCAGATCAAAACTTAATTAAAAGTAATTTTAAGATAAAACAGAATTTTAAACAAGTTTGTCTAATCTATTCATTAACTTTGAAAATTAAATACCCACTCTACACCGTTTGAAAAATTCCAAAACCCTCCAGATAACAACTAATATATCCTAAGTTTCAAATCCAAATGGTTTTACTTGATTTGGTTAATAAAATAATTATTTACAATTAATTATGTCTAAATAGGTTGTTTTTTGCAGCACTTTAAAGAAATTAATGGTTCTCCTAGTATACATGAGCAATCAGTGCAAGGAAAAAAAATGTAAGAAACTAGACTCATAACGGGTTCTAATGATGCTAATTTGATAATTTTCTGATTTATACGCAAAGAGAACGACACTTTCGAAGTTACTGTTTTACACCAATTTTTTGGACAGAATTGAACACACTAGTAAATATAGATTTTGACTCCCAAATATTATGAGAAAATTCTGATATGCAATTCAATATGTAATTAATCTATTGTAAAAATTTCAGTTGAAAATTCATCCGTTTGATATGGTTTCTTGATTTTTAAAGTTCGTGATTATGTGCGAAATTCTAAAAATATCCACCCACAATTTAAGCACGAGTTCTACTCCTTAATTGCTTTCAGATTTCCTTAAAACGAAAATATATACACAGAGATTGTTATAGTACAAAAGGTAAGGCAAGACTAAACTATTACATGGGTCACTCATGCACTAATATTTGTGGCCCTAAACAATATACACAGCACCATAGTTACATCCACAACATCTACTTGTATTTGCTTGCAAAAGAAATCAAGTAACCCAAAACCTCCCATCACCAACAACTAATTTTTCACATCACCATCCATCATCCTCACAAGGCAATGATCTTAGCAATTAAATGACCATCAAAATATTTGAGATTGTAAAATTATTATTATTTAATTATTTACTTTATTTTTATATTCGGGTTCTCACAACAATGGCACCGATAAAGAGAATGGTGAAAAGTGCGAGACAGAGAGAAGAAAGATTGAGATGAGAGAGAGTGATTACAAGTTTATACACACACACACACATATATATGAGAAGGTATTATAATAAAAGAAATAAATTTTAAAATACTAGGAGATTTTGAAAGGATCTATACAATTCTTGTCCTTTTGAAGGACAAGTTAGATACTGAGTGGTCTATCACCAAATCCTCCCTTTTCAAAATATGTGGTCTATTTTGATTTAAATTTTTTTTACATCGATATAAATTGAATTGCATAAAATATTATATTATATTTTTAGATTTTAATTCTTTATACATTAGAAGATAAGTGATTAATAATATATGGAGTAATGCTAGAGATCTCAAAAATTTTACCAAATTTTTTACCAAATGTCTCACATAGGTGTGGGACCTACATACAACCCACATGGTGTGCGTCCCACACTCATATGAAACATTTGCTAAAACTTTTGGAATTCCTAACATTTTTCTAATATATGTTTTGTAAATGCAGACATTTATAAAACAATTTTACTCTTTTTTTCTTTATTTATTTTTAATATAAAATTTTACAAATTTTTATAAAACCTGTGAAAATCTCATGAATTATTTTTCTATACGAAACTGACAAAACCAAATAATAGTAAGTGGTGTGTTTGAGTTTATTAACCAACAAAACCAATGGTTGAACGGTTTGGTTCAATATTAAATTTTTTCTCTGTCCGACCAAACCGAACCACTTATGCCTTAATTCAAAGTTTTGATTTTAGAAAGAATTTATTCAAATATATTAAGGTGATCTTGAAAAGCCAAAGATGTTATATTTTGTGAGTTGAAAATTTTATTTCTTTCTCAAGGTTCAAGTAATTTTTTTCAATATATTTAGAACCTTTAGCTTCACTTATTTTTTTTAATGGTATACCATATCTATATTATGTATATATATATATAAAGTAAAATGGGATTTTTAAGGAGAAGTATTCTCATAGCTCTAATGTTTCAAATTAAAATTCTTAATTTTTTATTTTAAATAATTAAAAAAAATTCTATTGGTTAACTCTCATTTAAGCATTAAATTTTTTTCAATATTCCTTGATTTATGGCTTTTAGAAAAGTAATTTCCTCTATTTCAAAATTTAAATTTGAGAGCTGATAAATATGGCAAGTAATCTATTAATTTAAATTTAAAATTGACATAATATAAATTTAAAATTATAATGATCTATCTCATTATTTATGAGTTTCATAATGAACTAGATTTAAAAAAAATAAAATAAACAAACAATAAGACAAGTGTATCAACTCTAGAAAAACTTTATATCAAAACTTCAAATACACATCAAGCATGCAAATTTGATTATTAAAATTGTTAAAATTAATCACCCTGTTTGTTTTCACTTTTTAGAATTCACTTTTCAAAAAAATTTACTTTCTTGTTTTTCATATTTTTTTTATTTTTACTGAATTTTTTTAATATTTTAAGCAATTTTTTTTAATTTTTAGACACAGCTAACATAAACACACTTAAAAGTATAATTTTTGTGAAAAAAATCTTTAAAAAATTCACTAAATAACAAAAATACAAAAAATTATAAAAATTCAGTATATTTTTCTTATTTTTGTGTATTCATTATTTTTTTAAAAATATTTTTTTCACAAATATTTTACTTTTTAGATACATGTAAATAAGGTGCATCTAAAAAAGTTTTAAAAAAATGCTTAAAATTTTAAAAATATTCACTAAAAACAAAAAACACGAAAAAGAAAAAATTTAATTATTAGAAAACTGAAATCAAACACATTGAATGATTTTATTGATAATAAAAAATTCATTATATTTTAAAATAGAATATATTTATTTGGTGTAGAAATAAATTCTTGATTTTTTGTTTTATTTTTTTTAAATCTTATTAGTTAACCCATCAACCAATATAATTTATAATTTATAATTGCCAACTCTATCACATAATTTATGGTTTGTATTGTGATTTATTTATGGATAAATTGCACTTTGTCATTTTTATGTTTGACCATTTTATTACTTTGATCCTTCATATTTTAACTTTTTTTTAATTTACTCCAAAAACTAATTTATTCCACAAGGACTAGCCGATCGGCTAAAAAGATGGCCGGTCGGCCATTAATGCAGAAAGTGCCCAGATTGTTGACACCTGTCTTCCACTCAACACCTTGTCTTCTACAAATGCCCTAGCTTCGTAGTTTCTCCATTTCAACTCAGTTTTTGCACCAAATGGACGCATTCCTTGTCCAAAATCTCACAAGTTGGATTGCTAACTTGGATGGCTCGGAAAAGCTGAATTTCCGGGGCTTCGGAATAAATGCACTATTCATGCTGAGCCGCACCCCGCTACGTTTTTCGTTCCTTCATGCTGCGGCAAGGTGTTGGAATTCGGTAACTCATGTTTTTAGCTTTGGCGGACAAGATATGTGTCCCACTTTCGAAGACTTCCAAGTTTTGATGGAGTCCGAGCATGAGGAAGAGATCTTGCCTCAATTCCATTTTGGCCACATCCAAGCGTTAGGATGGATGTGATGGCTCACTTTGCTTGACGCTCGGTCTTTGATTTGCGATGGAGAATTAGACATCCCTAGCTTGATTCATCAGTTTTCTAATGCTGGTGACTGCGACGATCATCACTGGCAGGGCTTTCGGCGACACGCCCTCTGCTTGTGCATGTTGTCTTATTTCTTGCTTGCCCAAGGCTCCGGAGGGTCTAGCGTCCGTTTGATTAAGGTTGCCCAAGGCTTGAAAAATGGCAAGAGCTGTATTGCCATGACGGTAGTTGAGACATTGATGGGTTTAGATGCCTTCCATTGCCGAGAGACGACTAGATTCGTGGGGAGTCCACTACTGCTGCAGGTAATGTTTCCCACCCTATCTCACATATATTTCTCACATCACTCGGCCCTCAGGCTCAGTTTTTCTCTTAAAACCCTTTTCTCACTTTTCTCTCCACGTACACCTCTCTATTCTTTAATCTCTCATTCTTCATCCCTTCCCAGATATGGTTGATGGATAAGTTGAAGGTTATGGACTCATGCCCAGGATATTCAGCTCGCAACTATTTCTTCTGGCGATGTCTAGTCGATGCCCCTGATGAAGGATGGTGGTGCGAATGGATGTGCAGTCTATCTGCTGCCAATGTTGCTTGGCACTGCCCCTGGCTTAATCCGCCGGCGATGAGTTACAGCATGTCTTGCTAGCCCGGGATTCAGTTGATTGGCCTGACACACTGTGTCTTTTACTTTCCATTCTGATTCCGGCACCAGTTCGGACATGATTGGACTTGTCCGGAAGAAGAGATAGAGTACCCTGCCGCATTTCCAGTCCGAGGCGCATAGCTAGCTCGGTATGCCACAGCACGGAGGACGAGAAAGCTTCTGGCCCCCGCTCCCACTTTCAGTTGCACCTTGTCTGATGAGTGCATAGCTTGGCTTGATGAAGAGGTGCAGGTTGGGCCTACTTTGGCATCAGAGGCTTCCACAAGCTCTGGGAAAGGACGCAGGAACACCTGACTATGCCCCGAATTTATTGCTTTATCAGTACTTTCAAGTTTTCTTTATGAATGTAATAAAAATAAATTTCAATTTGTATTCAAGAGTATGAGAACTCTGTACTGAAATCAATGTAATTGAAGGGTGTGGGTACTGAAAATTTTCCGTTTGGTCCAAAAATGGTCTAAGTCGTAAAAAGATTAATTTGAGTAAAATCAACTTTTATTAAAACTTTTCAAAACCATTTTCAATATGGATCACAACTGGACACGCCCGAGATCGATCACTGAGATGTACAACCCCGGATCCAGCAACTGGAAAGTTGCCCTCAGTTTGAATATCACTGCACTGGAGATTATAACCGAGCTCTTGAATGCAGAATAAACAAAGATGACCAACATGATCACACAGACTAAGTTGATTTGGAAGTGTTTATGGCTGGACTTTAGGATGAAGTTGCCTACGTATCCCGAAGATGGGAATCAAGCCTTACGTAGTTCGGTTGAGGTTCACTCATGTGTTAACCCTCTCATTTTGCGCTCTAACTTTTGCCAAGGCCGCCATTTCTGGATTTTCAACCTTGCGAGCTCAGCTTTTATCATTTCAAATTTTCTGTGCTCTAACTTTTGCCTAGGTCACCCTTTCGGGTTTTCGGCCTAGCGAGCCACTCAGGGAAAGTATTTCTTCAACTTGTCCATGTTGATCGGCTGGGAGAATTCTAGGCCATCTAGGTCTATTAGAACGACAGCGCCACCCGACCAAATAGACTTGATGATGTAGGGACTAGTCCAATTGGGTCTGAACTTGCCCCTAGGGTCGTGGATAGGAGCTCGGTTGTCTTTGAGCACTAGATCCCCCTCTTTCAAATTCCTGGACTTAACCTTCTTGTTGAAAGCCCTGGCAACTCTTCGTTGATAACCCTAGACGTGATACAGTGCTTTCAGCCTTCTTTCATCAAAGAGGATGAGTTCTTCGAACCTACTTTGCTGCCAATCTGCCTCAGCTATCTGACACTCAGCTAGTATCTGTAATGACGGAACCTCAACTTCGATAGGCAGAACAGCCTCCATTCCATAAACCAAGGAATACGGAGTTGCTCCAGTAGAAGTTCGAATTGAAGTCCGGTAGCCCCAAAGAGCAAATGGCAGCTTATCCGCCGCCTCGAGGTTTCCACCATCTTCTGCAGAATGTGCTTGATGTTCTTGTTGGCGGCCTCAACTGCTCCGTTGGTTTGCGGTCGATATGTAGATGACTTATGAAAAGCCACGTTGTACTTCTCCAACAAGTCGATCACCTCCTTTTTGAAGTGGGAACCATTATCCGAAATAATCTCATTTGGGACCCCATAGCAACAGATGATGTTGTTCCTGATGAACTTAGCAACGTGCGATGCCTTCAACACCGCATAAGATTGGGCCTCAACCCACTTCGTGAACTAGTCTAGCCCTACCAGAATGTACTCATGCCTGTTGGACCCCTTCGGAGTGACAGCCTCAATCACATCAATCCCCTAGACTGAAAACGGCCATGGCGAAGTCATGTTGTATAGCTTTGACGGTGGGATGTTCATGCGGTTTGCATGGATTTGACATTCGTGGCATCGCCGGACAAAGCCAATACAATCCTCCTCCATGGTTGACCAGTAATAACCCTGTCTGAGAATCTTCCGGGCTAGCATCATCTCGCTCATGCGCGCTCTGCACTCTCCTCCATGGATGGCCTTCATCAGGCGCTTGGATTCTTCAGCATCAACGCATAGCTTATGCATCCCGAGATGACTCTTGTATAGTTTACCCTCGCAGACGATGAACCGAGCAGCCATTCTTCGAATTGCCCTCTTATCTTTGGTATTTGCCCCTGGTGGATAAGCTTCCTTTTCCAAGAAGTTCCAGATGTCGTAATACTAGGGGTTCTAATCTTGTACCTCATCTATGGCAGCAATCAACTCGTAGGCCGACACGAATTTCTATTCAATGATGATCGGACGCATCCGGACTCCGAAAGGGATGTCTATCATAGAAGATAGAGTTGCTAATGAATCTGCGAACCTGTTGTTCTCTCTTAACAGATGAGCGAAGTTCAGTTTCTCAAACCGAGGAATCAAAACGTCCAAGGTCTGGCGATAGATTCTCATCTTTTCTTCTTTAACTTTCTAATCTCCTTTAGCTTGAGATACAACAAGGTTCGAGTCCCTGATGACATTCAACCGTTTTGCCCCTAGTTCCAGGGCGGCATCTAGTCCAGGAATACATGCCTCATATTTTGTCTCATTGTTCAACACTTTGAACCGGAGTTTGAATGCTAGAGGTATAAGGGAATTGTCGGGTGCTATCAGCAACACCCCTATCCCATACACGTATTGGTTTGACGCTCCGTCAAAGTACATCGTCCAAGTCTCTTCTTTAACATGCAGAATGACCTCATCTGGGAACAGATATTCAACTACTTCATCCCCTTCAACTGGGTGGTCGGCTAGGAATTCCGCTACCGCTCTCCTTTTCACTAACTTACATGTCATGTACTTTAGATCAAATTCGGAAAGCAGAAGCAACCAACGAGCTAGCTTACTCGTAAGTGCCGATTTCTCGAAGAGATATTTGATGGGATCTAATCTCGAAACCAGTATTACAGAGTGAGCTAATAGGTAGTGCCTCAGCTTCCTGGTAGCCCATACCAAGGCCAGACATGCCTTCTCCAGCGGAGTGTAGCGGGTCTCGTAATCCAGCATTTTCTTGCTCAAGTAGTAGATAGCCTTCTCCACTTTGTCCTTAGACTCTTCTGCAAGCATGCAGCCCATAGTCGTTTCAGTCACTGATAGGTACAGAATCAACAGTTTCCCCGGCTTAAGCGGTGACAACACAGGTGGGTTCTGTAAATATTGCTTGATCTACTCGAAAGCAACTTGGCATCGGTCGTCCCATTGGAACTTTTTTCCTTTCTTCAGGAGACCAAAGAGTGGTTCACAAGTCAAGGTTAATTTTGCAGTAAATCATCTTATGAATTGCACTTTACCTAGAAAGCCTCGTACCTCCTTTTCAGTCCTTGGTGGTGGCATTTCTAAGATGGCCTTGATTTTAGAAGGATCGACCTCGATACCCCTTTGTGCGATCAAGAACCCCAGCATTTTCCCTGCTGTAACACCAAATGTACATTTCTGAGGATTGAGTCGCAACCGATACTCTCTGATTCGTTGGAAGAATTTTTGCAAGGTGGTGTAGTGGCCCTCTCTTTCCTTGGACTTGACAATCATGTCGTCCACGTACACATCAACCTCTTTATGGATCATATCATGCAAAATTGTGGTTGCAGCCTATTGATACGTAGCCCCAGCATTTTTCAAGCCGAACGGCATCACCCTATAACAATAGGTTCCCCATGGGGTAGTGAAAGTAGTTTTCTCCTTGTCTTCAGGTGCCATCAAAATCTATTTATAGCCTAAAAACCCATCCATGAACGAGAGCAGCGCATGCCCAGCAGTGAAATCCACTAATTCGTCGATATGCGATAGAGGAAAGTCGTCATTCGGACTGGCTTTGTTCAAATCCCTGAAGTCCACACATATCCGAATTCTGCCGTCCTTCTTCGGCATCGGAACTATATTGGCCAACCAAGTAGGGTATTCAGATACCAACAGGAACCCTCGTCAATCTGCTTGGTGACTTCTTCTTTGATCTTCAGAGCCCAGTCCGGGCAGATCCTTCGAAGCTTTTGCTTAACAGGTCGGGCCTTTGGGTCAAGAGGGATCTGGTGCTGTACAATCTCAGGATTGATTCCAGGCATGTCTTCGTAGGACCACACGAAAACATCTTTGAAATCTTTTAACAAAGCGACTAAGCGCTCGCGCTCCTCTGAAGACAACGTGGACCCGATCTGGACCAGCCGCGGGTCTTTCTTAGTACCAACATTAATTTTGGTGATTTCATCAACCAAAGGTTTAACAAACCTCTCCTGCTCTTGATCAAGTAAATATTGCAAAAATGGAGGAATTTCTTCCTCGTCGTTTTCATCAAAATTTTGAAAATCCTGATTAATGCAATAAATTAAAGGCACAGAAAAGTACTCGGAAGCCACAGCCGTACTATTCTCATTAATAACATCCAGTCCGCCTGATTCCTCTGTTACAACAGACTCAAAGGAAAAAGAAAAAGGCGACCTAGACAGGACAGTGGCATTTGGGTTATCACCCCCAAGAATATCATACTCAGACTCAGACGAGCTGGAACCTGTTTCCGACTCCATAGACTCAGTGGAATCAGATTCCGGCTCACTACTTGACCCGGAACTACTCATTAAAAAGCCCTCCTCATATTGCCACACCAAGGAGGGTGTGATGGATGCATCAAGAATGCTTGAAGATAGGCCCACAGCTGCTTCATTCCCGATCATGGAAACTGAGAAGTTATCCCCCAAGCACTTTGGTATGATCTGAGGATCTGAGAGTAGACAAGCCAATGCTACCCCCATCTCAATTTCTGTGCTCTCGGAATCCTCCTTCTTGCACTGCTTAGCCTTAGCTGGTGGGTCTGTCTGCTCTTCGGCAATGTCATCCCCGGACAATTACAAGTCAAAGAAAATCTCAAATCCCGGCAAGCGCCACCTCTTTGCATTTATCCAGGGCTCCGGAAAGCCACAGAATGGGAAGTCTTCCCCCTCCTGGATGAAGCGTCCATTCAGGGTCCCCTGGATAGGTCGGTGCACTAACTCGTAATGCTTCCCGGCTTGTTTGGCTCTGGCTCTTCCGACCATCTCTTTTCCTTTCCTCGCCCAATCCTCTTTGGTAGACAGATAACCTAGGCCAAAGGTATATGGGTTGTGCGGCACTTCGGCCGATACTGCAATGCCTTTCTAGCCACTTCGCCCTAATCCCATCTCGGGGATGTACTGAAGCTTGTTCATAAGGTAGACAGATTGTGCATTGACGTATAGCCCCTCATCAATTGCTAGCATATCTTGTACAACCCAAGCCTCAGCTAGGGTGAATCCTAACAAAAATACATCCTCCGCACCATGCTCAATCTCCAGAACTGGTGTAGAAACCTCTGGCGGCGGATGTATTGAAGAATTTCCAAATACGATTGCCACCCCCTTCCCATGGAGGTACTTCAGCATTTAGTGTAGGGTGGAAGAGACGGCTTTCACCTGGTGCAGCTACGACCGCCCTAGGAGTAGATTGAATGTGGCGGGAACATCCAAGACATGAAAATCAATATCCAGTTGCCCTGGACCAACCTAAGTCCGAATCTGTACAGTCCCCATCACCTCTCGACTGGTATTATCATAGGCCCATATCACTTGGGCAGTAGGCACAAAATCCGTGGGCTTCAACCCAATAGGATATGTCGTCCTTGACGGACACACGTTGATAGCAGATCTTGTGTCAACGAGGACCACCGGTATCCATTTCTCTCTACACTCCACAGAGATGTAGAGTGGTTTGTTATGATCTGAGCCCTTAGGCGGCAGTTCCTTGCTAGTGAAGGTCAAGGTTGGGGAAGCTCAGCCCTACCAACTGCTCCAGAGTTGTATCGATTAAAAGCTTGGCCCTGTCCATTGCAGAAAGGACAGCTTGTCTGTGAACTCTTGAGGCCATAAGCAGTCCCCAGATGGAGATGTCTGCTTGAATTTTCTTAAGCTGTTTCAGTACAGCCTCCTCCTCAAGCAGTTTTTCTTTTTGCCTCTCCGCTTCTTTGTCCTTCCCGGACGCCTTTGGCTAATCCAAGTGTGGGGGCTTGAAATACCACCCACTCCTGGTCATATGGTCAACCTCCTCAACATACCAAGTATCATCCAGTTAGTTTTGCCCACAATCTTCGTCAGTGTGGGCAAGACGTAAGTCATCGTCTTCCCACCACATCCTCGCAAGAACCGATGACAACTATCCGCCTGCTGTAATCGCTTTTGTTCTCACAAAGACATTCCGTCCCCGCAGGGGCTTTGGCCTTCCTAGCCCTATCAAGATCCTCGATCTTTTCCTGCTCAAGCCGCTTCAGTGCAGCCTCCTGTTTAGTGTCTACTGTACTCAAACTGCCCGGATCCCGAGCAAAATTCTTAACATCGATGCTCTCCAGCGATCCCTCTTGATTCTCGGCCATTCCGGCCACTGCTGATATCCCAGCTTCTGATTGCCCCTGTTCTGGGTGAGGTACCTCAACAACATCTAGCTCGTCGCTGAGCCACAAAGTATTTTCTGCCGATCCGTCCAAATCAAGCCAGTTGATAGTCACGTCCCCCAGATCTTGCTCGTTGAAGAACTGTAGATTGGCAATATCCTCTTCCAGCTCTGCTAGGTCATCTAACCACTGACTAGGTCCATCTTCCCGAACCACACTGATCTCTGCCCCAGCTGGCAGCTCTACCCCCGGCTTAACCTGATCTGTTGATGTGATATAACCACTTGGGTTGTACGCAAAGCTTCCAGACCCCTTAGGCTCTGAATCATCATTTCCATCTGCCCCCAAAGTTATCCCGGTTCTGTCTTTGACAGTCACCACCACCGGTTCGGGTTGGGTTTGGGAGATGCTCAACATGCACAAGTTCGTGCTGTCTGGGATGAACACCTGAGGCTTGGATAAGTTGGAAAGTGTGATGTATATGCTCGGGTCATATGGAATGGCCGCGGTTTGGATTAGGTTGATGTGCTTGGGAGGTGGAGCTTGGTTATATGGTAGGAGTGGGTTGGTGGTGACATTCGGCTTCTCTGGAGGTACGATCACCTTGTTATCGATAAGATCCTAGATCTCATGACACAATCTATAGCACGAGTCAGTGTCATGATCATGTTGTTGGTGAAAGGCATAGTATTTGGCCGGGTTATGGGAGAAAGGAAGTTTGCCTGGTAATGGCCGCGGCTCCAGGGGCTTCAAGTGCCCTTTCCTGATCAGAACCCCCAGAGCTTTGGACAGAGTCATATATAGTGGAGTAAAGGTTCTCTGGCCTCGGGGTGGATATCTGGCTATTTGCAAGCTAGTTTCGGACGCACTGGTGAAGGGTGTAGCTGTAAGTGTTTTTGGAGTGGTGGTGGTGACCATGCCCACATCAGAAGTCTGCAAGCAAGACTACTCGTGCTCAGATTCAATCGCGGTAAATGCCCTCTTGGGCTGTTCCCTGTCGTAGTCAATCAGACCCTGCTTCATAGTGTCCTCAATCTGTACCCCAATCTTGTGTAAATCCGCAAAGGTGGGAAGGGGTAAGACGATTATCTTTTGCATCAGCTTGGGTTGGAGGTTGCGCACAACCATCCGTATCTGATCCTTGTTGACCAGCCTGATGGTCATCATAGAAGCTTTGGCCCTCCAACGGGTTACAAAGTTGGAGAAGCCCTCTTTCGGCTCTTGTCTGGTTGTCTCAAGATCACGAGTTGTGATCTCGATCTGCGTGTTGTAGGAGTATTGAGCTATAAAGGCCTCAGCCATCTCCTCACAACTTCTCTTGATAGAATCTTTCAACTTTGCATACCAAATAGCCGCAATACCCGACAGGGTCCGACCGAAGAGGGAAAGCTTTTGTAGTTTAGAGAGGCCCATTGGCCTTAGGATATCCGAGAACAATTGCAAATGTACCATGGGGTCCCCAGAACCATCAAAGCGGTCTATATGCGGCATCTTGAACCGGTCCGGCAAAGTCACCACCGAATTGGTGTACTCATCCTCTATGTCCGGAATGGAATTAACGCCTTGAGCCTTTTTGAATAGTTTTTCTAACTTGCTCACTCTCAGCGCTGTTGGATCCACCTCAAATTCAAACGGTGTATCCATTAGATTAGTCGGTGCTTTGGACAGCTGAGGTAGGATTGGGGGTAGAACTGGCCCCGTTGGGACGTCCGTATTCTCCTGGACGTTTGCAGTTTCCCCGAGTGTTGGAACTCTGAGTGGGGGCGGAGGTGGATGCGAAGCAGATGCTCCGGCTTGCTGTGGTTGCTATTGTTGTCAAGTCCGCAATCGCCATCTCGCTGAGCCACAACCTCGCCTAACGCTGCAAACTGTTCATGGGCAGCATCCCACTGCATGGCTTGCATAGTCTCTTGGAGTTGATGCATCATGTCCTCCATACTTGCCATAGGGTGCTAGTCTAATTGAACAACAGGTATATCTCTCTGCGGTAGAAACATAAACCTCATTAACTACTCATCAAGGGGGTGGATAAGGACCATCGATCTAGTAAATCATTGATCGATGAATCAGGCCTAACTGACCTCCATTTGGTAATCGGGGGTAATGAAAAAAAACACTACTTGTTTGTTTATTAGATCTCGGATCGATGAAGTCTTCGACCTCTGATCCAGAGTGCTTGGGGAATATCTGGCTATTCGGAAGCAATGATGCTAAACTACCTTGCAAAAAGACAAATAAAGCATAATAAAGAAACAATAAACAAAAAAAGGGACAACACTTCGGCTTGAATAAAGACAACACACATTTGTCATTTCACAAGTTGAAAGAACTATTCTCAAACACTGATCACTATTCCCAAATCATTGCCTCAAATCTGATACCCTCAAGTAAAACTGATTCCCCAAATACTGATGCCCGCAGGCATGATACCCAGACTTGCAAATTGATACATATAACCGGTAGAGACACACTCTAACAGCACATATCAAGCAAGTAAGAGCCAAAACACCCCTATGGAGGGGTAGCGTTTCCTTGTCCTATCTTGTCAGGAGCTAGGGTTTTACTACGCATGCAGTGGTTTCAAACAACCTGCAATCGGGTAAGCAACCTGTCCTAGCTTGGAATGGTCACTACAGTTTCTGATATGCAACTAGGTCGAATGGTCAAAAAGGGTGCCTTGGTGACAACCGACGTTTGTGTTCCCATCGTGGCAGAGCCCGTAATCGGTCAGGAATAGCATATTGCAAACACTGTGACTTATGCGCACTAATGCAAATGCAATGCAAAGAAATACATAAGTGTAAACAAAATAACATATCATGAGTTCGAGTCAAGTTCTCTAAATCCCTAGCAGAGTCGCCAGAAACTGTAGACCGCCCGAACTCCGCTCTACGCGCGAGGGCGCGAATCGTTGTTCTTAGCTGCTATAGTTCAGACTCCTGTCACGGCTCTGATTGTAATCTCAGAAAGTGCAATGTAAGACTAATAAATCACCAAAGAGTCCAAATCTGGCAATTGGTTTTGAAAAATCAATTTCGAATCAAAAAGCGCCAAACATGGACTACTTTGCCAGATTTCAGAGTCGCCACCTAAATATTTTGTTTTGGGAAATTTAGGAAACCCTGACTCGTGCCAAAGGCCACGTGTCCGTCATCACCAAATTTGCCTTAGCTCAGAAACTTGGGTACGAGAGGGGAAGGTCCTGAAATGAGCACCCCCGCTCGCCCGATCAAAGATCGGCCTCTACTAAACATGATATGTTATTTTTGAAAACACATGTGTTCTTATTCCGGTTTATTAGCTAGCTTACTATGTGATGCACACAACATACAAGTATAGACTAAATCACTTAATTTGGAACAAAATATCTCATGTTTGTTTTTCAAAAATGGTTTGGAATTGCTACTCGCAAGTAGGTTAAAGTGCGGATTTACCATCCTCAAGTGGGCTTAAAACAACATGATTTTGATGGATTGTTCCAATTTAGGCAATCAAGCCTTCATCCACAGGCACTCATGCAGTTAAACACATAAGCACATAGCCTCAAGGCAAGCATGCTATACATGGCAACATACACATCTCATGTAGTATGCTAAAGCGTAAACATTCACAGTGTGCTCCAAGCCAAAATAGAAGCTAGTTAGAAATCATGCATGACCCTAGCTATGTTAAGATGCCTAATGCAACACATGCATGACGTAACTAAGTAGGCTCGGCTATCTACAATGGCATGTGAATGCAACACTTGATAACATGCTTTGAAACACATATTCAAGTAAGTATATTGAAATACAATGCGGTTTGAATGATGTGCCGAGCCTAGTGCATGCAAGACAGATGAATGGATGCACGCATGCAAAGCATAAGTATGCCAATTGAAACATGCCCTAAAACTAACCACCGAAAGCTAATAAGTAAAAGGGAGAAAGACGTGGGGTTGGAAGATATTCACACACTCATGCACACTTATTACAACATTGTGCCCTCTCGACGGAGGGTCCAAATAAATCAACTAACTAGCTATGCTAAGCTAATTAGAATGTTACAAAACAAATCAAATGACTAATTTACACGAACTAATCGTAAGTAATGAGATGACCTCGCGAGCAAGGAAGAGATGCATGCTCGGTCGGCTTCGCTCGGAAATCCACTACCATGCCTCATGTTGCCTCTGTTTGCACTCTTTTGGACTTTTGAAAATTGTGCCAACTTCCAAGATGCTTCTGATCCACATTTGGAACATGTTGAGGGGTGGTCGGCCAAGAGGAATGGCCATCGGCCAGAGTTTATGGCTATCGGCAAATTTTGATAGCCAATCGGCAGACTTGGTGGTCGGTCGGCAGCTCTGATGGCCGGTCGGCCACTACTTCCTGCAATTTCTCCTTTTGTTGCAATAAAGCACAAACAGAGGCATGGCAGTGTATTTGCAAGGAAATATGTGTGCAACCACACTCCTTATCATGTCTCAAGCTCAAAAGAGTGTAGTGCTCAACTCTCAAGCCACCAATCACACATCTCAATGCATGATGGCCAAAGAGTCGAGCTTGCACAATTTCGATGAATGCACAAGTAACACATAGGACTTGATGAGCCTATACCTCTATCATGCTTTGATCAAGAGGGTCAGTGACAAAGAAATGAGGCGCGTTTCATCACTTCAAGTATGAAACGCCTCTCGTTTCTCGTGTTTGGATTAAAATCCAATCCAAACACAATGCAATGTGACAACATGCAAACAACATGCAATGCAAGAACATGCAAACAACATGCTATTTTACCAATGCTAGAATGACATGCACCAGATTCTACCATGCAAACAATGCATGCGAGATATGTTTGGAGGCCAAGAACATCAAAGCTAGTAAAGAGCATCATACAAGAGGCATCCAATACAATGCTCCATGGACTTAAACCACATATGGACAGACCTAAGAGGCTCCAAAATAGTGGCCAACACACCAAAACTTAGGCACAAAAGGGGCAAGAACACATGCTCATGTGATGGCTCATAAACTAGGCATAAGGGTCAACTTTCAAACACAATGAAGAAGTGACGAATATGAGAGCATGGCATAGGTACAAGCACTATAATCATGTGAGAAATAATGACATATCATGCAAGCAACACAAGCATGGCATGCTAGGGCCCTTAAGCATTAAAGCTAATGAAGTACACATCACTAAGGCTATACAATGTGATGCTCAATGGACTAAACCAACCCTAAATAGTCCTCATGCATGCCAAAATAATGGCCAAAAAGATCTGAAATGATGGCAATAAAAGCAATAAAATGTGTGCTCATACATTGGCCCATCAACTAGGCATGAAGGTGCAACTCTCAAGAGCACTTAAAGAGTGAAAAACATGGAAGTGTGACAACACTATATGCTCTAAAATATCATTCCAAATGATGCCAAAACATGCACATATAACAAATGAGACATGCTAGGAGGCTCAAAGCTTAAGGCTAGCAACGGTACTTGCACCATAGCCATATCAAGCAAGCCCCAAAGGGCCAAGGTGACTCAAAACCATCCCAAGGCAGGTCAAAACAAGGCCAAAAACATGCTTGAACATAGCCAACACATGCTAGAATTAGAGGCATGAAGCATGGAGCATACTAGGCCAACAAAGGGGATTACACTACAAGTGTGAAAACCAAGCAAGAGATGACTCTACCAACCAAAATCAGAGTTAAGGCACGTTAAATAATGGCCAAAAACATGCTGAAATGGAACCAATACATGCTAGAAAGGTGAGCTAAAACCTTAAGCATACAAGGCTAGTTTGCAAGGATTACACTACAAGTATATAAAGCATGCAAGGGTGGCCTAAACTAAGCCAAAAAAGAGGTATGCCATACTAAAATAAGGCCAAAAATAGGCTAAGATGGAGCCAAAGCAAGCTTAACAAACATGCTTCTTTAATGAGCCATCAACACAAGCACACATGAGAAGAGGAGGGGGGACAACCCCCACCCAATTGGGGCCTCAAAACACACTTTCCATCACTAAAATTCCTCTGGAATTCAATGGTGAAGAGGCCAAACAAAGGCTAAAAAAGAAGCTTCAAGGGATGGCTCAAAAGCCTAGCAAATAAAGCATACAAGGGGGTGAAACACCCCCAACACCAAAGAAGCCTCAAACAAACATTTTAAGCACTTGAAAATGAAGCTTTTTGCAGTTTAAAATTAAGCCTAAAACATCATGCAAATAGGGCCAAAGACTTAATAAAAAACAAAGCTATAAAGAGGGTGAAGACTCACCCTTGAAGAACAACTTCAAAGCAGCAACTTCTGAGGCAAAACCAAGCTTAGGAGCTTCAAACAAACTTGCAAGAACCTCAGCTCAAGAGTGAAGGTGTTTCACTAGGTGCTTTAGTGAAAAAGTGTGAAGGAAAACCACTTTAAGGCACAAACAAGTGCAAATATAGAGAAAGAGGGAGAAATATAGAGAGAGAAAGGTAGCTTGTCTCTAATGCAAATTTCAGAACCTCTGGAAAGGGAGATGGACCTCCCCTCTTATAGAAATCCAAGTCTCAAGCTTGTTGAACAAGCTAGAGGCTTGGTTCAAGGATGAGTTCTATGCTCACCAGCTGTCACAGCTGGCAAAGAAATATCTGGAAAAGCACATAAAAAGGCCTCCGCCAAAAAGTATGGTCGACTGGCCATGAAAGGTGCCAACCGGCCACCACTGATGGCCGATGGAAAGAAGGAATGGCCGATAGGCATGGGGCCTGGCCGATGGGTCGTAGGGCTGGCCAACAAGCCACCCCCTTCCCTCAGAAACAAAGCCACAAGCTCTTGGTCCACAACCAAGCACAAAACAAACAAGTTGAGAGGCTCCAAGGCAAGGCGCGCAGCCGAGACCTTCAGAAACTCAAAACGAACACGAGCATGGATGATCATCGAGTGTTCAAACGATAACGTCCAAGTCTTGAGGATGGTCAAAAATGGAGTGTCTACACATTTGCATAGGTGCGCCTAAGTCATAGTGTTTGCCATCTGTTATTCTTGAATGGTTTGCCGGAGGCTCGCTTGGAAAAGCTTGCCAGAAGGCTGACCGGTTGCGGCCTTTGCCACGATGGGAACACAAACCTTGGATCTGGACAACCACTGTACCGTTTGATCCCCCTTTCACTTCTCGGTGTTAGGGGTGAGAAGTGTATTAGGTGGTCTTGCTGAGGCACTCCTTTTGACCAATTGACCTAGTTGCATATAGGAAGCCATAGAGACTGTTCCAAACTAGGACAGGTTGCTCACCTGAATGCAGGATTATTTGAAACCGTATGCGTGCGTAGTAAACCCCTAGTTCCTGAAAAAAACTAGGACAGGGAAACCTTACCCCACCATAGAGGTGTTTTGGCTCTCACTTACTTGGTATGTGCTTTACAGTGAAACTATACAGGGATGTGCATATCAGCTGCCAAGTTAGTGTTTGTTTTGGGCCAAAATTCAGTAAAGAGTAGAGTCATTCAGCTATGCTCATGTCTGTTCTAGTGAAACCAGGCTGAGATGCTGTCTGTTTTCTCTTTTGCATGGTAGTCCTGGAACCATAGCTTCAGAAGGCTCCAATATCCCCTGGGTGCATTGGACTTATGTTGATAGACTTTGTCAGGTCAGAGATTCAGTTCAAAAGGGCAACCAGTGCTTCCTTCACCAGTGGCAAGGCAAAGAAAGGCCAGTTAGGGCTCACCAGTTCAACTGATTTGATAGTCACCAGTCACATCATCTTTGTCCAAACTCAGCAGACTGTGATGGCACAGAGTTTGGAAGAAGTTGTGGCCATGATAGCGGCATTAAACCAAGGTATCGCTATGCAGGATGAGACCAATGCTGAAATGCAATGCCCATCTAGGGCACCTACCACGCATCTAGTCTCGGGACCCCAGCCGAACTTTGACCCACTTCTGCCAGCTGAAGATTTGCAAGGTCCAGATCCTCGAGAAGGGTTAGCTCAAGCTCAGGTTTTCAGACCTCTGGTGTAGCCTAATGAGAGGCTTTATCCCCTTGATACTAATGATCTCAGCCCGACCTTGGTAAAAATTGGTAACCTTGATAAGAAATTCAAAAAGTCATAGGGCCTTAACTCCATTCCCGACATTGAGGATGGGTACACCGAGGCTTCTGTACGGCTCCCAGACAGATTCAAAATGCCACACATTGACTGTTTCGACGGGTCTGGAGATCCTATGGTGCATATCTGGCTTTTCTTGGATGTTTTGAAACCAATGGGTCAGACTAAGCCGTAGAAACTCTCTCTGTATGGAAGAACTCTATCGGCCATAACAGCCGCTTGGTACGCCAAGTTGGAGGATATAGTGAAGCAAAACTGGGAAGAGTTGGCTGAGGCCTTTGTTGATCAATACTGCTACAATACCTAAGTTAAAATGACCATTCAAGAGCTTGAAGCAACCCACCAGAACCCAACAAAGCCTTTTGTGGAATTTGTTGCAAGGTGGAGAGCAAAGGCAGCACAGATGACAGATCGACCTTTTGAGAGGGAGCAAGTGCAGAACCTTGAGCCTGACATGTTGTAAAAGTTAATAATGGCTCCACTATTCACTTTCAAAAGTTTGCATGAATTGGGGGTTCAGATCGAGAATGCGTTCAACAAAAGGATTATTCCCAGAACAAGTGAACCAACAAGGAGGGTGATTTTCGGGAGTACCCATGCTGGTAGTAGCACTATTCCCCAACCTATTGAAATCAATATACTCACCACAGCAGACCCTTTTGCCAACCCAAGCCTACAAACAGCCGACCTAACCCGAGCTCAAGGCAGAACTTTCATCTTCCTCTATATGAGCCTAACTAGAGCACTAAAAGTCTTAATGGAAAGAGGGTATCTCAAACTCCTTGATCCTCAACCTCTGCCTGACCGACTCCTTGCCAAACATAACCCCACCAAATACTGCGTGTATCATCAACAACACGGTCACGGCACCGATCGTTGCTACCTTCGTCATGAGGTCCAGAATCTCATCGACAACCAGACGATAGCTCCACCTCAAGACACCAATAACCAAGTACCTCATCCCCATCTCAATCTAGTCCATTCATTGCCATCTACCTACAACCCCAGCATATACATCACCCCGGCCCATCTACCTAAGCCTGAGGTGTTTATCCTAGAAAGTATGGACTTATGCATGATGGATGCACTTGAACCCCAATCATCTCTAACCCGTGAACCCACTACTTCTAAGCTGATGAGTATGATTGAAGATCTTCAGAGAACTATGGCAGATTTGGCCTTTGGGATATTGGCTCCGTCATCGACCACATCACATGCCAGAAATTTCATGCCAAAAGGCTCTCCAATCTTGGGGCAAGCTGCAATTGAAAATGGCCAACTTAAAGCCATCCCAAGCTTGGGCAATGACATGCCGACGATAACTAGGCTCTGCTCTGGTATGGCAATCCAATCCCTTGGCAAAGTGGAAGCAAATGGCAAGAACAAGGTAGGGGCAGGCATTGATCCCCATGAACACCTTCTGTGGGCTGTTGAGGCTTTGAAGGCTGAAGGACTGAACAAACAGCAAGTGCTCGCAGTTGTTGCAAAGACTGTGGATGGCACTTTTGCCACTCAGGATGAGAGCATTTTGAATCAAGAGGCAAGCTGGGAGACAGGTTGTCGTACCAGAAACACCCCCTTCAGCTCCGATCCTACACTTAGAAGAGATCATCAAACCCAGTCAGCCCCTGCCAATCCCTTTGCTGGCACATCCGGAACTACTCCACAACCTGCAAAGTACCAACCCCAAGGCTAGAGGGCCTTCAATCCCCTCTACATGACTTTGTCCAAAGCTTTCCAAATCCTTATAGGAAAGGGCCATCTCAAACCCTTTGAGCCTCGGCCTCTCCCAGATCCCCTTCCAGTTAAGCATGATGCTGCCAAGTACTGTACCGTCCATCAACAAACCGGTCATGGCACTGATAGTTGTTTTCGTCTTCGCCACGAAATACAAGATCTGATTGACAACGAGGTCATCGTCGCACCAGGTTCTGCAAAGTCTATCGGTATTGGATCGATGAACTTGGAGGATAATGTGACTAAGTGATCGGGGATGAACCGCCTGCTGATGGCACTCAGTTTACTCCAGATTTAGGGATGGCACGTACTATTTTGAGCAATTTGCAAATGCTATTTAGTTTACTTTTTGACTTGGGTATTGAGTTAGTTCTGTTGTATTGTATTGAGTCTGTCTTGTTGTATCGAGTTAGTCCTGTTGTGTTAGAGTTCGGTGATTTTGGGGGTGTTACCTCAGACATCACTATCTTGTTTTGTGTTTCTCTTTTACACTCTTTCTTTTGCGTCTATTTCTACTATTGAGCCAATTGTTCCAGAAGAGCTGAATGAAACGGCAGAGATTTTCACTTGCTTTTCTATGCCTTGAAATCATTACATTGACCTAAGTTTTTCAAAACTTTTCTAACATTGTGATGAAAACAAATAGGGAGGAATTCCTCAGGATTTGCAAAAATTTGATCAACTGAGAGAAAGAGAGGCATGCTAAGCCCTTAATGAATGAGATCATGTTTGTTAATGTCAATACTGAGAAAGATCCTAGCTTGATCTAGATTGGTTCTACATTATCTCCAGCGCGAACGACTAGTCGCTTTCTTAAAAGATTTCAAAAAATGTTTTGCATGGTCTTGCGAAGACATGTATGGAATTGATCTTGAGATTGTGTAGCATAGGATCACTCTTGGCCTCAAGACTCGATTCCTTTTGCTTTCAAACCTTGAACTTTGTTTCACAATGTTCAACGATCAATCACAACATAAGGCTTGTATGGCCAGATCGGAAGCAACCCTTGAACTAGGGGCAAGAAAGTCAGATCAAGAAGATCAGATGTTATCAAAGGAAGCTTGAGAAGCTAGATTAGAAGTAGCCCTTGAACTAGTGGCAAAAATGTCAGATGTGCTCAAAGATTCAAAAGATGGGTCATTCCGCAAACCAATGAAGACTGGCAAGAAAGCCAAATTCCAGAAACGGAGAGAAAAAAGTTTTTGTTGAAGGACAATCAAGTTCCTATCTGCAACACTAGGGGCAATTCAGGCCCGGTTGGATGGACTCCTACATCATCAACGGACAACAGCTATTCTCTGGGATTTAGGTGGCTTCGAGATCTCAAAATCGATCAACATGGACAAGTTAAACTTATTTACCCTTGAGAGGCTCGCTAGGCCGAAAACCCGGAAGGGCGACCCAGGCAAAAGTTAGAGCAGAGAAAAAGAAGAAAAAGAAAAAAATGAAAAGAAAATGAAAAGAAGAAGAAAAGAACAAAAAAGTAAAGGAAAAAAGAAAAGAAATGAAAAGAAAAGAAAAATAGAGCTCGCAAGGTTAAGAACCCAGAAGTGTGGCTTTGGCAAAAGTTAGACCGTAAAAGGAGAGTGTTAACACTCGAGTGAACCTCAACCCAGAATTACGTACGACCTGATTTCCGTCTTTGGGATACGTAGGTGTGGGAGCTGGATATATGGAATAATCAGAAGCGTACTCTAGAAGACAGATATTACACGGCTCTACCCTGCACGATAAGGATGCCGAATATAATAGATGGGCTGAATAGATACTGAACTATGGTGCCGAGTAAATAAGAGGATAATGAGTGACAAGTGGGCCTGGTCACGAGGCCTAGGAAACAAGTATAAATAAAGGAACAACAGACTAAGAAAGGTATGTGAGAATTATTATGCTTAACTTAGAATACAAGCATTCTTGAGTGTAGAGACTGACTTGTTCGTCGGAGTGCTAATTCCGGCACCCCCGACCGGGTGTTTATTCCTTTTCAGGTGACTATCAGCGGATCTCAAGCGCTCCCTAGGATCAGAAGGGTATTTCCAAACCACTTCTCCAAAATTGGCACCGTCTGTGGGAAAACTCAAGCACATCCATGGCGAGCGTGACGGAAGATCCTCTGACAGTCACTGTCGACCCTATACCGCAAGATGAAACCACGCAAAGAGACGACCTCACTCCAACAAACATTCTTGGATCGGAGACTATCGCCGCAAGACGTGCCTTGAACTTCACCTCACCCTTGACTTCGGAGCATGAGACAATGCAGGTGATCATGGAACAAGCAAAGCAAAATGAACAGAGGTTAGAGAACATGATCGCTGAGAATGAACGCCTTCGTGAAGATTTGGCCTTGGAAGTGGCAAAGTCTAAACAAGTTGTACGCCTAAATCCGGAACGGTCTCCGAAGGCAAGTGGTCGACGACCTCGAGCCCGACAAGACAACACCGATAGCGGCTCCAACTCGTTATCTCTGGAGCCCAGGAAGAAGGGGCAACCTGAAACTACCAGTTCTTCTGAAGAAAGTCCCCGTATAAGGCATAAGCAAAGAAGAAATAGTTCGGACGAAGATCAACACGATCCTTTCGTACGACGGATTGCAAAGGCAGTGCTACCCAAGAAATTCAAAGCATCGTCATTTGCCTTGTACGACGGCAAATCAGACCCCATCCACCACATCCGCCACTACAAGCAAGCCATGACATTGCATGCAGACGATGAGGCCCTCATGTGCTGAATATTCCCCGGCAGTTTGGGACCATTGGCTGTAAGGTGGTATTATAAACTGGAGCCGACTTCGATCAAAACTTTCCACCAATTACAGAAATCCTTCTGGGCCAGATTCATCACTAACGAGGTCCAACCAAAACAAGCCGACTCTCTCTGGGCAATGCAGATTCAGCCAGGAGAAACACTAAGGGCGTATTCGGCACGATACTGGGAGTGCTTTAATCTTGTTGATGATGCTTGCAACGGCTCAATGGCCATCACCGCCTTCAAAATGGGATTACACCCATACAGTGCCCTCCGCAGTTCCCTGACAAGAAGGCCCCCCCAAAATAGTCTGGGCATTGATGAAGAAAGTTAAGGAATACTGCAAAGTGGAAGACGACGCCTTGCGGGTTAAAGCTGGACAAATGGCCAACAAAACGGGCCCTCCTGAAATTGCCTAGCCAATAAGTTTCGTACCACCTCAGAGTCCTGAACCATGACAACGAGCTAAACGAGACAAGAAATGAGATTCTCATCGATCACACAATCAATGCTCACACCGAGCAAATGAGCAACTGCAGGTGCATAGCAGGCGTACAAAGCACGCCGACAAGAAATATACAGAGCTGTCAGAGCCAATTAGCTCAGTTATGTCCAAAATCCAACATTTTCCGTTCTTCAAATGACTATCCAAAATGGTTGGACCCCCTGACACCAGAAGGTGGGACAGACGGTGTGAATATCACAAAGATCACGGTCATGATACGGACAGTTGCTATGCTTTGAAAGACCACATTGAGGAATTGGTCCAAGATGGTCGGCTCCAGTAACATGTCCGAAAAAGCACAATCAAAACAGTTGCCCTTCGACAGGACTCACCTCCGCTCGGCATTATTCATATTATATACAGCCTTCCAATGCCACGTACCATACACGCAATCCAGTTAGCCCCCCAGAAGCAACGCACACCACTGAAACAGCCCCACGAAGCTCCGAGTATTATCTTTGACGATTCCGATCTTATCGGCATAACACTTCCCCATATTGATCCATTGGTCATTGAACTACATGTAAATCGATTTATCGTTGAACGCGTCCTCATAGACCACGGGAGCACTTCGGAGGTTATGTATTACGAAACCTTCATCAAACTCGGCTTCAATGAATTAGACCTGTCTCCAGCTCTTCATCCATTATTCGGAACGCAAATCCAGAGTACCCGTTGGGGAAAATCACACTGCCCGTTCGAGCGGGCTCCCAAATAGTGGATGTGAAATTCTTGGTCGTCAAGCTCCCTTCGCCGTATAATCTCATCATGGGGCGAACTTGGTTGCATCATATTCAGGCCATGCCAAGCACCTATCATCAGCTGCTACGCTTCCCGGCCGAACATGGCATTGAGCAGATCCGTGGTTCCCGGCAATCCGCACAAGCATGTTAGCTCCTTTCTGGAAAAACACTAACAGAGTTGCAAGTTAACTCCACTGAAGCGCCGAATCAACACAGCCTCGACGATGTCGGACAGCTCCCTAGCGAAAAGCCACGGAAGCTCTAGGCGTTACCAGCAGCAGCAGCTTGCCAGGACGTATGATCAACGCGTTCAGCCGTGTCATTACACACCGAAAAAGTCACTCCTGAAGGTATTTTTGGATGATAGGAGACTGGTTGATGGAAAATTAGGTACGCGGCATTGCTTCTGAAGCACTCACGAAAATTCTGTCATCAAACCCGACTTGTGGGAGATGATCCTAGTTCTAAATGATTCGCCATGTACACATTCTACCTTTGTAATGGAAGGATTTTTGTTCAGAAGTTGGATTCTTATTTAAAATAGCGCTCCGACGAAAAAGCCTCCAGATTTGGAGCCCCATCGGTGAATGACGTGTTTGGGCCGAAAAAGCCTCCGGATTCGGAGCGCCCTTCGTAGATATCACGATTGGCCAAATAGTCTCCGGATTCGGAGCCTCACTGGCGAATGACGTCTTTGGGCCGATTAAGCCTCCGGATTCGAAACGCCCTTCGTGGATATCACGATTGGCCAAATAAAGTCTCCGGATTCGGAGCCCCATCGGCAAATGACGCCTTTGGGCTGATTAAGCCTCCGGATTCGGAGCGCCCTTCGTGGATATCACGATTGGCCAAATAAAGTCTCTGGATTCAGAACCCCATCGGCGAATGACGTCTTTGGGCCGATTAAGCCTTTGGATTCGGAGCGCCCTTCATGGATATCACGATTGGCCAAAGTCTCCAGATTTGGAGCCCCATTGGCGAATGACGTCTTTTGGCCGATTAAGCCTCCGGATTCGGAGCGCCCTTCGTGGATATCACGATTGGCCAAAATCTCATGATTTGGAGCCCCATCCGCGAATGACGTCTTTGGGCTGATTAAGCTTCCGGATTCGGAGCGCCCTTCGTGGATATCATGATTGGCCAGATGCCGGATTCAGCGCCCCATCGACGGACGTCATTGGGCCGAAAAAGCCTCTAAATTCAGCTAACAAGATAGAGCCACCGGGGGACACTCAAGGGCCGAGTAACATTCCGAATTCGGAGAACCCTCCAGAATGAACATTTACACATCAAGGCAGGGATATGTAGGTTGAGCCAGTACAGCTGCATGAACAAGACAAAACGTGCCAGCATTCAAAATTAGATGCTTAATTAAGCGTATAAAAATTCCGAATAAGATAAACTTTTAAAATAAAACACTTTATTCGATTAAACAGTAATTACAAAAAACGCAATCCGCGTTCAAAGCATTACAATATCTGTTTTCATACGGCGTCGCGTTGGTACAGCAGCAACGCCGAATCAACGCTCGCTGATCAGAGAGCATCCGCAACTTGAAATTCCTTGATCTGACTGCGCTTGAATCCACGATGTTCACACCTGCGAGACAATCACTCTCGAGGTGGAGAGCTCCGACACCATAGAAAACGTCAAGGCCAAGATCCAGGACAAGAAAGGAATTCCCCACGAAAACAGTAACCCTCAACAGTCGTGGCACTACGTCGGCCTCATTTCTCGATCGCGATTGCGGAGAACTCCGCCATTACTGTTTCTCCCTTTGGGGTGATCTGCTTCGACGACTTAGAAGCTGACGTTTTTCCCGTTTTTTGAACGCCTTATCTCTCGCACGAGTGGGTTCTCTGCTGCGATTCATTGCAATGTCAAGCTCAGCCCAAGTCCAAGTTTCTCCTCTGCTGCTAAAGAAAACTCTATGTAACATGCACACTTATCTAACCCCATGCAACGAAATCGTTTTAAATCAAGTCTGAAAACAATAGACGAAGTTATTGGAGCAAAAAGTCCGAGGCAATTTATTTCTAAACCCTTGCAGTGATCCCGAGGCGATTTCATTAACACAACTTCAAAAGACGAACGCCGAGCGATATTGGTCACAGCCACTCCATGTACTAACTTTTCACTTTTTTGGAGTTAAAATGGCCTAATTGTATAAATGGCAAATTATAGATGGGCCGACTGTCTCCAAATTCGAAGCACCTGGCGCATGACGCCTCTGGGCCGGTTGAGCCTCCGAATTTGGAGCCTCATCGGGGCGATTGACCGTGCGTAACACATGCCAAATTTATATTTAATGAAGAATGCTCATGACAAGGTGGTATATAACTTTTCGGAATTAAAATGCCTAGTTGACTCAGGCCGGTTAATGTTTATCAATGAAACACATGCAAACACGTGTGTGCCGAATGCAAATTACAATGAAAGTTAAAATAGGACATTTTATTCAATCAGGCAATAATTACATAGTGATGAACGCGATTTGCGTTCGAACGTTGCAGTGAGTGTTTTTGCACAACGTCGCCCTCATCTTCACTTTGTTCGACTTCAAAGGCAGAAAACGGAAAATGGTTACGTTGGTAGAGTGGCAATGCCGAGTCGATGCCTGTTGCTCGGAGAGCTTCTTCGGCATGAAGCGCCTTGATCCAACCGTGCTTAAATCCACGATTTTTGCATCGACAAACTTCCTCGGTGAGTTTTTCCTTGGTCTTCTGTATCCCTACTTTCCGGCCATCGTGGAAGCCTTTTTCATAGGCCCTCCCCTTCGCGAGTTCCATTGCGAACATGCTCGACGTATCTCGATCGGTGAGTGCGGTACTGATAAGCCACTGGGTGACCCTTTCTTCCATGATTGGGTTAGCCTGTCCAACGGGTTGTGCCTGAATGGCCTTGACCTTCCTTAGCTCACGCTCAGCCTCTTCTACACGAGCCTCCAAGCTTCGGATGCGTTCATCCCTCTTCTTTATTTCTCGGCGGGCAGTACAGAGACACATGCCGATTTCATAGGCGGTGTAGAGCCCCATCACCGCACCATGAATGCCTTCACGAAACACTTCGAAGTCCTGCTGACCTACCATCGATTGCTGGACCTCAGGAGAAAAAATCTGTTGAGCAAATTCGACCACCACACTTGAATCTCGAACGATCGAGTCTGCATCTGTCATGGGTCTATTTCCCATGAAGACTGCAAAGCTCAATGGTCGTGGGTTCGCACCGGGGTCCCTTCCAGAACGAGGTTGCGGGGATTTGCCCTGTGGCTCCTTGTCTCTCCTAGGTGACCTACTTCAACGACAAGGAGATTCACATCTCTCCCGATCCCTCAAAATCCTGCCTCCTGCCCGCGAAGGTTCGCCACTTCGATTCATGCCTCCTCCTAGCTCAACTAGTGTCCTCGCTTCCCCTGTGCGGTTAAAGAAGAGTCTATTCGACATTCGCGCTTGTTTATTCTTCATCAAAGACCTGAATTGAGTTGCTCACTGAGCACATAGATAGGACCTTCATTCATTTATTCCCTACGAGGGCAGCGCCACCGAGGCAATCTCATTAATATCGAAACCTCAACAGCCCGGCGCCGACCGAGTCGTGCCCCCATCAAACACTGTTATTCGGCAGTATCAACTTCTGCAAGGGCAAATTTGTGAACCAGCTGGGGCAAGGGAAAATTCATCAATCTATTCGGCTTGAGTGCCACAGCTGCTTCACGAATCGACTAATCAATATTGTATGATTCGGCGTTTAATATTCATGAACTAGCTGGGGCAAGGGCAGATTCATCAATCTATTTGGCTTGAGTGCCGCAGCCGCTTCACGAATCGACTAATCAATATTGTATGATTCGACGTTTAATATTCATAAACTAGCTGGGCAAGGGAAGATTTATCAATCCATTCGGCTTGAGTGCCGCAGCCGCTTCACGAATCGACTAATCAATATTGTATGATTTGGTGTTTAATATTCGTAAATTAGCTGGGGCAAGGGAAAATTCATCAATCTATTCGGCTTGAGTGCCGCAGCTGCTTCACGAATCGACTAATCAATATTGTATGATTCGACGTTTAATATTCGTGAACTAGCTGGGGCAAGGGCAGATTCATCAATCTATTCGGCTTGAGTGCCGCAGCCGCTGGGGCAGCTGGGGCAGGGGTAGATTCATCAATCTATTCGGCTTGAGTGCCGCAGGCGCTTCATAAATCGATTGACTAGTCCTATTCGGCACAAAGAGTCCATTTACTTGTTCAGATAAATTAAAGTTAGAAGGCATAATAGACAATAATCATTTTATCTAAAGTAGTATAAGGCAAAACTCTTCATTAATATCAAAAACTTCATACAAATAATAGTGAAGTGGGAAGGAAATTTTCATTAATAAATTGAGCACAGATAGTAACTAATTTATACATGAAAATTACCTTGAACTAACAAGGATCCACTAAACAAAAACGTACATCAAAATTAAAGATACCTAATAAAACTAGAATGTCTCCCAGATCAATCGTTTGGATCAGACTCAAGTGGCTCAACGTCCACTTGCTCGTATGGGATTGGCAAGGCCAATGTAACTCCAGCGGCATTGTCACGACCCGAACCCGCCCCTATGGGTTAAGGCCATAACCGGCCAGTAATCATGAGATTACCTACGGCCTCAAACCAAATAAGACAAAACTCATCAGAGAAAAATGGGCCAAACGGAAGCAAATTAAAAACTTCGTCCGTAGAGCCGTGCTTATATGCACATCAAAACATTCCAGACATACATATGTTAATAACCCACAACAGAAACAGAAAGCATAGCAACATAAATTTTTGTACAGACAGGATCATTCAAAACTATACACAGACGTACTCAAAACTTCGCCAACATAATAGAATAGAAACAAACGGCAAAGGCGAAGGCGGGTCTCGCGCGTGAGACACAAGGGCTGACTTCCCTAAAAATCTTTGTTGTTCCACACTGACTTCGCTGAGGCTGGGTTCGGACTTCTCTGGGCTCACCTACAAATACATGAATGAGCGTGAGCGAAAGCCCAGTGAATAATACCAAATAAGGAACATATATTGGAACAACATACATTAAACGGCCTTGGGCCCAATTTGCATTTCTAACTAATACATACATACATAGACATATGTAAGTTAAGTAATTGAGGTTCCAAACGCAACGTACGGCCTCGGGCCCGATTCATTCATGTTGGACTATCATTCATTTCAGACTATTATTCGTGTCAAAACGGCCTCTGGCCCACTCATTCATGTCAATCGGCCTTCGGCCCAATCATTCATCAATCGGCCTTCGGCCCAATCATTTATCAATCGGCCTTTGGCCCAATCATTTGTCAATCAGCCTTCGGCCCAATCATTTATCAATCGGCCTTCGGCCCACATTTATATCAAACGGCCTTCGGCCCATATACACTTTCGTGTCAAACGGCCTTTGGCCCATATACACTTTCGTGTTTAACAAAACGACCTTTGGTCCATTCATGTTTAACAAAACGACCTTTGGTCCATTCGTTGTTTAACAAAACGACCTTTGGTCCATTCATGTTCATCTTACATCTACAATCCCAAGTAGCAATTTATAAGCTTAAAGGGAATAAACAATTGAACATTCACAAGCATTCAAATATCGATATTACTCACAGTGATCGGCTTGCAGATTTGCCCTGGAGCTTGACCCTACACATCACATAACATATACGGGTCACAAATAACTCCATCCATTCTTTAATTCATATATTCCTCTTTAGGCTTTATTCTTATCTTCTTTAACTCATTTACAATGCTTAACATATGCCTAAGAGTGCTTACAAGTGAAAGAGAACGGAAAAATATAACACATAATGCATTTTCAGAATTTCAGAAAATAGGGTCCCCGCTCGAGCGGACCCTTAGGTCTGCAAAAGTGCTGGTTGCCTTTAATTCCAAAGGCGTGAACTTCGGCCGCCGAGCGATCGCTGTCTACATGGCTCCTCGCCGAAAGGCCAACTTCCCCGATTGAGCGGGAACCATGTCTGCAGAAAAATGCCGAGCTCAATTCTCCGCCGGCGGCGATTTCGCCGGCGGCACCAAACTTTCTGGGTTTTCCAGGACTGTTCTTGAGCTTCAAATACATATTCAAACTGATATTTCTTGCATTTCACAACCCATAGCACTCATATGCATATACCAACATGATATAAACACCAAATTACAACATATTGAAGCTCAATTCCCATGAATCAATCACATGCAAACCCAAATTATACCAACTTACTTCCAATACATTGAATTCATGCATTTAACCTTCATATCCTCATCAATCATGCATGCATGTCAAATTTTGACTTCATTTCTATTACAAATGGTACAAATGATGCTCCAAATCATGAAGCTACACAAAACTACTCATGCATGTAAGGTTTGATGCTCCATTCTCCACATTTAACATGCTACATGCTAGAACACCCAAGATTGTAACAATTATGCACATACATGTTCATCCTAACTTCAAATTCATCTTAATTCTTGCTCTTGATTACCCAACTAACTTGAATACTCAATTTACAAACTTATACCCATGGATCCATGATCAAATGCTCACCTAGAGGTTCAATCTTCCAAATAGTAGCAAGTTCTTGAGCCTAGCCCCTTCAAAGCTTGAGCCCCTTAGCAAAATCTTCAAGATTGAACCCTCTCTTTCTCTAAGTCCGGTTCTCTCTCTCTCTCTCTAGAGAGTTGATTTCAGCCAAAGATGTAACAAAAGAGGGAATTGAACATATAATGGCCCCTTACAAAACCCCACTCAAGCATATTATTTTAATATAAGATAATTGAGCATTAAGTCATTAATTTAATCTGATTAATCTGACCCGAATCAATTTCTAATTAAATTTCACCGTAGGCTCTAAAAATTATGCCAATCACAATGACACAATCAATCTCGGGTTCTGTGGCCGATAAGGCCTCCAATTTAATTTCCGAAGTGGAAAAATCAAACAGATATTCCCACGGTGAACAGATAGAAATTCGAAACCACATATATTCACATAATTGGCACACCAAATCATATCAAACATATAATCACATTCATATTAAGGACCAATTAGCTAATTACGGAACAGGGGCATCACAGGCATCAAGGGCTTTGAGCCACCCATGTTTGAATCCCTGATTCTCGAATTTGGGGACCTCATCTATGTATTCCTTCAAGGCGGCACTCTTCCCAGCTTCTAGCGCCGTAGAAGTTACAGATTCAGCTTTTTCCTTGGCTGCCTTCAATTCTTCTAACTCGGCCTTTGCCTTGAAAAGCGCCTCCTGGGCTAACTTGAGCGACTCCTCGCTCGCGTTCGCCCTATCCTCGACTTCGGATCTCGAAATGGTCAGCATCCGAGCCTCTCTTCGGCTTTTACCGAGCACTTTCCATTGCGGCTCTCATTGCCTCGAACTCGATCCTGCTTCTTTCACCTTCAGCTTCAAACTTTAAGCGGCCAATTCTTTCAATGGCATCACGCTACCGGCGGCCTAGTTCGGCTATCCTTCTAACCGTCTGGAAAACAAGTTTGGATCACCACATCAAGCAACATCGTATGCAAACCAAACCAAACGAGCAAAAAAGAAAGTATTGTATACATACCAGAAGGGTCGACTAGGCAGTGAACGCTATAGCCACCAAATTCGGCTCTTCTCGAAAGGTGGCCTTGTCAGTCGGTAGCAAAACTGAGGCGGCCAAGATCAACGCCACGGCTGGATCCTTCATGGCAGATGCGTCAGAGGAGATTGGCGTGTCTTTAATCTTTGGTTGAACAACGAAGGGGACAACCACGTCGGACTCCTCTAAGCGAGGCCGTTTGTCAGCAAGGCTATCCTCTAAGCCGGCCTCTCCCTCGGCGGAACGTTTTTCGCCTCGATCTTTTGAAACCAGCCGTTCTTTCGTAACCTGCTGTTCAGCCCCATCTGTCTCGGCCACAACAACTTGAGCCGTTTCTTTTCCAATAACCGGTTGTAAAGATTCAACGGGGGCAGGCTCAGAACGAGCGGCCTCGGCTTTCTTTCGAGCGGCCATTCGGTCGGCATTTCTCTTTCTCGCCATCTGCGTGAGATTCTCCCCAGCCATGCCTTCTGAAAAAGTGCTGGGAAGGTCTCCCAAGTTTGTAAAAATATCTCTGAAGGAAAACTCCACCTGACCCGAAGTGGACGGTGAGTTAGGCTGGTTAAGACTGGCTACCTCAAACGCTGATTTTAGAGCTTCGTTGACCTCTTTGGCCTCGGCAGCGAACTCCCTCGTTGATTAGGCATCCACCTCGACAACCGGCTCTAAGCCTTGCTCTGAATCAGAAGCTTCGAGACCAATTTGCCTAAGGATCTTGAAACTGGGGAAGACAAGAGCCGTAAGGTGTTGTTCGCCGGTTGGGATCGAGATGTCGTCTGCGGCCGAGAACGTAATGTAGGTAGGCTCGTACCGCAGGAGAATATGGGTAGCTCTCCCTTGCTTCTGTACGTTTGGACGGCCAAAGTACTTTAGTGCAGTTTTAATTTTGGCAAGGATTGCGTCGTCAGCCGAGGTCAGAATCCTTTTCAACTTATTGTCTGCAAGAACAAAGGGTAAGGCTTGCAGAAAAAGCTGCATAAAAGAAAGATCAACAAACAAGGAGTTACACGGCAACCTGGTTCACCTCTCCGTCTGGGAATAGGGTCTAAGCGATCTTTGCCTTCTCTGAATTCCTAGTTGCCTCAGACATTGACCATTACATCGTCAACTCGTTTGCTAGAGCTGGCAAGCATCGTTACTAAGTGATGGTCGGTGTCCTTGGCCCTAAGAAAGTAGCACCCGAGCCGACCGGAGGATTTGGCTAAAGCATAGCAGTGCCGAATTACCGGAATGCCAAGGTTGATCCTGAGACGCCGGTTCAACTCTACGATTCCCATTATGATTCGAAAAAAATTCACATTGGGTTGTGAAGGAATCAGACTCCAATAGCCGAGGATGGCCCTGAGAAATGGGTGTAGGGGAAAGCGAACTCCGCTCTCCGCAATAGACAAGAGAGGGAAGACGATTGTATTTTGGTCATCCCTCTCCATATCAAGGGTATTGTCCATTACCAGAGAAAGATGGACATCCTCAGGGATAGAAAAATGTCTTCGGAACCTAGAAATTTGACCCTCGGAAAGGAGGTCTTTCAAATGCTTAGCCATTCTAGTGAGGACTCAAGGATATTCTAAATCAAAAATAAATACGAAAAACAGGATTGCAAAGATAAGAGAAGAAAACTTAGGAAAGGCAAAGGAGACAAGGAGAGAACGGATAGGAGTTGTAGAAAACGCGTCAAAGAATAGATACCGACTGGCAGTCCAGGAGGTTCAAATATTTGAAAAAGCACATTGTCGAAGGGACTTAAATTTCAAATCGTAATAAATGCGAGAGAAACGCGAATGGGGCGGGAAAGCATTACAATGACCAGAAAGCATGCACGCGTTCTGACACGCATCGGGAAGAGGATTAACCGCCGAATTTTTGACTTCTACCCAAACACGCCGACTAACTGATGCTAGCGAGGTGTTTGGGGGGCAATTGTGGGAGCCGGATAATTGGAATAATCATAAGCATATTCTAGAAGACAGATATTACACGGCTCTACCCTGCACGATAAGGATGCCGAATATAATAGATGGGCCGAATAGATACTGAACTATGGAGCCGAGTAAATAAGAGGATAATGAGTGACAAGTGGGCTTGGCCACGAGGCCCAGGAAACAAGTATAAATAAAGGAACAACAGACTAAGAAAGGTATGTGAGAATTATTATGCTTAACTTAGAATACAAGCATGCTTGAGTGCAGAGACTGACTTGTCCGTCGGAGTGCTAATTCCGGCACCCCCGACCGGAGTGTTTATTCCTTTTCAGGTGACTATTAGTAGATCTCGAGCGCTCCCCAGGATCATAAGAGTATTTCCAAACAACTTCTCCACAATAGGCAACTTCATCCTGAAGTCTGGCCCCAATCATTTTCGGCTTGCTTGGCTCATCCATGTTGATTGGTTTATCCTTGTTCAAACTCGGCTATCTTATCCATGTGCAAATTGGCTCATCTTCGCTTAAATTTGGTTGTCCTACTCTATTAAAAGATTCAGCTACAAGACATTTCAAGTTTAGATTTGAGGTTGGGCATCTCCAGAGTAGATTCTATATTGGTCAAGCAGTGGCCATTTGCAAAAACAATTTTGAGAATTTTTAATGAGGTTGACTAATTTTCTCAAAAATTATTCTATTTTTCCAAAACTAGACCATTTCTCGAACCCAAAAAAGGAAAATTTTCAGTGCTCATAAGCCTGACTTGCATGATTTCAAATCAGAAAATCGAACAAGTATGTTAATCTAACTCTCATATTGGTCAAAATTGTTTTAACAGAAAGCAAAAACAAAAAATGGTCAAAATGATGAACTAGGGGCATAGTTGAGTCAGGTTTTCTAACTTTTTCCCGTTGTCAACATACTTGTCAGAAAGGGCACTCTATTTGCCAGGAAAGGGCAACCATACTCGCCAGAAAAGGGCATAACTGAAGCTAACAGCAAAGGGCCGAAAGCTCTCTAATCCTCCAAGCAGCGAGGTATCAAGCCAAGTGCAAAAATGGAATGGATCCAGATATTCCACTCCATCATCTGGACAAGTCTGATCACATCCGAACTGGCCAACGGCATCATCAACCGATGTCAGCTGCAGATCTGCTGCACATCCAGTCGTAGCGCAACCCCTCTGTGGGAGAGCTCACTAGTTGTCAGCAGAAGAAGGAGTATCTAGTAGAATACTAGGGGTACGAGCCCACAACTTCCTGTTTATCCATCAACCACCCAGGGGAGGGATAAAAAAATAAGAGAGATTGAAGAATAAAGAGATATGCTTTGAGAGAGAAAAGTGATAAAAGGGCTTTTCAGAGGAAAATAGATTGATTGCCATAGTGATGTGAGGATCACAAATGAGAAAGGGTGGGAAACAATATCCGGAGAAACAGGCTCCTCGTGAATCGAGAGGTCTCTCACCGATGGATAGCAGAATGTTTGAGTGTTGTGTTTGTTGTTTTGTTTGTCTCGATTCTTGTTTTGAGTCGTTTTGAGTGTCAATGGATGTGTTCAGGTTGTTTTACCTCTGTTAAGTCGTTTTGACTGTGGTCAGTCGTAGGCTCAATACTCGATTAAGAACTCATTTCTCAATTTCAATTTCAAATCGTTTTGTGCTTAGAGTGCTGTGCCGTTCTCCATATATGTGCAAAACAGAATTCATTATTTCATAAACTACAGGGTTCAACCCAGGTCATGTGAGAACAATAGAACTAGGACCTATCTAAAACTTTATAGGTTCCGGACTGCAAAGCAAAAGAAAAGAGGGAAAATTTGGGGCATTTTAGCATGTTTCAACTTCAGCAAATTCTGAGACTGCATTCCAGGTGCATCTTCTCAGGCCTCGCCATTTCTCTGGAGTATGAGTGTACCCCGACCCCAAGCTAAAGCCTGCTTCAAGTCAAAAAGGCAGTCTAAGCAGCACCCGTGGTTTTCACATACGGATGTTACCCTCGCCAATATGAACACGGTGTGTCCTTTCTGAGCTAAAAGTCCTCTGAGAAGTAAATCGGAGGCATCAAAGTACATATTTGCCTCCCTTCTATTGCATAGAATGTGCACTTTCATATACACTTCTTTTGCATGTGTGCCGTGCATCGTTATGATTCATGTGTAGAATATGCTTATGTTTCATGCATAGAACATGCTTTCATTCGCGCATAAAATGTGTCGTTGCCATTATATCTCGATTGTTTGTCTTGCATGGAATATGCGCTCTTACTATATCACACTTGTTAAGTGTCTTTCTTTACATATACGATATTGTATGTACGGTTCATTCAGAGGAATTTTGAGTAAAACCATTCCTCTCCCTTGAACACTTTGCTCCGGTTAGAAACATTCGGGTACGCCCGGTGTTTATACCACCTTGCTTTGGTTAGGAACATTTGGGTACGCCCGGTGTTTATACCACCTTGCTTTGGTTAGAAACATTCGGGTACGCCCGGTGTTTATACCACCTTGCTTTGGTTAGAAACATTCGGGTACGCCCGGTGTTTATACCACCTTGCTTTGGTTAGAAATATTCGGGTACCCCCGGTGTTTATACCACCTTGCTTTGGTTAGAAACATTCAGGTACACCCGGTGTTTATACCACCTTGCTTTGGTTAGAAACATTGGGCCGTGCTCTGATGTTTATACCTCCCTCCCGGTCAGAAGCTTTGGAACGTCTTCTGATGCTTATACCACCCTGTTTTGGTTAGAAACATTAGGGCGTGCTCCGATGTTTATACCGCCCCCCGACATTTACACGTGTTTTCTTGTGCATCGCACTTTCTTGTGCAGTTTACACTCACGCTTTCTTGTGCATCGCACTGTCTTGTGCATTCGTTCTCACTCGCACTTTCTTGTGCATTTATTCACTCTTTCTCCGCTCGCGTGAGGCGCGTTTGGACGTATTCGCACTTTTTTTTGGTGCATTACACTCGTTCTTTCTTGTGCATCGTATTGTCTTGTGCACCTATATCGCACTGTTTTGTGCACCTTTTATTAAACTGTTTTATGCACCATGTATTGCACTGTTTTGTGCATTCACCCTCACTCACACTTTCTTGTGCACATTGTATTTTTGTATCATTTGCACTGTCTTGTGCATTGCAATTCCATCGCGTTGTCTTACGCATCGTACTGTCTTATGCATTCATCCTATTTCGCATTGTCTTGTGCATTCATCTGGTCTAGGAGACCTTAAATCCTCTAAAGGTGCAATTCCTTTGGCGTTTGTCATGCCTGAACGACTTCTGGTGGTCTGGTATAGCCACCTGCCTGTGTTCATGATGAGTTCCTAGGAGATCAATTGAGATCGTAGAAACTAGAGTTCGAATGGCTGATGCCTAGAATGCAAAGGTTTAGAATTTCCGAGACTAAATTCTGGTTTAAATACCCAAGGGTGTATCCTCAGCTTGAAATCTGTATGGCAGCCCCATAGGTTGAGGTAGCGTGTATGCGCCTCAATTTTGGATACTGAACCAACCTAGTCTGTCACTCTGTTGGAGAATAGGGAAAGCTGCGATGATAGCCACGGAGAAAAGTAGTACCTATGGTTCAGGAATGCAAGATGCAGAAGAGGAAGATCCCCAACAGCATGAGGTGAGTCATCACCAATTGCCCATGTAAGGTACTTTGACTTCCCAGCTACATCGCATTTCATCATCTAGTATATCTATTACATTGCATATAGAATTTATCGCTTGCATTTGCTGCATTATCCATTTTATCGCTTGCATCCTTTCCATGTTAAGCTTAGTCTGGCATGTGCTCATATCTTTCCTTCGTTGAAGCATGGTTCTGTGATAATGTGCACGCACCTATTCCTCTAAGAGAATTGTGGTCTGAGGGTTTCGGCACCTTTTGTGTTAGACGTGGTCTATTTTGTGTCCGTACCTTTTCCGATAAAATGTGGTTTGGCCGCGCGCCTTATTCATTGCATCCATTGCATCGTAGTTTCTTTTGTTGCATTCAGCATTTAGGATCACGATCTTTCCTCCGCAGATCATTCCTCACTTATATCATGCCACCCAATTACTTGTATTCTTTCTTTGAAACACACAGTTCTGCATGTGCACATGCCTATTCCACTAAGAGAATTGTGGTTTGAGGGTTCTGACACCTTTTCTGTGTTAAACGTAGTTTGATTTTGCATCTCCATCCCTTCATGATATTTGTGTGGTAAGAACTGCTTGTGGTTTGATTATATTATTGTATTGAACTGCATATCCTTTACATTGTGTTGTTGCATTATACATATCGTTTGCATCTTGCCTCTGAACTATGCTGGTTTGATTCCTTGCAAAGGGATACGTAGGCAACCCTTGGGTTCAACCAATTGCATTTGTATTTTGTTTGTTTGCCCAAATCTTATGGCCTTGTCAAAATAGGTCGTCTCTGGGCTTTGACATTCACTGACGTCATTTTATGACTCTGACCTCTCTGTCAAAGAGGGGCAACTGTAGACATCCCATTTTTGACCGCCCTTAAGACTTGGGTGCCACTGATTGCTTACTTGGTGATGAAAGATGTGTAGTGCAAAGGGTCGATTTCTTTGGCAATGAGAGCCTCAAATCCCAACCTCACACCCCTTTTTGGACCAACGCCTTTTGACCAAAATGATTTTAAACCATAAAAGCTGTCTACGATGTTTTGAGGCTCGCATTTCGTTAAATCTTGCACTTTACGGTAAACTGAGCAAGCACAAAGTGGAGATGCATGAAGGAGAGGTGAAATTTTGGAAAAATCTTTAAAACACCTTATTTAGGGGTTTGGAGTTAAAGAAAATTGGAGGAGAGGGAAGAAACTTAGTTGGGGGAAGAAGTTGGGCATGAACTGTTAAGAGAGAGGCGAGCAGCCTTTGTTAAATCAGGCCTATCTATTTACACACTTGGATTTCAGCTATGAGGACACCACCGTTGGAAATTGGACTTCTGGGGCTTCATTTTTCACTCAACAATCTCCTAAAGCCGAGTCCGGATGTGGGAGATATGGCTGGTTGAAGTTAGGCATCAATCCGATTGAGCTGGAAATGAGCAGTCTTCACTAAAAGAGGCATATCTTTTTGTACACTTGGAATTTTTATGTGAGGCTGCCACCATTGAAAATCTTACTTCCCGGGCTTCAATTTAGACACAAGAATGACCTGAAAAGGAGTCCAGATGAATGAGTTATGCCTGTTTGAAGTTGGACCTGGAGAGTAGAGTTTGCTGTCGGCCACGGGCGTGTACGGTCGGCCACGAATGTGTCTGGTTGGCCACCAATGATGGCTGGTCAGCCACTAATGTCCAAAACTCATATTTTTTGCAGATATTTCCCCTCCAGCCATTACACACTGCTCCAGCTGTCTCTAAATCAGATATTTTTGACCAAGGCTTGTATATTGCTATATATAGAGGCCATATCTCTCATTTTGGAAGGTTAGAAAGTTTGGGAACCTCTCTCTCTAAAATCTCTCTCTCTCTACATTCGTCTCTCTCTAGATTTCTCTCTCTCTCTTGAGCTTTTGTGCTTAAAAGCTTGCATACTCCAAACTTTAACCTATTAACCCTTAACCAAAGTGGTTCATCCTTGGGCTGAGGTTGCTTAAAGCTCTCTTGGAGCCTCCTTTGAGCTCTAAGATGGCGGTTGAAGCTTAGATTTGTGCCTATTGTGTGCTTTGCTTCAAAGGTATAGAACTTACCCTATTTAAGCTTATTTTGCTCACTTGTTTTGCCACCTTTGCAAACTATTTTTGGCCTGGTTTTCAACTACAAAAACCTCTGGTTTTTAGTCCTAAAAATAGTGGTTTGAGCCTTTGTGAGTTAGGGGGTTGTCCTCGCTTTTTGCTCTTTAGCTTGTTAAGCTTTTTGCAACATTTCTCATCACCTTCAAATCAAACTTTTTGGGCCTTTTTACCACTGAAACTCAAAGGTTTTTTAGTGACAAAAACCATGTTTTGAGGTCCAAAATAGGAGGGGGTGGCCTCCCTTCCTTGTGTCTTGTTTGCATGTGTAGATAGCTTAAGTTGTGAGCATGTTTTTCCACCTTTTTGTGACTCAATCTCAGCATGTTTTGGCTACTAATTTGCCATGATTTTGCTCTGTTTTGAGTTGTCTTGATCATATAAGCCATGTATTGAATAGCTATAGTGCAAATGCCTTCACTAGCTTTGTGTTTTAAGGCCTCTAACATGTTATGCATGAGTTATTTGCATGTTATAGTATCATTTAGCATATGATTTCAGTGTGTATAGCTCTATCACACTCTCACTTATTCCACCATTTCATTGCTTTTTGAGAGTTGTGCTTTGAGCCTTGTTTGTGAGCCAACATGTGAGCATGTTTTTCTTGCCTTTTATGCTGCGATCTCAGCATGTTTTAGCCACTATTTTGACATGTTTAAGCTCTGTCCAGAGCTGGTTTGATCATTTGAGCTTGATATTGCATGCCTCTAGTGTAATGGTCTTCATTAGCTTTAATGCTTTTGGCTCTTAACATGTTCTGCATGTGTTGCTTGCATGTTGTAGTATTATGTCTCATACCATTTCAGCACTAAAATTCTGCAACTTCCCTCATTTCTTCATTTTTTCATTTGTTTTGAGGGTTGATTAACCTTATGGTTGTGTTTAAGCTTGAGATGGAGCTTAAGCTCAAGGGCTTTAATTCTCTTTTGAGGGTTTCTACTAGCCAAAGGCATGAGCTCTCATGTTTTAAATCATCCTTTTGTTGACCCCTCTCTCATTAGAGGGCTTTCACATTGGACTTAACCGGTTAAAGAATGGCTTGGTAATGCTAAAATGTGTAAACAAAAATTGGAGAAGTAAAACATAACCAAGATAAGCATGTTGTGTTTCCATTGCATTGTGTTCAATCGGACATTATAGTTAACACAAGGTAGATTGGTCTATTTCGTACTCAAAGTGATGAAATGAGGCAATCTCCTTTGTTTCCATCACCCTTGATCATGCATGACAGGGTGGTGGCCCTGCGAGTCTTATTTGTGCATTCATTGACTTTGTACAACTTGACTCTTTGGGCATCATGCATTGAAAATGCTTGGTCGGTGGCTTGAGAGCCTAGAATTATACTCTTTTGAGCTTGAGAAATGATAAGGAGGGTAATAGTATGTATATTGTGTGAGAATACACTGCTTTGCCTCTGTTTGCTCTCCATTGCAGTAAAAAGGAGAATTCCAGGGAAAGGGTGACCGACCGACCACCAATGGTGGCCAGCAAGCCGACCACCTAACAAAGGGTCGGCTATTAGTGGGAAATTTGTTCAAAATGTTCCTGTGTCGGGGTAGAAACAGTCTGTTGTTTAGTGAAGTGTTCAAAGTGCATGTAACGACCCCAAAATGCGTATAAGAAGTCACCCTTATTTAATTAGGGGATAATGTGTTTTAATTTAACTATATCTATTGGAATCGAAGAACTATCTGTTGAGTTATGACTTTAAAACTGGACTTGACGACCCTTACGGGTTCAAAAATCAAAATTGAGTACTTGGGTATGTTAATGGGAATTTTTAGAACTATTTGGGAAAATTAATTGGAATTCTAATTTGTCTGATTCGTTAAAGCACGTTTGAGTGGCTAATTTTATACTGTAAATTGAAGGCCTTAGAGGTTTCAGAAACCAGAATAAAGGATATATTCATGATCAGCGTAATTTTTAGAGTCATCTGAAAAGTTTAATTGAAATTTAATTTCGTACGATTCGTAAGGCCACATTTGGCTCTCCCTTGTGTGTGTGTGTATATTTATGTGAGTAGAAGCCTTATGAGTTGTTGAACTTATCTATTTTGAACCAAAATATCTAGAGAAAGAGGGAAGACCCATGAGAGAGGGAGAGAGAGAGAGAGAGAGAGAGAGAGAGAGAGAGAGAGAGAGTTCTTGAGAGAACTCAAAGAGGAATGAGGGAAAGCTTGGAGATTGAAGAGCTTTAAGGGGGGAATTCAAGGATTTGGGTTAAGGTATGTGGTTTTAATTATTATCTTTGTAAATAATTCAATTACTATATGAAATCAAGGATTAATTTGGAAGCTTAAAATGTAAATGAACTAGTGTTTTGGGATTTTGGGTGAAATGGGTTGAATTCATGGAAATGAACTTTTCTTTCCTTAAATTTGTTTAAATTGGATCCAATCTTAACAAAGATTTGTGGAATAACAAGTTTTGGTGTGAAAATCAACCATAGGTAAGATATATTCTTATGATTTGAGAGCATATATTTTGGAAGTTTGATTATATAGAAAGATGAGACTTGGATTTTTAATTTGAGACATAGATTGTTTTATTTGAGAGGAGATTATACTTGGTTGATTTTAGTTTATCATGTTATTAGGCAATTGTACATGTTTTTGAGTGAATTATGTTTAGAACTAAGTTTAAGAATGGAAAGAATCAAGTGTTGGAGCAAAAGACCCATTTTGGATGTTTTTGCGACCGTTTTGCATCTGACGAAGCGGCACCGTGACGAGCATATGAAGAAGAAAAAGGGATTTTCATTCTGTTTTTGGGCGCTCGAGTGGCCGGGTCCTTCCGCTCGAGCGGAATTGGGCCGCACGAGCGGCCACCCCTATTTCAGCATAGGCCGGGTAACTTTGAACAGGCATATCTTTTGCATTCGGACTCTGTTTTAAGTGATTCTTCAGCCTAAAATCAAGCCTCGGAAGTCTAGTTTCCAATGGTGATAGTCCCACTCCAAAATTTTAAATACAGAAATAGTTATGCCAAAATTAGTGATGACTGTTCACTTTCTGGTTACCAGTTTGTACCGTTTCTTCGTTTGAACCTTTCTCCTATCGATTCCTCCTACCTTATGAGGCATGGATTACAACCTATGGAGGACTAATGAGTCTAGAACCACCATAGCTATTGAATGAAGAATAAAAAGAGATTGGTTTTATTCTCATAATCTGTTATATGCATAGTGTTCGTAGGTCAAGACAAGGACATCGTTCCACCGCTATCAGAGAACTACCGCTGTGAGTAGTAGTACTATAGTCACACGTTCAAGTATTGTTAATGATTCTCATTGTTAACATTCTGTCCCTTGCAAGTAATTAAGTTAACAATATGTTGATTGGAAAATATAGAGGCATTATTGAGCAGTCCATTCTGTTTACTGTTGACAATGAATACTAACTTTATGTCATTTGCAAGATAGCTATAATGATTCATGACGAACAAATGGAACGTATGAGCATTATGGAACTATGGTATTCCGGTATCTCTGGAATCATTCAATCGGTAAAATGTGTTTACCTTTCATTAATAATTATCAGGAACGTTCTGTTAAACTTAAGTTAACTGCATTAACTCATGTGAATGATGCAATGGTTACCATTAGTACTCTGTTAATTGCAGGTCAACCATGTTAACATATATGAACGATTAAACAAAGGAGTATGTTATTGATTAATAGCTCAAGTGAACCATGTCATTTCTTAATGAATAAAGAGAATTTGTGTTACATATGAACTCAAAGTTATTCAGAATCTATGACATGGATGCAAAAGTTTAACATCATTATGTGACCCACATAAGAATGTGAATTATTCTATTTTGTTAAGCGCACGGTAATGACATGATATACCAAGAAATACTCTATTTTCTAATATGTTACGTTATGAATTAATGAATGATTATCCATATATGTAAAAGTATTCATGGCATCCTTAGCACAAGGCCCTTACCCGGGGGTAATATTATTGTGGTTCAAGTATGTTACAAGATATCTCTTGCCATCGACGGTCTTGGATGGTACCACCGACGGTCTTGTACGGGTGGGTTATGATCAAGCATGAACTCTGATTTCTGTTTCTGATTCAAGCATAATTAAGAATATGTATGAATATGTTTCTATTTATCCGTTCCGTTTATGCTATGTTATGACATGATATGAATTGATCAGTCCTTAAGACCTAATGATTTCTGGTATGGAACAAAGTGCTGTACGGAACTAAGTGCTGCAATGCAAGTCACCTCTAGAATCCGTACGAGCCACCTCTTGAGTCCATTTCAAGGGCTTCATGCCAATCTTTCAAGGGCTTTATGCCATATGTTCAAGGGCTTAATGCCAATCTTTCAAGGGCTTTATGCCATATGTTCAAGGGCTTAATGCCAACTTTTCAAGGGCTTCATGCCATATGTACAAGGGCTTTATGCCATATGTTCAAGGGCTTCATGCCATATGTACAAGGGCTATATGCCAACATGTTTAAGGGCTTCATGCCATATGTTCAAGGGCTATATGCCAACATGTGTAAAAGCTTAATGTTAATATGTTCAAGGGCTATCGCCAATCCATTCAAAGGCTTAAAGCCATATGTTCAAGGGCTATATGCCAACATGTGTAAAAGCTTAATGTTAATATGTTCAAGGGCTATCGCCAATCCATTCAAAGGCTTAAAGCCATAATGTCTTACGATTGGGCCTAAGGCCATTTTGAAATGAAAACAGGAACAGATTATTCATGGGATCTTTGCATTTAATTATGCATTGCTATGTATTATGTTTAAATTGAGCATTTAGGTACTATTATTCATTGAGCCTTGCTCACTCTGCTTTTATGTATATTTATGTAGGTGAGCCATCGGGGGATTGACACTAGAATTATATTGAGGTCTATCTGTCTGGCAAGCTGCCTGGGTTACGCCTTCGTGTTGAGGCCTTAATTTTGGTATTCTAAGAATTGTATATTTCTTTTTAGAGTCTTATTCAAGTGTGTGTGAGATCTGTATAATTCTATGGTTGTATATGTAACTCTGGAAATGTATCTAATTAAGCCATCGTGTATGCACAAGCTCAATGGATGTTGTCTTTTCTTGTTATTACTCCCGCTTAAGGCCCCGTATGTAATTAAGTATTATTTAAAAATTCTGTTTGAGGCCGATATATGGGCCGGTCATGGACCAAACCTCTAGGGGTAGGTTTGGGCCATGACAGTGCAAAGCAAAGTGCAAACAGAGGCATACAAAGGCAAGGCGGTGGATTTTCAGAACAAAGCCAACCGAGCATGCATAGGTCCCTCGCCCTCGAGGCCATTTAATTGTTTTAATTAGTTAGCGTAGCTAATTATTCGATTCAATCGTTGTAATATTTTAATTAGCTTAGCATAGCTAATTATTCAATTCGGTTTGTAATTAATTAGCTAGAATAGTTAATTAGTTGGTTTGTAATAATTAGCTTAGCTTAGTATAGCTTAGCTTAATTATTCGGACCCACCTTCGAGACGACATATTGTTGTAATAAGCGTGCGTGTGTGTGTGCATGTCTTGCAACCCCACGTCTTTCTCCCTTTTACTTAATCTCTTTTGATGGTTAGTTTAGGGATCACGTTTCGATTAGCATACCTTATGCTTGCATGTTTGCATTCATTCATTTGTCTTGCATGCACTGAGCTCGGCGCATCATTCAAACTGCATTGTAATTCAATACACTTGCTTGAATACGTGTTTCAAAGCATGATATCAAGTTGTTGCATTCATAGGCCATCTTAGATAGCTGAACCTATTTAGTTGCATTATTGCATGTGTTGCATTAGGCATCTTAACATAGCTAGGATCATGCATTGTTTCTAACTAGCTTTTGTTTTGGCTCGGAGTACACTGTAAGTTTTTACGCTTTAGCATACTTGCATGAGTGTGAGTGATGCCATGTTTAGCATGCTTGCCATGAGGCTATTTGCGTAAATGCTTAACTGCATGAATGCCTGTGGATGAAGGCTTTGTTGTTTGAATTGGAACAATTCAGTAAATGTGAGTTTTAAGCCCACTTTGTGAAGTGGCAAATCATGTTTTAAGCCCATCATGTTTGATGGCAAATCCACGCTTTAGCCCACTTGAGAGTGGCACCTTCAAACCATTTTCGAAAACAAATATGAATTATTTTGTTCCAATTCTCGTGATTTAGTCTATACTTGTATGTGTGCGTCACATAGTAAAGTTAACTAATAACTGGATAAGAACACATGAGGTTTATAAAATAATATATCATGCTTAGTAGAGGCCAATCTTTTGATCGGGCGAGTGGGGGTGCTTATTTCAGGACCTTCCCCTTTCGTACGCAAGTTCTCGAGTCGAGGAAACTTTGGTGATGACGGACATGTAGCCTTTGGCACGAGTCAGGGTTTCCTAAATTTCCCAAAAATAAAACATTTAGGTGGTGACTCTTTAATCTGGCAAAGCAGTCCAGTTTTGGCATTATTTGATTCAAAATTTGATTTTCCAAAATGATTTGCCGGATTGGACTCTTTGGTGTTTAACAGTCTCACATTGCACTTTGTGAGATTATATTCAAAACCGTGACTGGAGTCCGAATTGTTGGAGACCAATTCGCGCCTCTCTGAAAGGGAGGCGCGCGAAGAAAGTCGAGTCTACATGCCCCAATGACGTCAATTCCCCAGACTGAGAAAGGCCATGGTGAAATCATGTTGTACAGCTTCGACGGCGGGATATTCATGCGATTTGCATGGATTTGGCATTTGTGGCATCACCAAACAAAATCGATACAATCCTCTTCCATGGTAGACCAGTAATAACCTTGCTTGAGAATCTTCCAGCTAACATTACTCTGCCCATTTGTGCTCCACACTCTCCTCCATGGATGGCCTCCATTAGGCGCTTCGACTCTTCTGCGTCAACACACAGCTTGTGCATTCCCAGATAACCCTTCTTATACAACTTATCCCCGCAGATGATAAATTGAATGGCCATCAGCTGTATTGCCCTTTTATTTTTGGCATTTGCCCCTAGTGGATAAACCTCATTTTCCAATAAGTTCCAGATATCATAATACCAAGGGTTTTTATCTTGTACTTTATCTATTGCAGCGATGGTCTCATAGGCTAGAGCATATCTTTGCTCAATGATGATCGGACGCATCCAGACTCCCAACGAGATGTCTATCATAGAAGATAGTGTTGATAAAACATTAGCGAACCTGTTGCTCTCTTAGTTGATGCATGAAGGTTAGCTTCTCAAACCTAGGAATTATAATATCCATGGTCTAGTGATTAATCTTCATCTTTTCTTCTTTGACCTTCCAGTCTCCATTTGCTTGAGACACAACCAAGTTCGAGTCCCCAATGACGTCCAACCTTTTTGCCCCTAGTTCTAGGGCGGCTTCCAAACCAGCGATACACATCTCGTATTCTTCTTCGTTATTGGATACTTTGAACTGGAGTTTGAAGGATAGGGGTATATGGGAATTGTCGGGTGCTATCAGCAACACACCTATCCAATAACCGTACTGGTTAGACGCTCCGTTAAAGTACATTGTCAAGGTTTCTTCCTCGACTTGCAAAATAGCTTCATCTGGGAATAGGTATTCTACTGCTTCTTTCCCTTCCACTAGATGATCTGCTAGGAACTCTGCTACCATTCTTCCCTTAACAGACTTGCAAGTAACACACTTCAAATCAAATTCAAAGAGAAGAAGCAACCAACGGGCTAGCCTACCCTTAAGCGTTGGTTTCTCAAAGAGACATTTGATGAGATCTAATCTCGAAACCAGAATTATAGACTGAGCTAACAAGTAGTGCCTCAACTTCCTGGTAGCCCATACCAAGGCTAAGCAAGCCTTCTCTAGCAGGGTGTAACGGGTCTCATAGTCCAGTATTTTCTTGCTCAAATAGTAGATAGCTTTCTCCACTCTATCCTCAAATTCCTGGGCAAGCATGCATCCCATCATTGTGTCCATTACTGACAGATATAGAATCAAGGGCTTCCCTGGCTCTGGCACTGACAACACATGTGGGTTTTGAAGATACTGCTTGGTCTGCTCGAAAGCAAACTGGCATCGGTAATCCCATCAGAATTTCTTTCCTTTCTTTAGGAGACCAAATAGTGGTTCATAAGTTAAGGTTAATTTTGAAATAAACCATCTTATGAATTGCACTTTACCCAGAAAGCCTCGCACCTCCTTTTCAGTCCTTGGTGGTGGCATTTCTGGGATGGCCTTGATTTTGAAAGGATCTACCTCGATGCCCCTCTGTGTGATCAAGAAACCCAACATTTTCCCTGCTGTTACACCGAATGTACACTTCTGTGGATTCAACCTCAATTTGTACTCTCTGATCCATTGAAAGAACTTCTCAAAGGTAGTGTAGTGGTTCTTTCTTTCCTTGGACTTGACAATCATGTCGTCCACATACACCTCGACCTCTTTGTGGATCATATCATGCAGAATTGTGGTTGCAGCCCATTGAGAGGTAGCCCCAGCATTCTTCAGCCCAAATGGCATCACCCTGTAGCAGTAGGTTCCCAACGGTGTGGTGAAAGCGGTTTTCTCTCTGTCTTCAGGTGCTATCAAAATTTGGTTATACCTAGAGAATCCATCCATGAAGGAGAGCAATGCGTGGCCTACAGTGAAGTCCACCAACTCGTTGACGTACGGTAGAGAAAAGTCGTCCTTTGGACTGGCCTTGTTCAAATCTCTGAAATCCACACACACCAGAATTCTGCCATCTTTCTTTTGCACCAAAACAATGTTGGCCAACCAAGTTGGATACTCAGATACTAGCAAGAACCCTACGTCTATCTACTTGGTGACCTCTCCCTTAATCTTCAAAGCCCAATTTTGGCGTATTCTCCGCAACTTCTGTTTGACGGGTCGAGCCTCGGGGTCGAGAGGGATCCGATGCTGTATAATCTCAGGATTGATTCTAGGCATGTCTTCGTAGGACCACGCAAAAACATCTTTGAAATCTTTTAATAAATCAACTAAGCACTCGCGCTCCTCCGAAAACAACGTGGTCCCGATTTGGACCAAACGCGGATCCTTCTCAGTACCCACATTAATTGAAATGATTTCATCAACAAGGGGTTTTACAAACCTCTCATCCTCTCGATCAATCAAATGTTTCAAAACCTGAGGAATTCCTTCCTCATTGTTTTCATCAAAATTTTGAAAATCATGATCAACGCAATTGTAGACCGCCCGAACTCGCTCCGCGCGCCCCCCTTTCGGAGAGGGCACGAATTGTACTTCTAGCTACAACAGTTTGGACTCCTATCACGGTTCTGAATCTAATCTCACAAAGTGCAATGTAAGACTGATAAATCACCAAAGAGTCCAAATTCGACAAATCGTTTTAGAAATCGATTTTAATCAAAAAGCGCCAAACATGGATTGCTTTGCCAGATTTCAGAGTCGCCACCTAAATATTTTATTTTGGGAAATTTAGGAAACCCTGACTCATGCCAACGGCCACGTGTTCATCATCACCAAGGTTGCCTCGGCTCGAGAACTTGGGTACGAGAGGGGAAGGCCCTGAAATGAGCACCCCCGCTCGCCCGATCAAAGATCGGCCTCTACTAAGATGATATGTTGTTTTTGAAAACAGATGTGTTCTTATTCTGGTTATTAATCTAATTTACTATATGATGCGCGCAGCATACAAGTATAGACTAAATCAATCAATTTGGAAAAAAACATCTCATGTTTTTTTTTCGAAAATGGTTTGAAGTTGCTACTTGCAAGTAGGCTAAAATGCGGATTTGCCACCCTCAAGTGGGCTTAAAAACATGATTTTGCCACTTTGCAAAGTGGGCTTAAAATGCACAGTTTGATGAATTGTTCCAATTTAAGCAATGAAGCCTTCATCCACAGGCGTTCATGCAGTTAAACACATAAGCACATAGCCTCATGGCAAGCATGCTATCATGGCAGTCACTTACACACATGCAAGGATGCTAAAGCATAAACACTCACAGTGTACTCCGAGCCAAAATAGAAGCTAGTTAGAAATCATGCATGATCCTAGCTATGTTAAGATGCCTAATGCAACCCATGGAAAAATGCAACTAAAATAGGCTCGGCTGGCTAAGATGGCATATGAATGCAACAATTTGATACATGTATTCAAATATGAATTGAAATACAATGTAGTTTGAATGATGCGCCGAGTCCGGTGGATGCAAGACAAATGAATGATGCACGCATGCAAAGCATAAGTGTGCTAATTGAGATATGCCCTAAACTAACCATCGAAAGCTGATAAGTAAAAGGGAGAAAGAAATGGGATTGGAAGACATGCATCACACACACACACACACACACTTATTACAACATTTTCCCTCTCGACAGAGTGTCCGAATAAATCAACTAACTAGCTACGCTAAGCTAATTAATTACAAACCAAATTGAAACTGGCTATATTAAGCTAATTAGAATATTACAAAGATGAAATAGATTAGCTAAATACATTAACTAATTAATTACAAAATCAGCAAAGTAACTAGTTAAACAAAGCAGTTAAAATGGCCTCGAGGGGAGGGAGATATGCATGCTCAATTGCCTCGCTTGGAAATCCATTGCCATGCCACCAATTGCCTCTATTTGCACTTGATTTGATTTCTGAAAGTTGCATAAACTTCTAGATTGCTTCTGGTCCAACACAGGGACCCTTTGGTGCGCTGCCGACCAGAAAAGGAGGCTGTAGACTAGAAAAACTAGTCGGCCGACCACCCTTACCAGTCGGTCGACTACTCCTTGTGGTCGGTCGACCAGCTGATTTGTCAAACTCTAGTTTTGCTACAACAGAGAACAACAAGGGGCATAACAGTGTATTTGCAAGATATGTGTGCACAACCACCCTCCCTATCATTTCTCAAGCTCAAGGGAGTGTGGTACTCAACTCTTGGGACACCAACCATGCATTGCAATGCACGATGGTCGAGAAGCCAAGTTTGCACGAGTCAATGAATGCACAAATAACACATAAGAGCGTCCACCTCTATCATGCATGATCCAGAGGATTGGCACCCAAGAAATGCTACATGTTTCATCACTTTGAGTATGAAACGTCTCTCATTTCTTGTGTTTAGATTAACGTCCGATCCAAACACATGCAATGCAACACAACATGTTATCTTTGACATGTTTTACTTGGTTCAATTTTGTTTACTCATTTTAGATTACCAATCCATCCTTTAATTGGTTAAGTCCAAAAGTGAGAAATCCTCTAATTGGAAAGACGGACCAAGCCATTAGCTTCTTGAGCATGAAAGAAGCATCATGTCGTTGGTTAGTAGAAACCTTCAAAAGAAGGCTAAAACCATTAGGCATGAACGCCTCGATTTCACATTCAAACCAACAAAGGGCTTAAGACCTCTTTCAAAGCGATATAACAAATGAAAGATGGCTTGCAATGGCATACATTTCAGCATTGAAAAAGGATGCTAAAGACCTTAAAGCATGCAAACAATGCAAGCATAACATGTTAAAGGCCAAAAACATCAAAGCTAGTAAAGTGCATTTCACAAGAGGCATGCAATACCAAGCCTAAATGATTAAACCAACTATGGACAGACCTAAACCATGCCAAAATAGAGGCCAAAAAATCCTGAAACTTGGGCACAAGAAGCTAGAAATGCATGCTCATATGATGGCTCATAAATAAGGCATAAAGGCACAACTCTTAAACACAATTAAAGAGTGATAAACATGTGAATATGACAAAGATATAAGCTCTGAAATACCATTCCAAATGATGCCAAGGCATGCAAACATCACAAATATAGCATACTATGGTGCTCAAAACTCAAGACTAGCTAAGGCACTTGCACCATAGCCATATCAAGCAAGCCCCAAAGGACCAAGATGACTCAAAATAGTCCTAAAGCATGTCAAAATAATGCCAAAACATGCCTGGAGTATAGCCAAGACAAGCTAGCATGAAAGGCCAAAACATCGAGTACACTAGGCTAATGGGCAAGATTGCACTACAAGTGCCAAAACCAAGCAAGAGGTGACTCCACCAACCAAAATCAAAGTTATGACATGGCAAATAATGCCTAAAAACATGCTTGAACCAAGAAAATTCAAGGCACAAAGATATGCTACTTTACAAGGCTACAAGTAGGATTACACTACAAGTACAATAAGCATGGAAGAGATGACCATGACAGCCAAAAATAGAGTTAAGGCAGGTCTGAAAAGTCACAAAAATGAGCCTAAACAAAGCCATAAAGAAGTAGAAACACATGCTCTTTTGGTGGGCCAACAACATAAGTAAACAAGAGAAGAGGAGGGGGGATAACTCCCACCCATTTGGGACCTCAAAACCACATTTCCACCACTAAAATTCCACTAGAATTCAGTGGTAGGAAGGCCGAAAGGAGATCGTTTCAAGGGCTTTAAAAAGTAGCACAAAACAAAGCAAATAAGGCACAAAAGAGTGAGAGACACCCCTAACTCAAACAAGGCCTTAAATAACTTTTTTAAGCACTTCAAAACAAAGGTTTTTACAGTTGAAAGCTAAGCCAAAAGAAGCATGCAAAGATGGCTAAGTAAGTAACTAAAACAAAGCTTTAAAGAGAATATGGCTTACCCTTGAAGAATAGCAAAACCAGCAACTTTTCTGAGCCAAAACCCAGCTTTTTAAGCTCCAAACAAACCTTCAAGAATCTCAGCTCCAAGGTAGCGGTGTTTGACTAGGTGTTTGTAGGCAAAAATGTAAAGAACACTCACTTTTGAGCACAATGTAACACAATATAGCGAGAGAGAGAGGGAGAGAACTCTAGAGAGAGTGAAATTTTTGACTCCAAAATCTCAAAACCTCTGGAAAGGGAGAGAGAGCTCCCCACTTATAGAACAATGCAACCACAAGCTTAAACTTGTTTGAATCCCTTCATACACGTGTATGGAGTATGCATTTAGTGACCACAAGCTGGCATAGCTGGCACAAAAAATATCTACAAAAGCAAAAAAAACGCCGTAGACCACTTAAAGTGGTTGACCGACCACCCCCCTAGTCGACCGACCACCTCAGGTGGTCGACAAGGGAAAAAACTAGCTGGCAGGGGAGAAAAAGGGTCTACAAAGGGAGAAGAAGGTGGTGGTAGGTTGTAAACCACTTAGGCTAGTCGACTAACCACCCACCCTAGCTGACCGACCACCAAAAGTGGTCTACAGGGAAGAAAAGTGCTCTATAGGGTTGAAAAGTGGTTTACACCCCTGTTTCACCCTCCAGGCAAGGGGTAACACGGTTTGGTTCAAAAACAAACCAAAAAGGAAGAAAGACAAGAGTCCGCAAGACAAGGCACTCAGCCAGAAGCCCCAAAAACTAGTCTACGGTCCACTACAAGTGGCCTACGAGAGGGAAAGGTAGCCTACGGCTACAAAAAGTGGCCTACAGGCCTTTGTTTCCCTCTAGGCAAAGGTAGCAAGGCATGGTCCAAAAACCAGGCCAATAGGAGAAAGTTAAGAGGTCCTGAGACAAGGCGCTCAGTCGAAGGCTTCGAAAACTCAAAATGAGCACAAACATACACAATCACCGATTGCACAGACGATGATGTCTGAGTCTTAAGGTCGGTCAAAAATGGGGTGTCTACAGCAATATACAAGAGGCACAGAGAAGTACTTAGAAACTCTAGTGGGATTCTCATTCAAAAGGTCCAGCTTATCCAATTCTTCAATTATAAACGACTTAAAGGAAAAGGAAAAAGATGACCTGGACAAAACATCAGCATTTGGGTTATCAACCTTAGGAATACCAGGCCCAGATTCAGAAGAATTGGAATCGGATTTTGACTGCACAGACTCCATGGAATCAGATTCTGGCTCACTACCCGACTCAGAACTACTGGATAGGAAGCCCTCCTCCAGCTGCCAAGTGAGGGACGGTGCGTCAGATGCATCCAAGATACCACTAGAAGGGTCCACACCTAATTGGTCTCCGATCATGGAAACGGTTAGGTCATCCCCCAAGCTCTCCGGATTGATCTGAGGATCCGAAAGGAGACATGCCAGTGTTGCTCCTACCTCAAGTTCGCTATTGTTGGACTCACTTTTTGTGTTCTGTTCAACCTCAGTAGTTTGTTCAGTCTGATCCTCTGTGTCACTCTCTTGCAGCTGCAAGTCGAAGAAAATCTCAAAGCTAGGAACCCGCTGCTTCTCAAAGTTGAACCAAGGTTCGGAGAAACCACAAAATGGAAAGTCTCCCTCCTCCCGAACAAAATAGCCATTTAGGGTTCCCTGGATTGGTCGGTGCACAAGCTCATAGTGTTTCTCGGTTTGCTTTGCTCTAGCTCTTCTAGCCATTTCCTTCCTTTTTCTCACCCAATCCTCTTTGGTGGGCGTATAGCCAAGACCAAATGTATGAGGGTTATGTGGCACATCGGCTAATGCAGTGAGTCCTTTCCAATCACTTCTGCCTAATCCCATCCCTGGCATGTGTAGACGTCCCCGAACGTCCCGGGAGGGAATCCCGTTTTGTTCATTGGGCTCACTACAGTTCAGGACTCAATGTCACGGTCCTGTATCTAATCTCGCAGAGTGCAATATGAGACCGATGAATCATCAAAGAGTCCAAATTCGGCAAATTATTTTTGAAAATAGATTTTTTAGAAAGAAGTGCCAAACATGGACTGCTTTGCCAGATATAGAGTCGCCACCTAAATATTTTATTTTGGGGGGGAATTTAGGAAACCTTGACTCGTTGCCTAAGGCCACGTGTCCGTCATTACCAAAGTTGCCTCGGCTGGGGAACTGGGGTACGATTAGGGAAAGTCACTTCGTGAGCACCCCCGCTAGCCCCGATCAAATATCGGCCTCTACTAACCATGATATCGAGTTTTGAAAACATTATGTGCTCTTATTCCGGTTATTAGCCTAGAATTACTATGTGATGCGCACTACATACAAGTATAGACTGGATTGCCTAAGTTGGAACAAAGCACCGCATATCCGTTTGTTTTGAAAATGGATTTGAGTTTGCTACTTGCAAGTAGGCTAAAACATGGTTGTCATGACCCAAACCCACCCCTATAGGTTTAGGATCGTAACCGGCCAGTAATCCTTGGATTACCGAAGGCTTCTGAACAGATTAACAAAATTAAGGGGCTAGCAGAAGCAAATACATAAATATAATTGTCCAATGAGCTGTGCTGACTTATATGAAATAGAATAATTAAAACTTCATATACATATCCGATAGTCAACCATATGTTATACCCACACACATTACAGTAATTTAAGTACAGCCAACAACATCAAATCAAGTCTTATACATATACAGAACCCAAAGGACTGAACATAGGACACTTCGGGAACCTCCACGTGAGGCGCAGTGGTTGGCTGACAAAAGAAACACAGCACCAGGCAAAACCCTTCGGACTTCAACTCCAGAATGTTCACCTATATACATATATATACAAATAGTGAGCTAAAGCCCAGTGAATAACATTAAGGTAAAGGGGTTAGTGAATGAAATCCGAACATATCATAAGTGGAAAACAGATCAGAGCATAATCATTCTCAGATTAGAACATAATAATGATACATCCTATAGAACACATCACAGAACGTCTTCCGACTAGAGTAATCGGTTCCGGATACCGATTAAACACATATCACCACAATGAAGTGGCTAACGAGATCCCGTAAACTTGTATGTCATGGACCCGCATTTTCATGCCAACCCCCATGACTTGGGACAATCTATGGATGCCATAATAGATTTCAAATTTGGGATGTTCATTCACGAAAATAGATATCATTTCAAAAATCATAGTGTAGACACCCCATTTTTGACCGTCCTCAAGACTTGGACGTCACCATTTGAACACCTGGTGATTATCCATGTTTGTGTTCGTTTGGAGTTCCCGGAGTTCTCGGCTACGCGCCTTGCCTCAGGACCTCCGAACTTGACCATTTTGTGTCTGGTTTTGCACGAAACACTTGTGCTTTGCCTTGGAGGGGCAGGGAATGCCTTGTGAGGCATCCCCACACACCACCGGCAGTGGCTAGAGGCCACTGGCTGGTTGGTGTTGCCATCGGCACTATATTGTGCCGGTCGGCACTCTTTTGTGTCGGTCGACAGTCAATTTTGTGAAAATGACAATTTTGCCCTGCCGACTACTGCTGTTGCTTGCTTTATGAGATATTTTAAGGCAATTTGTCTATTAGTTTCTCCATACACGTGTATGGAGGATGAGCCTTGGTTGCTTAGCTTGTAAGCTTTGTTGCCTACAAGAGAGGGATCTCTTCTCTTGGCTCAAGGGTTAGAAAAATTAGACCTTTTTTAGGGAGAAAAGACAGAGAAGAAGCCCTGGTTTTAGGGTTTGAATTCTATATCTATTCTATCTCTCTTTTGCTCTTGTTTGTACACTAGGTGTTTGTGTCTCACTATTGCACATCAACACCTAGTGTTTCACCTTCCCTTGGCTACTGAGGTTCCAAGAGGTTGTTTTTAGAGTTTTTGGCTGGATTAGAGCTTAAGGAAGCAACAACATCATCTTTGGTGAAGAAGGTCAACAAGGGTGAGAAACTTGCTTTATTTCCCCTATTCTTGCACTCCATTTTTACCTATCTCTGAACTGTTTTTGTGCTTGGTGTTTAAGACAAAAAAGTTCTGTTTTTTAGTCCTCTTTATTGTTGGTTAAGAGTGTTTTGTGCTTTGGGGAGGTTTGACCACCCTTAGGCCTTGAAAAGGGCTCATTTTGTGCTGTTTTGTGAGAGCTCCGGGATTTTGGTGTTGGGGTCTCTTCACCACTGAAATCTTGAGGGATTTCAGTGCTGAAGATGATGCCTTGAAGTCCCAAGAAGGAGAGGGTCACCCCCTCTCCTTGTTGTCCTTGAAAAGGACCTATTTTGCCTCTTGAGGGAGCCTCATGTTTGGTTGTTTGTTGGATATGCCATGGCTGTATTTTGTGTTCATATTGCCATATTATAACTTTGTATCATGTTGGTTTTGGTCCCTTATGCATGCTTAGCATAGTTGCCATGTAATGCCTTGTATTGCCTTAACGTGCCTTAGGTCGTTAGCCCTAATTTGAGCATCCTTTTGGCTTAGGTCCATGAAGATTTTGTGCCTATCTTGACATATTTTAGCTCTGTCCATAGTCATTTCGGTCGATCTTGGCATGCTTAATATAGCCCCTTTGCATTGTAACTTGCATGCTTCAAGTAGGTGCATGTGTAGTATGCATCGCCTTCATCATTTCAATGGTTTGGAGCCATTTAGCATGTAATTTTAGTCCCTTTGGCATGCGTATATGTTTTCCTTGCATGCCTCTTTATTGCTTTGAAAGCATGTATTGTATGCCCTTTGCTTTGGCCAATATGCATGCCTTTAAATTTGAGTCACTTAGATGCCATCTATGTGGTCTTTTGGACTTAGTTTTATGTGTTAAAACTCTATTTTTGGTCGCCTAATGCATGCCATGAATGGTTGTGTTAAGTGTAGTCCATTACCTCTTTGGTGAACCTTGAATGCGTGGGACATTGTAGCATGATTAGTTTGCTTTGTTGCTTGTTTTAGCACCGTGTTTTGCATGATTTTCAGAGCTTAGGATGCATGTTAAGTGTCCATGATATCCCCTTTCAAGTGTGCTTGAGGGTTGCTTATTTTGCGCCTAAGTGTTAAGTCCTAACATATGCATGTGTGTGTGTGTGTGTTGGCTTTCATTTTTGGGCATTATGGCTACTGATTTAAGGCCTATTTGGAGTTGCCTAGGTCATGTTTAAGACCATCATTTGCTTGTTCGCATGCTTACCTCATGTTTGCTTCTATGCCTTTGCATAAGTACATTGCATTGCTCATATTGCATGATAGCTAACATGACTAGGTTGCATTGCATCAACATGCATTCCTTGTCCCTTGATTTGGTGATAGGGATTGGGATTTTGGTTTGTTTGGTTTGCATGCATTTGAAATAGAAGTTGCACATTTGACTCTTTGGCCAACATGCATGGAAATGCGCGATTGGTGGCCCGAGAATCGATGCATATCCTCCTTTGAGTCACAAACACGATAAGGAATGTGTTTGGTGCACACATTGTTGGAATTACATTGCCATGCAAGTTTTTGCCCTCTGCTGCTGTGAGTTGCAGGTTCTGCAGGAATTCAGTGCCGGTCGGCAGTATTTAGTGCCGACCGGCAGTCAACTGATGACCGGTGGATATATTTTGTGCCGATGGCTATATCCTAGTGCCGGTGGTCATTTCCTCCAGCCGGTGGGATTCTCTAGTAGCCAGAGAAGCATCCTTGAGACTTTGGCAGATTTCAGAGGAACAAAGCAGGGAAAACAGAGGTAGGCTAGGCATGGCAGTGCAATTTCGAGCGGAATCCGAGTGTGCATGCGATGGGCCCTCGCCCCGAGGCGATTTACTATTTTTCTTAGAGTAATTATTTTGTTAATTTAATTAATTTGTAATATTTAATTAGCTTGTGTAGTTAATTATTTGTATTATTCTTTTGGTCCCTCCAAGTGAGGGCAAATCTGTAATGAGTGTGCGTGGGTGTGTGCATGTCTTCCAACCCCCACTTCTTTCTTCCCTTTTACTTACCTACTTTTAATGGTTAGTATTAGGGCACGTTTATTTTAGCATACCTTATGCTATGCATGCGTGCATCCACGCATTTGTTGACATGCACCGGGCTCGGTACATCATATAAACCGCATTGTATTTTCAAATCTAACTTGAATACGTGCACCGAATGATTGCATTTCACATGCCATTTTAGGGTTAGCCGAGCCTACTCTAAATTGCATCCTTGCCTGTGTTGCATTAGCCACTTAACATGACCTAGGGACATGCATGTCTGCTAACTAGTTTCTTGTTTTGGCACGGAGTACGATGTAAGTATTTTACGCTTTAGCATACCACATGCGTGTGAATGTTGCCATGACAGTATGCTTACCATGTGGCTAAATGCTTATATGAGATAAACTGTTTGAATTCCTGTGGGTGGAGGTTGGATTGCTTGAGTTGGAAAAACTCGTTGAAATCCGTGTTCTAGCCTACTTGCGAGTAGCAATTTCAAAACTATTTTCAAAACAAACGGATATGCAATGTTTATTTCCAAATTAGGCAATCTAGTCTATACTTGTTTGCTGTGCGCATAACATAGTAATTCTAGGCTAATAATTGGAATAAGAACACATAACGTTTTCAAAATCGGATATCACGGTTAGTAGAGGCCGGTCTTCGGATCGGGCGAAAGGGGGTGCTCATAGCTGACCTTCCCCGATCGTACCCAAGCTCCTGAGCCAAGACCACTTTGGTGATGACGAACACGTGGCCTTCGGCACCGAGTCAGGGTTTCCTAAATTTCCCATTTTAAAATATTTAGGTGGGGACTTTGTAATCTGGCAAAGCAGTCCATGTTTGGCACTACTTTTTCAAAATCCGTTTTTCTTCAAAACGATTTGCCAGAGTTGGGTTCTTTGGTTCAAGACTTAGAACCGCAACACAAAAAGGGAGTCCGAACTGTAGCATAGAGGCCCACGGGCGCTGTTACAGTTTCTGGCGACTCCGCTGGGGAGTTTTAGAGAGCTTGACTCGAACTCGTGATATCCTGTTTTGACTACACTTATGTGTTTCTTTGCATTGCATGTGCATTGGTGCGCCTAGGACACCGTGTTGGCCATCTGCTATTCCTGAGCGGTTTGCTGGAGGCTTGTCTTGTCAAGGCATGACCATAAGGCTGACCGGTTGCGGGCTCTGCCAGTATGGGAACACAAACCCCGGTTTTGCCCTTCTTGACCAATCGACCTAGTGCATATTCGAATCCATAGTGACCATTCCAAATTAGGACAGGTTGGTTACCCGATATAGGTTGTTTGAAACCGCTGTGTGCGTAGTGAAACCCTAGCTCCTGACAAAATAGGACAGGGAAACCCTACCCCAACATAGGGGTGTATTGGCTCTCATTTATCTGCTATATGCTTTTAGAGTGTATCTCTGCAGGGAACGCATATATCAGTTTGCAAAGTTTGAGCATCGAACTCGATGTCAGTTGATTTGGGGCGATGATTTCGGGAACGATGGATCGTAGTAGAGTCTGATTGTCATTTGCATCCGTGTTTGATCTGTTTGAAATTTGAAATCTTGCTTGTTTTCGTTTGATTAGAGATTCAGAAGGCCGATCCAGAATAGCTAGTGTCTTCTTCTTGCTGAGATAGGACTGAGCATGACGCAGAATTCAGAAGAGATCGTGGTCATGACGGCCGCGTTGGATCAAGGAATCACCCTATACAGTGAGGCTACTGTTGACATGCCGCACCCACCCAGGTCGCCTGCCGCACATCCAATTTGGACCCCTCAACTATATCAGGCTCATGAGCCTACTACATTTGAATTAATGGGAATGATAGGTGATCTCCAAAGATCCGTGGTGGATCTCGCCTATGGAATGTCTGTTTCGCCACCAGCCGCACCATATGCCGGAGGCTTCATACCCCAGGAGCCCCCACTACTGGGACGAATTGTAATTGAACTCAATCAACCGGAGATGGCCTCCAGCTATGACAACGACGCATCAAACCAAGTTCTAAATCAGGCCGAGGCCAGAGACAAAGGCAAGATGAAGGCAGATGCCGACCCTACCGAACAACCGGCCAGGCGAGAGGCTTTGAAAGCCGGAGGGATGAACAAGCAACAGATATCCGCAGTTATGTCAAAAGCTGTGGAGGATGCTTTCCCCACTCCGCCTGAGGGCAATTCCAGTCAATCAGAGAATCGGGATAGGCCCCGTCATGCCAAAACAGTTCTTCCCCCTCCCAGCCTTGCATCCGGAAAGGATCAGAAACCCAAGGCCGCACCCGCCGATCCGTTTGCTAGTGCATCTAGCAAGAGTGCTCAGGCTCCAAAGTACCTGCCCCGAGGGCGCAGGGTCTTCCATGCTCTCTACATGCCATTGTCCAAGGCACTTCAAATCCTTGCCGAGAGGGGACACCTTAAACCCCTGGAGCCTCGGCCCCTCCCGAAGAATCTCCCCGCCACGCATGATGCTTCCCTGTACTGTGCGTACCATCAGCAGACTGGCCATGCCACTGATAATTGCTTCCGCCTCCATCATGAGGTACAAGACTTGATTGACAACAAGGTTATCCTCCCGCCTACCTCAGCAAAGTCCGTCACCACTCAGTTGTTGGATTTCGAGGATACAGATACTGCAAGTATGTAATCAGAAGGTGAACCGCTCAAGCGGTCTGGTACATTTTTGATGCGGCGTTTGCACGCATTTTTGAGCACCGCCAATGCTAGTTTTGTAAATCGACTTGGGTGTCGAGTCATTTTTTGTTTTGTTTTTGAGTCATCTCTCTGTATTGAGTCGATCTTTTTGCTTCTGGTCATCCTTTTGTAACGAGTCAGTCCCTTTTGTATAGTATACCAGGTGATTTCGGGGTTGTTGCCTCAAACACCGTTTTATTTTGTAATTAGTTGTTTTTGCTTTTTGAGCCTGTTGCTGCTGAGGGGCCGGTTATACTAGCAAATCTGAATGAAACAGCTGTGGCTATCATGTGCCGTATTTGTTGCTATATGAGTCAGCCGTGCCGGAAGATGTGAATGGAACGACAGTGCATTCCGCCTGCTCTCTTGTGCCTTGAACATCGTTATGATGACCTAACCTTTTCATAAAACCCCATTTCGAACACTGCGGTGAGGAAAACGAAGAGGAAGTAATTCCTCGGGTTTTGTAAAATTTTGATCATTTTGAGAGAAAGAGAGACGTGCTAAGCCCTTAATGAATGAAATCATGCTTGTCGGCGTGAGTACTGAGAAGGATCCTGGTTCAATCCAGACTGGTTCCACACTACCTTCAACACGAGCGATTTGTCGCTTTCTTAAAAACTTTCAAAAACAAAATATTTTGCGCAGTCTTGCGAAGACCTGTGTGGAACCGCTCTTGAGATTGTGCAGCACAGGATCGCTCTCGGTCTCAAGATTCAATTTATCTATTGCAAACTGGAATCCGTTCAAAACATTCAGTGCCATGAAACGCCTGTGTGGCCCCTTTTGAAGCAGCCCTCGAACAAGAGGCACCAAAACCAGATCAAGGAGATCAGATCCCACCAAGCATGGCTCGAGAAGCAATCGTGATGGACTTTTCCCGCAAGTCAATACAACAGTCGCTATCCTGGATATGGAGAGGCTTCAATCTCAAAACCATTTGGCATGGGCTAGCTACACTTTTACCCTTTGAGAGGCTCGCTGGGCCGAAAACCCGAAAGGGCGGCCCAGGCAAAAGTTAGAGCAAAGAAAAAGAAAAGAAAAAAAAGAAAAACATGAAAAAGAAGTGAAGAAGAAAAGAAAAATACAAAAAAACAATAGCAAAAGAAAAGAAAGAAAATAAATGAAAATGCAAAAGAAATGAAAAAGAAGGAAAAAAGAAAAACAAAGCTCGCAAGGTCGAAAACCTGCAACAGGCGCCTTGGCAAAAATTAGAGCCTAAACAGTGAAGGTTAAAAATACCCGAGTGTACCTTAACCGGAACTACGTAAGGCTTGATTCCCATGTTTGGGATACGTAGGCAACTTCATCTTGAAGTCCAGCCCCCAACGCTTCCATAGCGTCTCAGTCCATGTCATGGTTTTGATCACTTTTTGCCTCCTCCGAATCCAATATCTTGATTGCAACAACCTGGAATTACGTGACCAACTTCATCTCGAAGTCCAAACCACCAACACCTTCCAGGTGACTGTGTCCATATATTGATTCAAACCGTCTTTGACTCCTCCGCGCCCGAGGGTCCGATCGTCGTCAACAAAGACTGGCTTACAACGTGCCGAGGCATCATTCAAACAAGGGGCAACTTTCCGTTGCCATGCATCGCCACAAGTCGCCCTGAGTTGCCGTCCAAACCAGGGGCAACTTTCCGTTGCCTTACCCCCTCCTTTAGCCAGGGGCAATTTTCCATTGCCTCCGATCCGCGGTTGCGCATCTCGAGGGTAAGTTCCGTGCTCGTCGAACATTGACTGTTCGCAAAAATAGTTTTTGAAAATTTTCACTGAGGTTGACTTATTTTCTCAAAAAACTGTTTCATTTTCAAAATTGGACCATGTGTGGACCCAAAAAGGAGAATTTTCAGTGCTCACAGCCTGATTCGCACGATTTTCACATCAAAAATTGAATAAGTGTGTTAATCCAACTCTCATTTTTGATCAAAGCTGTTTTAGAAAACAAAAAATGGTCAAAGTGACGAACTAGGGGCACAATTGAGTCAAGTGTTCTGTCTTCCTCCCCGGCCAACATACTTGCCAGAAGGGCACTCTATCCACCAGAAGGAATAGCCGTGAGCTAACAGTGTTGGGCGTGAACCCGCGACTTCCTATTCATCTGTCAATCGCCCCAGGGAGGGATGAAAAATGAGAGAATAAAGAACAGAGAGGTGTAAGTTAAGAGAAAAGTGAGAAAAGGGTTTTGAGAGAAAAATCGAGCCTGAGGGCCGAGTGATGTAAGTATCACAAATCAGAAAGGGTGGGAATTATGCCCGGAAGAATTGGCTCCTCGAGATCTGAGGTCTCTTTGTAAACATGTCCGTGTGTCGTGTCTTTTGATTTGTCGACCTTGATTTTGGCTTTGAGTCTCTTCCAAGCATGTCTCGTTATGTCAGGTCGTGTGCCTTTTGTTTCTTTGTTTGAGTCTGTCTCGTCGTGTTCTGTGGTAGGCTCGATACCCTGGTTGAAAACCCATCTTTTTCCAAAAAATAATCGCTTGTGCTCAGAATGCTATGCCATTCCCTACATTCATGCGAAGCAAGAGAAGGAGAAGGAAATTTGGGACATCCAAGTGTGTTTCAACCTCAACCGTTTCAGTTTCCGTAATTCGTCTTGTCAGATTGGGTTATTTGTTCAGGGTTTGCTGTGTGCAGGATGAACCGAGTGCTGTGTTATGGGTTGTGTGCAGATCGATCCCCAGTAGAGTATGGGTTGTCTATTCAGTTTGAGCGGTGGTTTGTATGAGTTGTTTTGCTGTTTAGTTGGTTGGTTATCTGGTCAGTACAGTGCGAGTGCTCAGTTTGCGGACAACAAATCAATATCATTTACATTTGAGGTGTAATACGATGCAATGTAGTGCAAAGTATGAAAGATGCAGATATGCACAGATATAACACTCTTTTTAGACAAAAGGTTTATTTCATATAATCTCTTCAAGTACAAAGTTTGAGGAAAACAAAAATCTGCCTACGGCAGTACAAAGTACTCTATCTACCAACAAAAGAGAAAAGTACAAGAAAAGAAATAAAAGAAACAGCAAAAGTTTGGGTCATCAGCATCATCAGTGGCCTCGCCAGGGGATCTGTCTCGCCTCTTCTGGGCGAAGTCCAGAGCATCACCGAAGTGTCACTGCTCGAGCCCGAGCTACCCGGCCTCCTCCTCGATGCCTCCGCCTCCTCGACTGTCGCTGTCGAACTCGAGCCCGCGAGCCGCCTCGGCGTAATCACGCCCTCCTCGGTGCGGGGAACATCCTTCCATCCCGAGTAGAAATGGGAGGTCCAGTGGAGCGACGCCACCACGGAGGAAGTGGGAAGGAGGTCAAAACATGAAAGGCAAATGCATCAAGATGTATGAAACAGTTTATCGCTGCGTAATGCAGCAGGTATAAACAATGCAGCATGTGTATGAATGCCGTGGAGCGCTTTATCAATGCGAGAATGCAAAGGTATGAGTACTGAGTATGAATGCCGTGAGCGGCTGAAACAAAGGCGTAATGCAGGTGTATGAGTACGATTTATGAATGTCGTGAGCGCTTTATCAAGATGTAATGCGCAGGCGAATACAAATGTATCAAGTGCCGTGAGGGCCGGGTATCGATGTTGTATCGCATCGATTATGCGGCGATTTGTATGATTTGAAGCTATGACAGAGAGAACATACCGGAAGGCCGTAAAAGGATAATAAGTTGAAGGTCCGCTGCAGCATCCCCGTCATGGAGGCATTCATCTCCAGTAACTGCCGGGTATATCCAGAAGACGCCTGCAAGGGAATCAGATGCATCAATATTCTGTGGAATATCAAATAAACTAAAATGAAATAACTGCATGTAAATGCAAGAACACATACCCGAGGCAAGTCGGGGATACCGACAAACTCGTGATCAGCCGGCGGAGGGGCGAAGGGGATCTGATAGGTCGCCCCATCCGACCCGGAAGACTGAAAGCAGCAGAGCAGCCAACCGCCTCCCACCTCTCAACTCCGCCTGCCGCGGACTCGAGCCCTCCTCGGCGCCCCTCCTCCTACTCCTGCTCCGGCCGCTGACGCCACAGGTCTCTCTCTCTCAGCTTGACGGCCACCACTCGCCGTCAGATGATGAAGGTTCGACGTACTCGAGTAATCGCCGCCTTTGAAGCCGTCGCCTCCCCCGATGGTGTAGTCTGCCGTCTGCCACGTGAACGCTTCGGTGTCCCTCATATGCTGGGAGGGTGCACCGACTATTCGCTCAAGTAACCCCGAGGTTCGACGCAAGAAGCGCCACCAGTACCAAGCCCGGCAGACCCCTCCAAAGAAAATCCGGAACGCGAGGTCTCGACGGCGCAAGAAACCGATCCCGCACCATCGCTGGCAGAGGAGCCCACGGCTGCCAGGTGATCTGAGATTGAAATACAGTTTGTTACCTACTGGTATTGCAAATATACAGTGGAAAAGTGAAGCTTAAATGAACTGCAAGTAAAACATACCTCGGCAGGAGTGATGGTGTCGAAGTAGCGACGGAAGAAACTGAAAGTCTCCCGCGGCCTTCGGGCGCACCTCCCGTCAAAGCGGCGTGCGAAGGGGACGACCAGAGGGGTCTCTGCATCGGGTACAAGAGCGAGCCTAGGAAAGTAGGCGTAAACCCACAACTGTAAGGTGAATACCAGAATGTTCATCAGAAAAAGTAGAATACAGAATAAAGCAGAAATAACAGAGCCGTGTGTTGTGCAGTGTATTGAGCAGAGTGTATAGTGTGAAGCGGTACATCGATGTAAAGCAGAGTATGTGTGCCGATGTACAAAGATACAATCCGGTGAAACAGACTACTGATGCATGCAGTGCAGAGTACAGAAAATGTAAAGTAGAAATGTAAAGCAGAAAAGGAAATGTACCTCCCAAGCACGCCAATAGCCCCCGAGCAACTGTCCGCTGCCGTGGGAGACTGAGCTCGTATAGCCATAGAGGGTGGCCAGAGCCGCACCACCCCAATCGAAACGCAAGATGTCCCGGACATCCACCAGTGCGCTGAGAAGGCAGAGGGGCACTGTGTTCGCCCGGTCGGCGAAGAGAGTCGTCCCGAACAAAAACATCGAAGCCGCATACCTCTCACGGCCTCTGAGTCATCCTGAGTGCGTCCACGAGAAGAGGTCGCATCCGAATCGCACCTCGAACCAGAGTAGTGACGAAACTCGACGCGCAAGAGGCGGAGCCGCGCCAAGTAAGTAGACCTGAGCTGCGGTCCACTCATCCATATCGATGTCGAAGGGGATCGGATCACCCCCTACCCCAATGCCAGTGAGCACCGAGAAATCGTAAGGGGTCATCGTCATGTCCCCGATCGTGGATAGGTGGAATGAATCGGTGGTGTCCCACCACCTCTCTGCCAGGGTAGCTAGAAGAGGCCTGCAAGCGGAGCCGTCGATTTCACAAAAGGAACCAAAGCCCGCCGCCCACATCGCGTCGAACCGCCTCGGGAAGCTCCAAATACCAATCTCGAGCCACGACGTTCCCATACCCGCGGATGGTATGGGAATCTCCCTGTTTTCAAACAAATAACAGCAAAGCAATATGAAATGCACAATTTTGAAAAAAACCGTGGTTCAGTGCAAATGTGGCATGCGTGCAAGTTTTTCAGATTCAAGCAGGTACTAGGTGCCGGTGTGCTTACAGTGAACTACAACGTGTAATGCGTCAACGTGTTTGAGTGGTTCAGTGCAAATGTGGCATGCGTGCAAGTTTTTCAGATTCAAACAGATACCAGGTGCCGGTGTGTTTACAGTGAACTACAACGTGTAATGCGTCAACGTGTTTAAGTGGTTCAGTACGAACGTGGCATGCGTGCATATCTTCAGATTCAAGTAGTTATCGGGTGTTGGTGAGTTTGCAGTGAAATGCGGTGTGCGCCGTGTGTTTGGGTGATTGAGACTAGTGCAGTGTGTGTGCATGTGTCCGTCTTAAACAGATATCACTTATGAGCGTGATTGCAATCTACTACAGTGAACAGTGTATCAGAATCAAGCAGTTAAAGAACGAAAGCAATTTTGACAGTTAACAGTTCTACATTGCAGAAAGTAAAACAGGAAAGAGTGTTACCTCGGAAGCGCCGAAGGATAGGTGAGAGGTCGGCTCGCGTAGGAGGAGCTCCGGGTCCAATGCTCGATCAAAGCTGCGAAAATGGCGGAGTCCATCCGGTGGTAGCACATGAATCGCTGGGCGGTATGTCACCGGGTCGAAGGGACGCCCGCTCAACGGGAGAAGCTCGACCCCGGGATCCATCTCATGATCCGGGGGAGTCCCGACGTGTGGAATGTCGTCAGCCATGACAATGGTGGTGAGAAAATGGCCGGAAAAGCCGGAATGCGGAAAGCCAACCGAAAAAGTCGACCCCGAGCGGGCCGAAAATGGCCGGAAAAGCCGGAAGATGAAAAGGCACGGAAATGAAGAAGAGATCGAGGGGAACAAGTCCCAAAAAGGTGAAAATGGCAAAGGATGTGCCGAAATGAAATTTTGATCGGTCGAAAATGTGCGAAACGCGAAGGTATTCGCGAATCGAACAACGAAATCGAGCCTAAAACGCGAGAAAATGCGAGGATCGAGAGCCGAAAGTACTCTAGAGAGAAGGGGGAGGAATTTTCGGTGCAAGGGAAGTGAAAGAATAGGGTTTAAAACCCTATTTTAAAAAGCCCGAGGTGAAATGTCAAAACTGTCCCCGATTAGCAACTTTTGGCCGGTCGGCACTATTTTGTGCCGGTCGGCACTATATTGTGCCGGTGGAGTATTTCTGCAGCCGGTGGCCAGCCGGTGGCCATCTAGTCCAGCCGGTGATGTTCCCACAGCCTTGTTTAGGCCATGTGAGCAGTTTTGGGTCTTCATAGCTTAAGAAAGTGCAAGAAAGTGAATCCCCGATGCTCAACCGGCCTCCGTTTTGACCTCGACCGTTTTTCGTGGCGTGGCACCCGATTCAAGCAAAGATTGTATCCTTTTGTATCCTTTTGTCTTTACAAGATCTGAAGTTGCCCTGCATGCGTTGCATGCATCCATCACATTATGCACGTGATCGTACCAGATTGCGCGTCCCTTGCGACTTGCACCGTTTTGCATTTTCGTGTGGCATGCGTGTCACACTTACATTGTTTTGCATCGCCTTTGAGGAACGCGTACCTCATTGCACTCCATTTTCCATCTTTTGAGACACGCACATCTCATTTGCCCCATTTGCATCCACATGCGTGTCTCATTTCTTGCATCCCATCTTGCGTGTCGTTGCCTTTTTTGCCTCTCTCGCCGTGTACTACCCCGAGAGGCTTCTTTTGTTTTTTCTCGCGTGTACTACCGAGAGGCTTCTTTGCTTTTTCCCCCTCAAGGTACTACGCCGAGGCTTTTTTGCTTTCCCCTCTCGTGTGTACTACGCCGAGAGGCTTCTTTTTGCTTTTTTCCCCCCCTCTCGCGTGTACTACGCTGAGAGGCTTTTTGTCTTTCCTGTCTCGCGTGTACTACGCTGAGAGGCTTTTTTCCTTTCCTCTCTCGTGTGTACTACGCTGAGAGGCTTTTTGTCCTTCCCCTCTCGCGTGTACTACGCCGAGAGTTTTCCTTTTGCTTTGCTTTTTCCTCTCCTGCGTGCAATATGCAGAGAGACGTTGTGTTTGAGACTCCGAGTGTTCTCGGTAGTCACTTTTAGCCTTCTCCGCGTAGGCGCCATGAGAATTGCTTAATTCGCTTAATCCTTGCTGCATGAGATGTGGTTTGGTTCGAGTTTACTCGCTTGCATCACATTCACTTAAAGTGTGGTGTAATTGTTGTCCCCGGTCTAGTGAGACCTTAAACACGCACGGTCTAGGAGACCTTAAATCCTTAGGAGGTGCAAGACCTTCATTCGCGTTGCCTGAACGCATCACACTGTTTAGCGCATCATACTAGCTTGTGCGTTGCGTCCCATTCGCGCTATCTTGTGCGCCTCATCGGCACTTGTTAATGCATTGTGTATTATTCGCACGGTTTAGCGCATTTCATTGCATTTTGCATGCATTCCATCGCGCTATTCTGCACACCTCATTGCATTTTACATGCATTCAATTGCACTTCTTTTTTTTTTTTGCACATCGCATTGTTCTGTGCATCACGGTCTAGGAGACCTTAAATCCTCAGAAGGTGCAAGGCCTTCGTTGCTTCGGCACACACAATTCATGCATTGTCGTGCATTCATAAGGCCGCGCGTTGGCACGCATTTCAAACATCATGCGCATTTCAAAAAAAAACACATGCATTGTCATGCATACATTTTGCATTACGGTCTAGGAGACCTTAAATCCTCTGAAGGTGCAATTCCTTCGGTGTTTGTCGTGCTCGAACGACTTTCGGTGGTCTGGTAAAGCCACCTGCCTGTTTTGCAGTGAGTTCCTAGGAGAGCAATGGGGCCGGTGAAAACTAGAGTTCGAACGGCTTATGCCTAGAACACAAAGGTTCGGGATTTCCGAGACTAAAGTCTGGTTTAAATACCTGTGGTGTACCCCTTTGAAATGTATGGAAGCCCCATAGGTTGAGGCGGCATGTTTACGCCTCAATTCCGGATACTGAACCAACCTAGTATATCACCCTGTTGGTAAGATAGGGAAAACCGCAATCATAGCCATTGCATCATATTGCATTATCATGCATTACATTGTAAAAACCTGCATATGTCATGCATCATCATTGTAGTATAGTGCATATGTCATGCATTTCCTGTGAATATCCATTTCCATTGCATTGTAGTTGCATGCATCCACTGCATCATCCTCCATCCATGGCTTGCGCCTTTCCTTGTTGAGCTTGGTCTGGTATGTGTCCATACTTTTCACGTCAAAACACAGTTCTGCATGTGCATCGCGCCTACTCCACGCTGGTATGTTGGTTTGAGGTTGCGGCACCTTTTCTGTGTTAGACATGGTTTGTATGTATGCATGCCTTTCCTAAGCGAGATACGGTTTGGCCCGCGCGCCATAATCGCATATTACATTGTAGTGTAGTTTTTGCATCCGGCATTAGGATCATTGTTCTTTCCTCGGCGGATCGTCACCCCACTTATGTCAATCCACCCAATACTTGTTCTTGTGTTCGTCTACATCACTCATAGTTCAAACATCATTCTATGGTAGACGGACTCGTTACTTCCATCAACCTATTTGACATTTGTTTGGTTTCGAATCGTTCACGATTGAATCATGCTTCAATTGCTTTGCTTGTAGTTTGCATAGTTTCAATTGCATTGCATATCATTTGCATTGTTTACATTTAGTTTTGTATATATTGCATATCATCTTGCATTCATCTCGCATTGTCATGCATATGGCTAACAATATTGTACCTGTTAAGTTTGCTTTCTTTGCAGGCACGATATTGTATGTACGGCTCATTTGAGGCCGGTGCAACCGGACGAGCCGCACAGGCATTGTATCCTCCGAGTGAGACGTATTGAGAATTGCATAATTCTCTTACATCCTTTCTGCATTGTAGTGTAGTTTGGTGCTTGCTAGCTTATAACTGTCGCATGCGTGCTTCGTTACAGCTTTCTTTGCATGATCATAAGTTATGCTCGGCCTTTTGCATCGTCAGTTGCATTTCGCCCCTGCCTTTGGGCGCATACCTTGTTTGTCTTGCATGTTTGTCTAAGTCTTCGGCCTTGTCAAAAATGGGTCGTCTCTAGGCTTTGACATTCACTCCCGTCATTGTTATGACTTTCGAGTTCTGTCAAAGAGGGGCAACTGTAGACACCCCATTTTTGACCGTCCTCAAGACTTGGACGTCACCGTTTGAACACCCGGTGATTATCCATGTTTGTGTTCGTTTAGAGTTCCGAGAGTTCTCCGCTACGCGCCTTGCCTCAAGACCTCCGAACTTGACCGTTTTGTGTCTGGTTTTGCACGAAACACTTGTGCTATCCCTTGGAGGGGCATGGAATGCCTTGTGAGGCATCCCCACACACCACCGGCAGTGGCTAGAGGCCACCGACTGGTTAGTGTTGCCATCGGCACTATATTGTGCCGGTCGGCACTCTTTTGTGCCGGTCGGCAATCAATTTTGTGAAAATGACAATTTTGCCCTGCCGACTACTATTGAGTTGCTTTATGAGATATTTTAAGGCAGCTGTCTTGCATTAGTTTCTCCTCCATACACGTGTATGGAGGGATGAGCCTTTGGTTGCTTAGCTTGTAAGCTTTGTTGCCTACAAGAGAGGGATCTCTTCTCTTGGCTCAAGGGTTAGAAAAATTAGACCTTTTTTAGGGAGAAAAGACAGAGAAGAAGCCCTGGTTTTAGAGTTTGAATTCTATATCTATTCTATCTCTCTTTTGCTCTTGTTTGTACACTAGGTGTTTGTGTCTCACTATTGCACATCAACACCTAGTGTTTCACCTTCCCTTGGCTACTGAGGTTCTAAGAGGTTGTTTTTAGAGTTTTTGGCTGGATTAGAGCTTAAGGAAGCAACAACATCATCTTTGGTGAAGAAGGTCAACAAGGGTGAGAAACTTGCTTTATTTCCCCCATTCTTGCACTCCATTTTTACCTATCTTTGAACTGTTTTTGTGCTTGGTGTTTAAGACAAAAAAGTTCTATTTTTTAGTCCTCTTTATTGTTGGTTAAGAGTGTTTTGTGCTTTGGGGAGGTTTGACCACCCTTAGGCCTTGAAAAGGGCTCATTTTGTGCTATTTTGTGAGAGCTCCGGGATTTTGGTGTTGGGGTCTCTTCACCACTGAAATCTTGAGGGATTTCAGTGGTGAAGATGATGCCTTGAAGTCCCAAGAAGGAGAGGGTCACCCCCTCTCCTTGTTGTCCTTGAAAAGGACCTATTTTGCCTCTTGAGGGAGCCACATGTTTGGTTGTTTGTTGGATATGCCATGGCTGTATTTTGTGTTCATATTGCCATATTATAACTTTGTATCATGTTGGTTTTGGTCCCTTATGCATGCTTAGCATAGTTGCCATGTAATGCCTTGTATTGCCTTAACGTGCCTTAGGTCGTTAGCCCTAATTTGAGCATGCTTTAGGCTTAGGTCCATGAAGATTTTGTGCCTATCTTCACATGTTTTAGCTCTGTCCATAGTCATTTGGGTCGATCTTGGCATGCTCAATATAGCCCCTTTGCATTGTAACTTGCATGCTTCAAGTAGGTGCATGTGTAGTATGCATCGCCTTCATCATTTCAATGGTTTGGAACCATTTAGCATGTAATTTCAGTCCCTTTGGCATGCGTATATGTTTGCCTTGCATGCCTCTTTATTGCTTTGAAAGCATGTATTGTATGCCCTTTGCTTTGGCCAATATGCATGCCTTTAAATTTGAGTCACTTAGATGCCATCTATGTGGTCTTTTGGACTTAGTTTTATGTGTTAAAACTCTGTTTTTGGTCACCTAATGCATGCCATGAATGGTTGTGTTAAGTGTAGTCCATTACCTCTTTGGTGAACCTTGAATGCGTGGGACATTGTAGCATGATTAGTTTGCTTTGTTGCTTGTTTTAGCACCATGTTTTGCATGATTTTCAGAGCTTAGGATGCATGTTAAGTGTCCATGATATCCCCTTTCAAGTGTGCTTGAGGGTTGCTTATTTTGCGCCTAAGTGTTAAGTCTTAACATATGCATGTGTGTGTGTGTGTTGGCTTTCATATTTGGGCATTATGGCTACTGATTTTAGGCTTATTTGGAGTTGCCTAGGTCATGTTTAAGACCATCATTTGCTTGTTTGCATGCTTACCTCATGTTTGCTTGTATGCTTTTGCATAAGTACATTGCATTGCTCATATTGCATGATAGCTAACATGACTAGGTTGCATTGCATCAACATGCATTCCTTGTCCCTTGATTTGGTGATAGGGATTGGGATTTTGGTTTGTTTGGTTTGCATGCATTTGAAATAAGTTGCACATTTGACTCTTTGGTCATCATGCATGGAAATGCGCGATTGGTGGCCCGAGAATCGATGCATATCCTCCTTTGAGTCACAAACATGATAAGGAATGTGTTTGGTGCACACATTGTTGGAATTACATTGCCATGCAAGTTTTTGCCCTCTGCTGCTGTGAGTTGCAGGTTCTGCAGGAATTCAGTGCCGGCCGGTAGTATTTAGTGCCGACCGGTAGTCAACTGATGGCCGGTGGATATATTTTGTGCCCATGGCTATATCCTAGTGCCGGTGGTCATTTCCTCCAGCCGGTGGGATTCACCAGCAGCCAGAGAAGCATCCTTGAGACTTTGGCAGATTTCAGAGGAACAAAGCAGGGAAAACAGAGGCAGGCTAGGCATGGCAAAGGCAATTCGAGCGAACTGAAAGTGTGCATGCGTTGGGCCCTCGCCCCGAGGCAGTTTATTGTTTTTCTTAGATTAATTATCTTGTTAATTTAATTAATTTGTAATATTTAATTAGCTTGTGTAGTTAATTATTTGTATTATTCTTTTGGTCCCTCCGAGCGACGGAAAATCTGTAATAAGTATGCGTGGGTGTGTGCATGTCTTCCAACCCCCACTTCTTTCTTCCCTTTTACTTACCCGCTTTTAATGGTTAGTATTAGGGCACGTTTATTTTAGCATACCTTATGCTATGCATGCGTGCATCCATGCATTTGTTGACATGCACCGGGCTCGGTACATCATACAAATCGCATTGTATTTTCAAATCTAACTTGAATACGTGCACCGAATGATTGCATTTCACATGCCATTTTAGGGTTAGCCGAGCCTACTCTAAATTGCATCCTTGCCTGTGTTGCATTAGCCACTTAACATGACCTAGGGACATGCATGTCTGCTAACTAGTTTCTTGTTTTGGCACGGAGTACGATGTAAGTATTTTACGCTTTAGCATACCACATGCGTGTGAATGTTGCCATGACAGTATGCTTACCATGTGGCTAAATGCTTATATGAGATAAACTGTTTGAATTCCTGTGGGTGGAGGTTGGATTGCTTGAGTTGGAAAAACTCGTTGAAACTGTGTTCTAGCCTACTTAAAGTAGCAATTTCAAAACTATTTTCAAAACAAACGGATATGCAATGCTAATTTCCAAATTAGGCGGTCTAGTCTATACTTGTTTGCTGTGCGCATAACATAGTTATTCTAGGCTAATAACTGGAATAAGGACACCTAACGCTTATAAAATCGGATATCACGGTTAGTAGAGGCCGGTCTTCGACCGGCGAAAAGGGGTGCTCATAGTCGACCTTCCCGATCGCACCCAAGCTCGAGCCAAGACCACTTTGGTGATGATGACACGTTATTCTTCGGCACCGAGTCAGGGTTTCCTAAATTTCCCATTTAAAAATATTTAGGTGGCGACTCTGTAATCTGGCAAAGCAGTCCATGTTTGGCACTACTTTTTCAAAATCTGTTTTTCTTCAAAACGATTTGCCAGAGTTGGGCTCTTTGGTTCAAGACTTAGAACCGCAACACAAAAAGGGAGTCCGAACTGTAGCATAGAGGCCCACGGGCGCTGTTACACATAGCTTATCACATTTCTTTTGGAACATAATTTCATATAAACGTATCTTTACGATAACGTAACTTACAGTGGTTCCAGTAAGCGATCAATCAATCCTCGAGTCTTGACCTACAAGCACAAAATACATAACACAAGCACGTCTTATCATTACATTGGTTCTTATTCTTTTTTATCACATAGCCTAAAACACACTCACTTGCAGTCTCGGAACTTAGTACATTCTTTACTTAGTGTGTTTCTAATCCATAACCTCATTACTACGGCTTAATTAAGGCTTAGGAATGCCTAAGATGCAATGAGGATGCCAAAACATGACTTGGAACACTTAGTCAAAATTTTCTGAAAATAAGGTCTACGCTCGAGCGTGGGATTCCCGCTCGAGCGGACATACAGACAATAAAGCTTCGCTCGAGCGTGCCTTTCCCTGCTCGAGCAGACTGTAAACTCTAAAAAGTACTGGATGCAAGATTTTTATGCTCGGCGGGTGCTCGACCCACGCTCGAGGGTGGTGCATGAATTTAGGGTTCAAGCTCGAGCGTGAAAGTTCCCGCTTGAGCGTGGGTCAAATTTTTGGAAAATCCAGATTGACCTCCCAAGCTCAAAACTCGAATTCAACCTTCCAAAACTCATTTTTTTTGGGCCAAAACTTTGAAAAACCCTTAGTAACTCATAAAACAACAAGTTTAAAGCTTCAATTCAAGAAATCATGGCCCAAGAATAAATCAATCATGCAGAATTCCAACATGAAACTTAACATTAACTCATGTACATGACTAGTATGCAGTTCCTTGAATTCAAATCTTCCAAAACATGACTAAACGCAAATGTTTATCCCAAAAACATGATCAACTATGATATTATGACATGGAACATGAAGAATTTCTAAACAAAGCTTGGATTATGACATGCATGCAAGGATTCTTGAAAATCAAACTCGAAAATGCTATGGAACATGCATGCATGCATGAATTCATTCTTAATTCCCCTTTTTAAGTCCAAATCACATGCTAACCCACCTAACACCATTAATTCATGATCTCATCAACTAAATTTCAATAGGGACCTCAATTCCTTATGCTAGTGATGGTCTCCAAGTTTTCCTAGCAAATCCTCTCCTTGTGAAGTAAATCTTCAAGCCCTAGACCAATTCCCCCTTCTCTCACTCTCTCAGCCGTTTGTCTCTCCCTCTCAAAGTTCAAGAGTGATCAAAAATGGATAATAGAAGGTGAGTGGGGCTCAAATGGTCTATTAAGTGGTAATTGGTCAAAAGTGACCAAATAACATTATTATAATCGAATTTAATCACTCCGAATCGAATTTTAATTAAACATACCATAAAATTTTATAAATTCTAATAAGCACATAAATCAAGTGAATTTCTAGTTCGAATGCCGATAAGGCTTTCAATTCGCTAATCGTAACTAAAACGTGAACAGATATTTCTACACCGAACAGATAGAAACACAAAATCCTGTAAAATACAGAATAAACACATAATTTATTTTAATCCTCTCATTAGCATCATTAATTACAGATTAGTAGCTAATTACAGATCGGGGTTATTACAACGGGTTTCGACGAATTATTCTAACTCGAGCAACCCAACCTTCACCCATAGGCACTCAGGCAGTTATATCACATAAGCACATAGCCACATGGTAAGCATGCTATCATGGCAGTCACTCACATGCATGCAAGGATGCTAAAGCATAAACACTCACCGAGTACTCCAAGCAAAAGAAAGAAGCTAATTAGAAAACATGCATGAATCCTAACTATGTTGAAATGTCTAATGCAACACATGCAAGAATGCAACTAGGAATAGGCTCGGCTATCCTAAGAATGGCATATGAAATGCTACAGATAACATGCATTCAACTCGGAATTGAAATACAATGTAGTTAGCATGATGTGCCGAGCCTGGTGCATGCAAGATAGATGAATGAATGCAAACATGCGAGCATAAGTATGCTAATTGAAAAGTGCCCTAAAACTAACCATCATAAGCTGGTAAATAAAAGGGAGAAAGACGTGAGTTTGGAAGACATACATCACACACACGCACGCACGTTTATTACAACATTGCCCTCCTCAGAGTGTCCGAATAAATAATACACAATCGAATGAATAACGAATTATAGCTAATTATTACATAACCCTAATTAATTAACAAATTAACTAAGATAAATAAGCTAGCATGCAAATTTAAATAAAAATGGACTGCTTCAGCTCTGTTCCGAATGATAGGGATGCATGCATGCTCGAGTCACCTTGTCGAGAAATCCATCGCGATGCCCCGATTTGCCTCGCTTAATCGTCCCTAACACTGACAAAGCTCCGTATATCGTTGACTAGTTTTTGTCATTGCCGGTTTCTTGTCGCAACAGAGAGCAAGAAAGGGGCATGGAAAAGTATTTTCAACATATGTATGCATGACCACTCTCCCCGTTATTGCATAAGCTCTAGGGAGTGTAGTCCTCGATCCTCGTGCCACCAATCACGCATCCCAATGCATGATGGCCGGGGAGTCAAATTGCACGACTCAATATGAAATGGATACACACATAAACACAACAAGGCCTAAACTCCATCATGGGTAATCTGGAGTGTCAGCGATCGAGAATCGAGACACATTTCATCACTTGAAGTATGAAACGTCCCTCGTTTCCCGCGTTTCGACTAAACCCTATTCCAAACACAATGCAATATACATAGCATGCGCGATACGACTCGGACTATGCAACCTAAATGCAATGCGACTAAATGATGCAAACATGCTACTAGCATACACAATGCTATGAACTACATGGCATACTCGATGCAAGACACCTTATGCAACAATATGACAACATATGATTAGCATACACAATGCGAATATCAAATGGCATACTCGATGCAACGAACTACATGGCATGCGTAATGCTATGACTAGAATGGCATACACAATGCAAGATGGACTTAAACCAAGATGAGTGAGCCTTAGCCACACCCAAATTTGTGGCCAAACATGATGGAATGAAAGGTAGGAACACTCATGCAAACATGGCCGATGCAAGGGACCGAACCTAAGGCATCAAATGCCACTCTACCAAAGCATGGCAAGGGATGAAACATGGCATTCAATCATACGTTTTTCAGCTCTGAAATGATATGCAAGATGGTCCCGAATCATGCAAATATGTCACACAATGCATGCTAGATGGCCCGAATACCGAAACTAATGAAGTGCGTTACACTAGAGGTACACAAAGCAATGCACAAACGGCAAAACCAGCCCCAAACAGACCCTAGGTAGGTCCAAGACAGTGGGAAAATGGCCTAAAAAGATAGCTCAACATGCATAGAAATGAAGCTCATGCAATGGTCCAAAAACGAGGCAAACTAGCACGACTCTCAAACGCATTTAAAGAGTGGAAAAAATGGGAATATGGCATGCATGTAAGCTCTGAAATATGATGCACAATGGTCCTAAAACATAGAAACACCTCAACATAAGCATGCAATAGGCCCCAAAACACAAAGCTAGGCAAGAGTATTGAACTACAACCATGGATAGCAAGCATCATTCGACTATGAGGCATAAAAATAGAGCTAAGGCAGTCCAAAACATGCACAAAATAAGTTTAAGGCATGGCCAAAAAGTGCTAGATTCATAGACCAAAATAGCATGCAATTCAAGCTAGTGAAGAGGGTTACACTACAAGTATATGGAGCATTCAAGAGGTCACTAAACCAAAAAAATTCAGAGGTATGACATGCCAAATAAAGCCCATAAACCCACTGAAATGTGGTCTACGCATGCAAGAATGATAGGCTCCTTTGATATGCTATGAAGAGGGTTATTCTACACATGCAAAATGGACACCCAAAATGGCAAAATGGGCTCTGGACAGAGCCTATGCAGGTCCTAAAACCCACCAAAAATGGCCTGAAACATGGCTTGGAAGCATGAAAATGAGGGCTCCTTTGTTAGGCCAAATATGCTAGTAAACAAGACAAGGGGTGAGAGGGTCACCCCTCTCTGATTTTGGTGCTCAAAATAGCATAATAACCACTAAAAATCTGCTGGATTTCAGTGGTCAAAAGGGCCAAAATATCTCAATACAAAGGCCCTAATGCATGGCTCAAAACAAAGGAAAATGAAGCATGCAAAGGGGGTAGATGGCCCCCAACAGAAAAATAGTCTTAAACAAACATGTTAAGAAGCTCAAAATAAGACTTTTTTCAGTTTATGACAAATCCCAAATATGCTTGAAAACTAGGCTAAGAGATGAAGCAAAATAAAGACCAAAAGAGGGAAAGAAGTGTTACCGTTGAAGCTCAGCAACTCCAGCATCTTTGAGGCCAAAAACTTAGACCTTAGGACCTCTCAAGACCTTCCAAGAAGCTTAGGTTGATGTTGGAGGTGTTAGGCTAAGAGGTGTAGTGTGAATAAGCAAGAACTATGGACTTTTGGACACAAGATAGAGAGATATAGAGGGAAGTGTATGCATAAGCCTCAAAACCATTTCTGAACCCTCTACAAGGAAGGCAAGGCCCTCCTTTATAGAGCCAAGGGTCTAAAGCTTCTTTAAGAAGCTTAAAACCAAGGTTAAACATCCTTCATACACGTGTATAGAGGATGCAATCTGTGGCTTCCAGTTGGCACAGCTGGCACCAACTCAGTGAGACAGAAAAGGAGAAAGCTGGCCGACTAGTTCAGGTGGTCGGCTGACTACTCCCCCTGGTCGGCCGACCAGGGTCAAAAGGTTCAGGTGGTCGGTTGGATCCTAGGGTGGTCGGTTGGCTCCTAGGGTGGTCTCCACACTCAAAGCAAGCAAGTGGTGTGGTGGGAGACCCATAAATGTGGCTCGAAAATCAAGGAGACCAGCTTCCTGACAAGAAAATCGGCCGGCGGGAGAAGAGGTGGTCTCCAAGAGAAAAGGTGGTCTCCCATCCTTGTACCACCTTCCAAACAAAGAAAATAGGGTCCATACCAAAAATGAACTATGACGGATGCAAAACAAGGGTTCGGTGGCCAAAATGCACAGCCGGGTGCCCCGAAAGCTGACTGTTAAGCATCGAAAGTGGCATGCGACCACGAAGGTGGTCTCCCGGGCCACAGTGTCCCTCTAGAGAGAGGAAACAAGGTGTGTGCCAAAAATCGGAGCAAACGGAGAAAGTTAAGCGGTCCCGAACCGAGGCGCACGGCCGACGGCTCTGAAAATCAGAAACTGGTCTCCAAACGGGAACAATGGTCTACGGCCACGAATAGTAGCCTATGGCCACTGAGAGATGGTCTACAAGACCTCTCCCTCCCTTCGGGAAGAGAAAACAGAACCTGGTTCACAAACCGAGGCAAAGCACAAAAGAGTCCCGAAGTCCGGAGGCAAGGCTCACAGCCGAGACTCCGTAACCTCAGAACAAGCACAACATATGCAATCACCGAGCGCTCAATCGATGACGTCTGAGTCTTAAGGTTGGTCAAAAATGGGGTGTCTACAGCATGTGCTGTAACTTATTCATGAAGTACACAGATTGGGCACTGACATAGAAGCCCTCATTGACAACCAGGATACTATGCATTACCAGGGCCTCAGCCAAGGTAAACCCGGAAAGGAAAACATCCTCTTCGCCATGCAAAATCTCCAATACAGGTGTAGTGACCTCTAGCAGAGGATGTATAGATGATTTCCCAAAGACTATGGCCACCCCTTTCCCATAGGGATATTTTAGCATTTGGTGCATGGTGGAAGAAATAGCTTTTACTTCATGTAGCCAAGGTCGCCCAAGTAGTAAGTTGAAAGTGGCTAGAACATCCAGGATGTGGAACTCAATATCTTGTTGAGTCGGGCCAACTTGAGTTCTGATCTGAACTATTCCCATCACCTTTCTGCTTGTTTTGTCGTACACCTAGATCACCTGGGCCGTAGGCACAAAATAGGACGATTTTAGGCCAATAGCATAAGCCATGCGACATGGACAGACGTTGATTGTTGACCCGGTGTCAACCAATATAAATGACACTCACTTCTCCTGGCACTCTATGAATATGTATAGAGGCTTGTTGTGTGCAGAGCTTTTCGGTGACAATTCCTTGTCTGAAAAGGTCAAAGTCGGCACGACACCTCCCCGGGAAGATGAGTCCGACTAACTGTTCAGAAGTAGTTTCGATGGACAATTTGGCTTTATCCATCCCTGACAGGACAACTTGTTTGTGCACTCGTGAAGCCATAAGCAGCCCCCAGATATATATGTCGGCTTGAATCTTCATCAACTATTTCAGCACAGCCGCCTCCTTCAACAGTTTTTCTTTCTATTTCTCTACCTCTTTGTCCTTCCCAGATACCTCGGGTTGGTCTAAATGCGGGGGTTTGAAATATCGGCCACTTCTCGTCGTGTGGTCAACTTCCTCCACATACCAGGTATTATCAGGAATACCTTCACTCCAATCTTCATCAATGTGGGCAAGATGCAGATCATCATCTTCCCATCACATACCTCCGGCAACTGACAAGCAATTGTCTAGTTTCAGTCTAAGTGTTCCCTTAGAAAAAACATTCCCCACGGTGTGTTGAACTATTCCAGCTTTCTGATCACTTTTACTCATTTCCTACCCAAACTGCTCTAGTGCGGCTTCTTATTCTGTATGTACAGTACTAACTATGCCCAATTCTTGAGCCACTTGTTCTGCACCGGTGTTCTCTAGTAGTTTACCCTTTCTATCGGTCATTCCAGCCATTGCTGTGGTTTCCACTTTCTATTGTTCTAGTTTCAATTGAACTCCCTCATCTACATCGGGCTCATCACTTAGCCACCCTGAATTATCGGTTGACCCATTCAGATTGAACCAATTAATATGCATGTCCCCTTGATCATGTTCATCAAAGAACTGCAAATTGTCCATGTCCTCCAGGTCAGCTAGATAATCTAATCTGTAGATGGGTCTATCTTCTCGGACTGCACTGACCTCTATCCTCATCAGTAATGCCACTTCCGGCTTAGCTTGGTTGATTGGCACAATATAACAGCTTGGGTTGTACACCTCATCAGATAAATCCTCGAAGCCCTCAAGCAACGGACTGATGTTCTCCACCAAGGTTGACCTCCCTTCATCTTCCACTATCACCAACAACACTAGCTTGGGCAGGTGGGAAGGGCTTATATATATACTGGGGTCATAAGGGACGACCAGTGTATGAATGAGGGTTATTTGCCGAGGTGGAGGGGCTTGGTTATGTGGTGGGACAGGATTTGTAGTGACGTTGGGTTTTCCAAGAGGTGCTATCACCATATTGTCAATGAGATCTTGAATCTCATGACGTAATCTGAAGCATTGATGAGTATCATGACCATGCTGTTGGTGAAAGGCACAACATTTAGTCGGGTTGTGTTTAGGTGGGAGAGGATCGGGCAGTAGTCGTTGTTCTAATGGCTTAAGATGCCCTTTTCTGATCAGGACCCTCGGGCTACGAATAAGGACATATAGAGTGAGGTGAAGACCCTCTGGCCTTGGGCCTGATGCCTTGAGGTTTGTGAGGTTGTATTGGATGTACCGGCAAAGGGGTTGGAAGTTTTGGGTGTGGTGGTGACCATGCTCACATCCGAAGGCTGTGCAGAGGTGCCACCAGTCATGGTTGCATTAGAGCTGCGTGTAAAGGGCTTTTTGGGCTATTCCTTCTTGTGGTCTATCAGACCCTGCTTCATCATGTCCTCTATTTGCACCCCTATTTCGTAGAACTCAGCAAAAGTAGACAAAGGCAAGACTATCATCTTCTGTAATAATCTTCCTTGCAAGTTACGGACCACCATTCTGATCTAGTCCTTTTCAGACGGCCGGATAGTCATCATAGAGGCCTTAGCCCTCCACCGGGTCACAAAATCCGAGAAGCCCTCCTTTGGCTCCTGCGCGAGTTGCTTCGAGATCATGAGTAGTGACCTCAATTTGAGTATTGTAGGAGTATTGTACTATGAAGGCCTCGGCCATTTCCTGCCAGTTTCTCTTCATAGAGTCTTTAAGCTTGGCATACCAGATGGCTGCTATACCTGACAGGGTTCGGCCAAAGAGCGACAACTTCTGTAGTCTGGAGAGTCCCATTGGTCGTAAGATGTTAGAGAACAGCCGTAGATGGACCATAGGATCCCCAGAACCATCAAACCGGTCTATGTGCGGCATCTTAAATTTGTCCAGCAGAGTCACTGCGGAATCTGTATAGCCATCCTCTACGTCAGGGATTGAATTCATGCCCTATGCCCGTTTAAAGAGCTTTTCTAGCTTGCTCACTTTCAGTGCAGTAGGGTTGACCTCAAATTCAAATGGCGCCTCTATTTGATAAACCGATGCTTTGGAGGTCTGAGGTGGGATTGGCTCTGCCGGAATGTCCGCATTTTCTTGGACATTAATGGTGACCCCGGGCGCTGGGATACCTGCTGGGGGTGCATGGGATGCTGTGCTTATTGTAAGTTGTGGTTGCTATTGTTGAAGCCTTTCTATTACCTCTGCTTGGCGGGCTACAACCTCAGCTTGGCAGGATGTGGCCTCAGCTTGTCTGGCAGCATCTAATTGCATGTTCGCAATAGTCTGCTGGAGTTGATGAAGCATATCTTCCATGCTGACTGGAGGATTTTGAACTACCGGAATTGGTGAATACTTTCTGTCTGGAGTAGAAGTAGATGATTGGGCCTGACTGGGCACAGGTGAGGTAAAAGGTGAATACTGAATTGGCGAATTTTTCTTAATCCTCCTCCATCTGGTAACCAGTGGGAGTGAAACAAACATTAGCTATCCTTTGACTAGATCCCTAGATCTATAAATCCTTCTAACTCAGGTCTAGAGTGCTTGGGGGTAACAGAATCATCTGAAGCAATGGTGAAAGACTACCTTGCAAAAAGAAAATAAAGCAAAAAGAAACAAAAATCAGAAATCGCACAACACCTCGGCTCAGACAGAAACAACACGTAGTTGCAATCATAAGCTGGAGAATTGTACTCAACACTGATTTTTGCCCCAAAACTGATACCCAGACTTGCAACTGATACATACATTCTTGTAGAGTTTCACTCTAAAAGCATGTATCAAACAAGCGAGAACCAAAACACCCCTATGATGGGGTAGGGTTACCCTGTCTTAATTTCATTAGGAGTTAGGGGTTCACTACCCAAAACAAGCGGTTTCAAACAATTCCTGCATTCGGGTAAGCAACATGTCCTGGTTTGGAACAGTCTCTATGGTTTTCGGTATGCAACTAGGTTGATTGGCAAAAATGGTACCTCAGCAAGGCTACCTAATATACCTCTTACACCTAACACCGAGAAGTGAAAAGAGGATCAAATGGTATAGTGGTAGGCCAGATCCAAGGGTTGTGTTCCCATTGTGCCAAAGCTTGCAACCGGTAAGCCTTTTGGCAAGCTTTTCCAAGTAAGCCTCTGACAAACCGTTCAGGAATAGCAGATGGAAAACGCTGTGACTTAGGCACACCGATGCAAATAAAAATACAAAGAAACACATAAGTGTAGATAAAATAACATATCATGAGTTCGAGTCAAATTCTCTAAATCCCTAGTAGAGTCGCCAAAAACTATGGCTCCTCTTTTTCGCGCCCCCTTTCGAAAGGTTTGAGATGAAGGGCCTTACAGTTTGGACTCCTGTGGTTCTGAATCTAGTCTCACAAGTGCAATGTGAAACTGGTAATCACCAAAGAGTCTAATCTGGCAAATCTTCTTAGAAAATTGATTTTAAATCAAATAATGTCAAAATTGGACTGCTTTGCTAGATACAAATTCTCCACCTAAATATTTTATTTTTTGGAAAATTTAGGAAACCCTGACTCGTGCCGAAGGCCATGTGTCCGTCATTACCAAAGTCATCTCGGCTCAGGAACTTGTGTACGAGGGGGGAAGGTCATGAATTGAGCACCCCTGCTCGCCCGATCAAAGATCGGCCTGTACTAGTGATGATATGATTTTTTATAAACATTATGTGTTCTTATTCCGGTTATTAAACTAGCTTTACTATGTGACACGCACAATCAAGTATAGACTGGTTTACTCAATTTCGAACAATTCAACTCATGTTTGTTTGCGAAAATGTTTTGAATTTTCCACCTCAAATGGGCTTTAAAGACGTGGTTTTCCACCGAACATAGTTGTCTTAAAACATAATTTGCCACTCAACAAAGTGGGCTTAAAACACACGTTTGTTGAATCGTTCCAATTCAAACGACAAGCCTTCATCCATCGGCATTCATACAGTTTAGCATTTAAGCACATAGCCTCATGGCAAGCATGCTAGACATGGCAACATTCAGACTTCATGCAAATATGCTAAAGCGTTAAAACTTACCTAGTACTCCGAGCTAGGAAAACATAAGTTAGTGAAATATGCGTGATTCCTAACTATACAAGATGCCTAAGGCTACGCATGCGAAGAATGTAATTAATAGGCTTGGCTACTAATATGGTATATGGATTGATTTGAACAACATGCGATTAAACATGTATTCAAATAAGATATTGAAATGATAATGCAGTTTGAATGATGTGCCGAGCCTCGGTGCATGCAATACGAATGAATGGATGCAAGCATAAGGTATGCTAATTGAAATGTGACCCTAATCTAACCATCAAAAATGATTAAATAAAAGGGAGAAAGACGTGGGGTTGGGAAACACACACTCACACAGTTATTACAACATTACGCCCTTACGAAGGAGGGTCCGAATAAATAAGCTAACCAACTAGCTACGCTAATTAAGCTAATCTAATTAAGCTAATTAGACTAATTATTGCAAGCCAAATGAATAACTAGCTAAGCTAATTACTAATTATTACAACACTTTAATTAACTAGTAAAATAATTAATTAAATTACAAAACAAATGCACACAAAGTAAGCATGTAAGACATTTAAACTATGCTGCCACTACTCCGTCTCAGGAAGTGGGGGATGCACATGCTCAGTTTTTGCCTCAAAAAGACCACCATTTTGCTCTTGGAAGCCTCTGTTTGTAGGGTTGAACATTTCCTGAATCTTTCTGCTCCACCTTACCAAATGTTCTCTGAGGCTTACATCAATGGCCTGCCGGCCATGGATGGCTACTGCCGGCCATCTGTTGGCCAAAAATGTGTACTGCTGACCAAAGATGATGCACTGCCATCCACTGGTGGTGCATTGCCGGCCCTTGATGCATTGGATCACCAAGTTGCAACAGCGCACAAACAAAGAAAAATGAGGGTTTTTCCAAGGGTTTGTTTGTACCGTATCCCTCCTTATCATCTCAAAATCTCAAATGAATAACAGCCTTGGATCCAAGACCACCAATCAAGCAATTTCATTGCATGATGGCCGAAGATCCAAGTTGTACAATTTCGATAAATGCACAAATATGACCAACAAGACCACCACCCTGTCATGCATGATCAAGGGCAATGGTGACCTAGGAAAATGTCACATTTCATCACTTTTGAGTATGAAATGTCCCATTTTCCTTGTGTTCAAACTAACGTCCGGTTTGAACACATGCAATATTGCAACACAAAGACATGCTTATCTTGCCTTTTTTACTTGTCATTTTTGTTTACTCATTTTAATTACCAAATCATTCTTTAATCAATTGTCCGTTGGGTGAGTGTCCTCTAAATGGAAGATGGCTCAAACCACAAGTTGCTTTGGGCATGAAAGAGGCATTACATTATTGGTAATGAACCCCCTAAGGGATTAAACCATTAGGTGTAGCACATCCATTTCACACTTAGGCAAACAAGTGGTTTGAAACCACTTTCAAAGAAAACAAAAGAGTGAAGAATTGAGGGAGATTGCAAAGATTGTAGTGCTGAAATTAGATGCAAAACAACACTAAAGCATGCAATCAACTCAAAATAATGGTGTTTAGAGCCTTAAAACACCGAGCTAGTGCAAGGGCATACACTACAACTATGCAATACAAGACTCAAATGAATTAACCAGCCCAAAACAAAGCCAAAATAGGTTATTTCATAGGCTAAAACACGCTGGACTTAAGCTAAGTTAAGCTAAAAAAAATGATAACATGTGAAGCTAACTAGGCATGAAAACAAGGCACAAGTAGGGGAGGCTAACCCCTCCAATTTTGGACTTCAAAATGAGGTTTTTGCCACTGAAAAACCTCTGAAATTCAATGATTAAAAGGCCCAAAAAATTTGATTTGAAAGTGATGAATAATAGCACAAAAGCTTAACAAACAAAGAGACTAGAAGGGTGGACCACCCCCTAACTAAAAATGGCCTCAAAGCAGCACTTTTAAGCCATAAAAATAGAGCTTTTGACAGTTGAAAACAAGGCCAAAAATAGTTGAAAAAGATGGCAAAACAAGTATTCAAAGCAAGCTTAAATAACAAGTGTTCTACCTCTTGAAGCAAAGAGCAACTCTAGGCACAAATCCAAGCTAAAACCACTTGCTAGAGCCCAAATCAAGTCTCAATGAACCTCAACTCAAAGAGAAGTAACTTTGATGAAGGCAGTGTATGTAAAAGTGTAGAGAAAACAAGCTTCAAGGCACAAAATTGTAAGAGAGAGAGAGAGAAATCTAGAGAGAAATTTTTTTGTCTTCAATTTTTCTAACCCCCACACAAGAAGAGAGGGGTCCTATATATAGAAAACACAAAATTTCCTCACAAAGATCTAGCCACACACGTGTTGGAAGATGCATAAACCTGTGCAAACAGCTAGCACAAAATATCACAAAATATCTACAAGAAACACTAATGGCCGGCAAGGCTTCATTGATGGCCGGCAAGGCACATCAATGGCCGGCAGGCCAAAAGCCATGGCCGGTAGCCTTCAAGGATGGCCGACAGGCCATCAACAACTTCAAGCTGAGAAGAACCAGACATGGTCCAAAGATGAGACAAAATGGATGTAGGGTTTGGAAAGCTCAAACCTGTGGTGTCCTGCTGCGGACTTCGAGCGCTCGGCGAGCAATTAGACTCGCCATCAGATGTACCTGCAAGAACATCCAAGTCTTAAAGGGCCATCAAAAATGGTGTGTCTACACTATGAAAACAGCTGGCACAAAATATCTACAAAAGAAACTGGTGGCCGGCAAGCCACATCAGTGGCCGGCAGCCCATAAGAGTGGCCTACCAGCTATTGGCTTGAAAGATCAAGACTTGGTCCAAAAATGTGGTAACAGGGATGTAGAGTTTGAAAGGCTTAAAGCCGTGGCATTCTGTTGAGGACTTCAAGCACTTGGTGAGCACATAAACTCATCATCGGGTCTACATGCGATGGCGTCCAAGTCGTAAGGGCCGTCTAAAATGAGGTGTCTACAATGGGCAATTTTGGTTTTTAATGTTGAGTGGTTATAATTAGTTATTTTTTATTAGCCATTTTATTTGTATTAGTCCTCCCCCCTCTAAGGAGGGCAGTGTGAGAGATTTGTTATGTTACCTGGGGAATGCCCCTTGTAAATGTGTAAATTTTTTGTTTTAAATTTATGACTTCACTACCCAAAAATATATATATATATATATTATATCTTGAAACCACATTTTCATTCAAAAAAAAAAATTTTAAAAAAATTTCAACAAAATTTTCTCATAATAAAATTTTAATGCATTCAGGACAGGTACAAATTTTTTTTTCTTAAAAAGTCCAGCACATATTAGTATCACTAAAATATTCTCAATGAGTAACTTAATATTTTAAACTTTAAAATAATATAACTTTTGATATAAATGTCAGTTTTTAATAAAATTAGTATTTTTAGAATTCTCTTGTCAAGATCTATCAAATAAGATCTTTGTTAACTTTGAAATTCTTATAAAATAAAAAAATATATATTATCGTCAAAATTGACGTAAATAATGCCATGTTACTTTGTCTGATAGTAACATATTATTCTGTTACACATTAACATGTTACTGATTATCAGAGTAACACTTTACTGTCTTTTTAAACAGCGCATTAGTAACAAAAAAAAAAAAAAACATAGTACAAACCGAAAGAAGCTCTACAAGTTCCTTCATTACAAGTTCATAAACAAATCAACAATAATTCAACATACCTGAAGGAAACTTTACAAACAACAATCAACAAACTCAATGAAGCTGCTTTCAGTCCTGTTCGATGAGTTGATTCGTGATCAATTGACCTATTTTTCGCCTTCTGCTTTGTTATGCTTTGAAGAATTGTATATAGTTTTGCAGTGAGTCAAGATTTTGATTGAAGATTGTTCTAGCGGAAGCAAGATGGGGCTTCTCATGCAAATCGAATCGATTTCCAATGCTATTCACGAACTTATAGTTGATTTATTGACTTTGCCAGATATTTTTCCTACAAAGGATATGAATTTAAAAGAAGATGTTGAAGAATTGGTTTCTATTATCAGAAAATAGTATTCTATGATGAAGAAAATTTTAGGTCCTTCTGATGATAATCTCATAAGTGATGTATTGAAAATGCTATAAGTGGTTCCCAAATAAGTGCTTTCTAATGGACATCTCAATCTTCACCCAAATCAATACAACTCACTAGCTGCTCGACATGAAGACCTTCGTCTGGAATTTCCTCCCTCTCATTTCTCTCTTTCTCTTCCTTACGTATATATGAAAGGGCAAGATTGTCCAAAAAAAAATGTTCATATGTCCTCCATCAAGTATGGGCCTCCAGGTGAGGGGGTTTATGAAGGAAAAATTTATGGATTGTTCTTTTCACCAAATAAGGGCCCAATAGAGGGGTTTTGCCAAATTTCCAAAAAAAAAAGTACATAATCTTGTGGTGTCTGAAAAATCTAAAATCCTGGAGATGTTGATTTATGATTACGTTTCAATTTTAACTAGTAAATAGCAATCCCAATTAAATAATCAAAGACAAATTAACACAATGATTTTACGTGGAAAAATCACTAAGAAGACACAAAAGAATTACACAAGTGTATTCTCAATTATCTAGCGAATTCACGTCCGAATTAAACCGACCCCTATGTGTCTCTTCCAGCCTCGTCTTCACCTCAAAATTGTCTTGAACAACGTTGAATCCACAATGCTAATGTCGAATCACGACAATGAGCCACTCCAGAATCCACCAAAGCTTCTGGCCCAAATTTCCCAGAATCCACCGAAGAACAACTGTCACTTTTGTGAATAAAACAAAATGAACAAACCCTCTGATATAATCTACTCAATTCATGATATAAACTCTCACAGATATCAAAGGAAATAAGTAAAGAAGCTCCATATGAAAACCCTCATACCTAGGAAAAAGATTTGGAAGCCATAACCTTAAAATCTAATAGAATCATGTGGACACCCCATTTTTGACCGTCTTCAAGACCTGGACGTCATCGTTTGTGCACTCGATGATTGTGCTTGTTTGTGTTCATTTTGAGCGCTCGAAGTCCTCGGCGGAATGCTTTGTCTTTAAGACTCTAAATCTTATCTATTTTTTGCATGTTTTTGGTCCTAGAGCTTGTTGCCTCTAGCCTGGAAGAGTGGGTGACCTGTCGGCCAGCCCTAGAATCTGTCGGCCATGGTTTGTGCTTGTCAGCTGCCAATGGTGGCAGGCAATTGGTCTCATTTTCCAAATATTTGTTGCTAGATGTGCTAGCTGTTGTTCACTGAGTTGCATCTTCATACACATGTATGGTGAGATGTATCCAAGCTCAAGACTTGTTTTTCTATAAATAGGGGGGTTCCTCCCCCATTTTTGAGGGTTAGAAGATTTTGGACCAAAAATATATATATCTCTCTTTAGCTTTCTCTCTCTCACCTGATATTTTGTGCTTGATTGCCTAGTTCCTCCACACTTTTGCACACCAACCCTTAATCAAACTTGACCACCATTAAGCTGAGGTCCCTTGGAGTCTTGTTTGAGCTTTGGAAGGAGGTTTGAGCTTGGATTTGTGCCTAAATTGTGCTTTGCTTCAAAGGTAGAGCACTTATCTTATTTAGGCTTATTGTGCATACTTATTTTCCTATTTTTTTCAACTATTTTAAGGCTGTTTTTGAAGTGTAAAAAACTCTGTTTTTGTGACCTAAAAATGGTTGTTTGAGCCTTTTTGAGTTAGGGGGCTGTCCACCCATTTGGCTCCTTAGCTTGTTAAGCTTTTTTTGCTATTTTTCCTCACTTTTAAATCAACTTTTTTGGGCCTTTTAACCACTGAATTTCAGAGGCTTTTTAGTGGTAAAAATCAACTTTTGAAGTCCAAAATTGGAGGGGTTAGCCTCCCCTCCTTGTGTCTTGTTTGCATGCCTAGTTAGCTTAATGAGTTAGCATGTTTTTCTAGCTTACTTTAGCTTAAATCCACCATGTTTTTCCCTTTGATTTGGACTGCTTTAGCTCTGTTTTGGGCTGGTTGGATCATGTGAGTCTTGTTTTGCATGGTTGTAGTGTAAAGGGCTTCACTAGTCTGGTGTTTTAGGCCTTTAAACATCATTCCCTCGAGTTGATTGCATGTTTTAGTATTATTTTGCATGTAATTTCAGCACTTTAATCTCTGTAATCTCCCTCATTTCATCACTCTTCCATTTGTTTTCAGGGTTTTTTCAACCTTAGGGTTGTTTCAACTTGAGGTTGAGGCTTATGCTTAATGGTTTAATACTCCTTTGAGGGTTCATTACCAAGGGCATGAAGTTTCCCTCATGCCTTGAACTACCCCTTGGTTGACACTTCTTTCACTTTAGAAGACACTCACCAATGGACTTAATCGATTAAAGAATGAATCGGTAATGTAAAATGAGTAAGCAAAATGAACAAGTAAAAGAGGCAAGATAAGCATCTTTCATGTTGCATTGCATGTGTTCGAATAAGACGTTAATTCAAACGCAAGGAAAATGGGACATTTCATACTCAAAAGTGATGAAATGTGCGACTTTCCTTGGTCTCCATTCCCCTTGATCATGCATGATAGGGTGCTGGTTGTTTTGGTCTTGTTTGTGCATTCATTAAGCTTGTACAAGCTTGGTTCCTTAGCCATCATGCATGGAAATTGCTTGGTTGATGGTTTGAGGGCCAAGAGTTACACTCCTTTGAACTTATGTGATGATAAGGAGCGTAACAATACAAACACTCCTTGAGAATACACTGCTTTGCCGATGTTTGCTCTCTGTTGCAGTAAAAAGGAAGTTCAGGGCATGGGTGGCCGACTGGCCACCAGCAGTAGCCGACCGGCCACCAATGGTAGCAGACGGCCACCATTGGTAACCGACCGACCATTAATGAAGAAAATTGCTCAATGTGATGGAAAGGGGGAGCAAAGGTGTTCTGGAAGTTGGTAGCTTCTTTGGTGTTCAAGTGTGCAAACAGAGTGTTACAGCAGTGAGGCAGTGGCATTTTTCAGGTGGAAACCGATCGAGCATGCATATGTCCCTCGCCCTCGAGGCCATTTAGTTGCTTTAGTTAGCTTAGAATAGCTAGTTAATTCGAATGTTTTCAATAATTAGTTAGTTTAACTACTTATTCATTTTCGGTTTGTAATAATTAGTTAACCAGAATAGTTAATTAGTTTCGAGTTTTGTAATAATTAGTTAGCTTAGGCCCCGTTTGGGGAGTCGCTAAATTAGCCAATTAGCCAAAAAGTTACCTTTTTAGCCAAAAAGCAAACAACCCATACCAAAAAGTCAAAGATTCTCTTTTCTCTCTACTTTTTGCACAGCTTTTCGTAATTAGCCAAAAAGTCATCCCAAACATACAAGTTTTTTTTACCTACTTTTTTAGCCAATTAACCAAAAAAGTTACTAAATTAGCCTGTTCCCAAACGAGGCCTTAATTAGCATAGCTAGTTAGTTAGCTTATTTATTCAAACCCTCCTTTGTGAGGTCACAACGTTATAATAAGTGTAGGTGCGTGTGTGTATGTCTTCCAACCTCACGTCTTTCTCCCTTTTATTTGATCACTTTTGATGGTTAGATTAGGGTCATGTTTCAATTAGCATATCGTATGCTTGCATCCATTCATTCGTATTACATGCACCGAAGCTCGGCGCATCATACAAACTGCATTGCAAATTCAATATACTTCTTTGAATATGTGTTTAATAGCATGTTGTTCAAATTGAATCATATGCCATATTAGTAGCCAAGCCTATTAAATTGCATATTGCATGTGTTGCATTAGACACTTAACATAGTTAGGATCATGCATCTTTCTAACTAGCTTTTGTTTTAGTTTGGAGTACTCGGTAAGCTTTTATGCTTTAGCATACTTGCATGAGTGTGATTGCCATATTTCCATCTTTAGCATGCTTGCCATGAGGCTATATGCTTAAATGATTAACTGCATGAATGCCTGTGGATGAAGGCTTGTTGTTTGAATTGGAACGATTCAACGAATGTAAGTTTTAAGCCCACTTTGTTGTGGCAAATCCTATTTTAAGCCCACTATGTTTGGTGGCAAATCCACTTTTTTAAGCCCACTTGAGGATGGAAAATTCAAACCATTTTCATAAAACAAACACGAGTAGAATTGTTCCAAGTTTTGCGACTAGTCTATACTTGCTTGCGTGCATCACGTAGTAAAGCTAGTTGTAGAAACCCCATTTTTAACCGTCCACAACACTTGGATGTTCTTGCAGGTACATCTAATAATGAGTTTGCTTGCTCGTCAAGCGCTCGAAGTCTACGGTAGAATGCCACAGGTTTGAGTTTTCCAAACCCTGCATCAATTCTGTCTCATTTTTGGACCATGTGTTGTTCCTTTCAGCATGTTGTTGTTCATGGCCTGCCGACCATCCTTGGGCACTGCCGGCCATGGATCTTGGCCTGTCGGCCATTGATGTGCCCTGCCGGCCATCAATGAGCCCCTGCCGGCCATCACTGATGGCTGGTAGGCCACCAGTGTATTAGTAGATATTTTCTGATAGTTTTTGTCAGCTGTTTGCACAGATTGAGCCATCTTCTTGCACGTGCATGGCTGGATCTCTTTGAGGGGATTTTGCATCTTCTATATATAGAGTCCTCCTCTTGCATGTGGAAGAGGTTAGAAATTTTTGAAGATAAAAAAATTTCTCTCTCTCTTTCTCTAGAATCCTCTCTCTAAATATTTTGTGCCTCATAGCCTAAATTCTCTACACTCTTGTATATAAGCCCTTGATCAAACTTGATCACCATTGAGTTGAGGTTGCTTGAGGTCCCATTTGAGCTCTAGAAGAGGGTATTGGCTTGGTTTGGCTTGATTTTGGTGCCTAAGTTGTATCTTGTCTTCAAGAGGTAGAATACTTGTGTTTTAAACCCAATTTAAATATTTGTTTTTCCATCTTTGCATACTGTTTTGAGGCTGGTTTTGACCTCTAGTCTAAAATGGTGGTTTGAAGTTTGTTTGGAGTTAGGGGTTGTCTACCCTTCTTGTTGCTTGATTATTAAGTTGTTGTGCCATCTTTCAAAGCTTTCTAAAACAACTTTTTTTTGGCTCTTTTAACCACTAAATTCCAGGGGATTTTCAGTGATAAAAACTATGTTTTGAGGTCCAAAATGGGAGGGGGTAGCCTCCCCTGCTTGTGTCTTGTTTGCATGTGTAGATAGCTTAACATGTGACCATGTTTTTCTAGCATTTTGTGACTTGATCTCCGCATATTTTTGCTATTTTTTATGACTTGTTTTACCTCTGTTTGGGGTTGGTCAAGTCACTTGAGGCCTCCTTTGTATGCTTGTAGTGCAATTGTGCTTAATAATCTAGATTGTGCTATGTTTTGGCCTCTTAGTCTAGCTATTCTTAGCTTATTTCAAGCATGTTTTAGAACTCCTTTTAGGCTATTTTAGAACTATTTTGAAGTGTTTGTACCTTTTGCGCTTTGTATTGCATGCCTATAGTGTAGTGATCTTCACTAGTTTGGTGTTTTCGGCTTTTAAACATGTTTTGCATGAGTTGCTTGCATGTTGTAGTATCATTTTGCATGGAATTCCAGCATATACAATCTCTGCAACCTCCCTTATTTCATCACTTTTTCATTTTCTTTGAGGGTGATTAACCTTAGGGTTGTGTTTAAGCTAGAGATTGAGATTTGTGCTCAATGGTTTTAATCCTCTTTTAAGTGTTTCTACTAACCAAAGGCATGATCTCTCTCTTGCCTTAAGTCATCCCTTCGTTGATACCTCTCTCATTAGAGGACACTCACCTTGGACTAAATCAACTAAAGAATGAGTTGGTAACTTAAACTGAGTGAAGAAAAGTGACAACTAAAACATGAGCAAGATAAGCATGTTGTGTTGCATTGCATGTGTTCAATCGGACGTTATATTGAACACGGGGAAGATTAGAGCATTTCGTACTGAAAGTGATGAAATGAGCCAATCTCTTTGGTCTCTATTACCTTTGATCATACATGATATGGTAATGGCCTTAAGTCTTGTTTTGTGCATTTATTGAAAGTGTACAACTTGGATCTTTGGCCATCATGCATTGAAAATGCTTCGTTGGTGGTTTTGGATCCAAGAGTGTCACTCATTTGATGTTTTGAGATGATAAGGAGGGGCGCAGTACAAACATGCCCTTAGAAAAACCATCTTTTTCCTCTGTTTGTGCTTTGTTATAGTGGGGTAACTCATAGCACTAGTGGTCAGTAGTGGCTCATTGGTGGCTGGAAGTGGCTCACTCTTGGCCGGCAAGGCACATTTTTGGTCAGCAGGGGGCAGACAACAAGCATTCATGGCCGGCAAGCCACTGGTGTAATCCTCAGCATTGATTTGGTATGTTGGAGCAGAAAGTTTTTGAAGTGTACTCAACCCTGCAAACAGAGCCTCTTAAGAGCAAAATAGAGGGCTTTTCGAGGCGAAAAACTGAGTGCATGCATCCTTCACTTCCCGAAGCAGAGCTGTGGCAGTGTAGTTTAACGCCTTGCATGTTTAGTTAGTGTGCATTGGTTTTAATTAACTAGTTTGCTAATTAGTTAAGTGTTGTAATAATTAGTAATTAGTTTGTTAGTTATTCATTTGATTTGTAATAATTAGTCTAATTAGTTTAATTAGATTAGTTTGATTAGCTTAGCTTAGCTTAGCTTAGCTCTTATTCATTCGGACCCTCCTTCGCGAGGGCGTAATGTTGTAATAAGTGTGCGTGTGTGTGTGTATGTCTTCCAACCCTACGTCTTTCTCCCTTTTACTTAACCGCTTTCGATGGTTAGATTAGGGCATGTGTTGCATATGGCATCTTGTATAGTTAAGATCATGCATTTTTCTAACTAGTTTTTGTTTTGGCTTGGAGTACTCGGTAAGTTTTACGCTTTAGCATACTTGCATGAGTGTGATTGCCATATTGTCATGTCTCACATGCTTGCCGTGAGGCTATGTGCTTACTTGCTAAACTGCATGAATGCCTATAGATGAAGGCTTTGTTGTTTGAATTGGAACAATTCAATGATTGTATGTTTTAAGCCCACTTTGCGAATTGGAAAATCATGTTTTAAGCCCATCATGTTTGATGGCAAATCCGCATTTCTAAGCCCACTTGAGTGTGGCAAATTCAAACCATTTTTGAAAACAAACGTGAGTTGAATTCGTGCCAATTCTTGCGATTTTAGTCTATACTTGTATGTGTGCGTCACATTGTAAAGTTAGCTAATAACCGAAATAAGAACACATGAGGTTTATAAAACAACATATCATGGTTAGTACATGCCAATCTTTTGATTGGGCAAGTGGGAATGCTCATTTCAGGACCTTCCCCTCTCGTACCTAAGTTCCCAAGCCGAGGCAACTTTGGTGATGACGGACACGTGGCCTTTGGCAGGAGTCAGAGTTTCCTAAATTTCCAAAAAACAAAATATTTAGGTGGCGACTCTGTAATCTGGAAAACCAATCCAGTTTTGGTATTATTTGATTTAAAATCGATTTTCCAAAATGATTTGCCAGATTAGACTCTTTGGTGTTTATCAGTTTGGCATTGCACTTGTGAGACTAGATTCAGAACCACAGGTAGAGTCCGAACTGTGAGTGTAATACCCCGACCCTCATATCTGATTCTGCTGTCTTTATAATCTCCTGTTCTGTGTCTTTGAATGTTATTGTGAAAATCTATGTGAAAATATAGTAAAAGAGCATGGAACTTAGAGATATGAGTTTCTATCTGTTGAATTAGAACGTATCTGTTACACTTAAATCACTTAAAATGGAAATTGAGCATCTTAGAGATTTAATTTTGCAGAAATTGATTTGATATTTGGAATCTACATGATTTTTAAGCTATAAGGGGATTTTCTGTGAAATTTTTATTTCGGCACCATAAAGCGATTGATTTTCGTCTTTTGTGCTCTTATATCTTGCTAGATATATATCTATGTCTAAGACTTGTAAAACTTGTGATCAAAACGTGGCTTACTTTGAGAAAGAAAGGGAGAGAGGAACGTGAGAGTTGAGGGAGAAGAATTGGGGGAAAATAATTTGACTCACCAAAGAAGCTCATCCATTAGTAGGATTGGGAGATTGAGGTTAAGGTAACCAAATTTCTAGTTTAACTTCTCGAGAATTTCATCTCATGCTTGTGTTGGTTCATGGATAATCTATGTTTGATCCATTAGGGTTTCTCATTGATTTGGTGCCTTAACACTTTGGACATCAATCTTTGTTTCTATAGCATTAATCCATACCAATATGTTACTACTATGTGTTATGTTTGTTGAATTTGTAGAACTTGAATATACTTGGAACATTGGATGGAATTTGTGGAAGTGTTGGCTTGTTGACCCTTTAACTTGGTTTAATTTGACATGATTAAGCTTTCATCCATGTTGTGGTGTTGTTAAGTGGAAGTATTGCATGAATTTCACCCTTGATTGCATGGAAAATTGGGTTTGGTTGATGAATTTTGGCTTGAAATCAGCCCTGAATCTGGGTAGTCGTCCGCCGGCGAGGTCGTACGCCGAGCGTGAAAATGCACCTCCCAGCAGTTTTCTGAAAATTTACCCTGTCCGCTCGAGCGGATAACTTTACGCTCGAGCGTAAAAATCGACCATCCAGTATTGTGGCAAAGATTACCGCTCGGCGGACAAAGCTACGCTTCGGAGGACTGTTTCAGCAAGAAAAATATGTTTTGTTCAGTTTTTTGTGTTTGACTCTTCGGTGTTATTGGAATATTCTTTTCTGATGGGTCTTAAGAGATTATAGCTTTATAAAAGTGTGGAGGCATATGAATCGATTTTAAAGGAAAAGAATACTAATTTATTAGTTATGTTGTGTGTAGGGCATACTCAGAGGAACTCATACGCCACCACAACATTGTGAGTACTAGTGCATTTTACATATATATATGTATCCGTCAGAAGATAAGATCATAACTTATATGTTGATCTAGAACCGAAATGTGAGTCGAAGACTATCTGTGCCGCAAGGCTACCCGAGTCGAAGACTATCTGCGCCGCAAGGCTACCTGAGTCGAAAGACTATCTGTGCCGCAAGGCTACCTGAGTCGAAAGACTATCCGTGCCGTAAGGCTACCTGTTGTGCCGCAAGGCTACCTGAGCCGAAAGGCTATCTGTGCCGCAAGGCTATCCGGGCTAATGGGCCAATCTGCTATCTCGGTTTTTGGTTTTGATACATATACTACAGCACATGGTGATTTTATAATACGCACTACTATTCACTGAGCTTGTCTCATTCTGTAGTTTTGTTTGATTCAGAGGAACCAAATTTTGAGGAGCCGATCTAGCACACGTCATGCATTTTTGTCAGCCTAAGGATAACCAGGCACTGGAGGAAACCCTTACATATTAGATCAGTTTTCTTTGTAAATGTAATTTTCGGTATCCACATCGCTGGTCAGGGTTATGTATTTATTGTTTTGTATGCCTAAAACCCGAATTTGGATTGTAAATGTTTATGTAACCTCCTTTTTGTGTGCATGCCACGTTATGTTCAATGTTAAGATGGTCCTGGCTTGTTGATAGTTGCTCAATGGATGTTTCTAGATGTCGTTTTAAATTTAATGCTTCCGTTCAGGCCCCAATGTTATACCATACAGGTTATTCTGTCTGTTTCTGCTTAAGTCATGCCCAAACTTATAGGGGCTGGGTTGGGGTGTGACAAGTGGTATCAGAGCACGAGTTGCTATCTCACACACTGATCCATTGAGCGTTAGGATGTCTAGTGTGGTAGGCATCATACAGGAAAGTAGGAATGATAGCAACGTGATATGATTTCTGCTAACCCTAATGCTAACAATTTGACTTCCTTGTACACCTTTGTGTATGGTATAATGATTTGTTTTGTAGACTATGGTGAGAACAAGGGCTGATGAGCCAGAAGATGCTACCTCGGTGCGGTTGGATAGGATGGAAAGAATGATGAGAGATATGGCTGAAACTCTACGACAACAACAAAGAATAAAGAATAACAACCTCAACCACCACCCCGCCAAGATTCCCCAATTGTAATGCAAGATATTCACGCTGAGGACCGTACCATCACACTTACGGAGTTTAAAGATGAAACCACCTTCGTTCAAAGGAGGAATTGAACCAATGAAGGCGGAGGCATGGGTGCTAGGGATAGAGAAACTATTCGAAGTCTTCCCTTGTACTGAAGTTCAGAAAGTGCAGCTTGCCGCTTTCACGCTTGAAGAGGAGGCACGGAGGTGGTGGATGCTTACCAGAACAATGCATCCTGAGTTGATTTGGGATAGGTTCTTGGTGTTATTCTATGACAAATATTTTCCTCAGAGTATGCGAGACAAGAAAGTAACTGAGTTTGAAACATTGAGACAAGGAAACAAAACTGTAGCTGAGTATGAAGCCCAGTTTGCAGAACTAGCTCGGTTTGCACCTCACATGGTAGACACAGAGTACAAAAAGGCGCGGAAATTCGAGGGAGGATTACGGAATGCCATTCAGGATCGGATCAATGTGTTGAAGTTACCGACGTACGTTGATGTCTTGGAGCGGGCTGTCATCGCAGAAGGAAATTTGGCTGCTCAGACTCGGATTTCTGAATGGAAAGGGAAGAGGCAAAATACTCAATGGTCTAAGGGATCAACAGCTACACCAAATAAAAAGCAGAATTCGGGAAACTTCACCAGTACAACTTCTCAGAATTCGACTCCTGAGTGTCGGGAATGTGGGTTGAAACATCGTGGGGTTTGTCACCGGTCGACTGGAGCTTGTTTCCGGTGTGGAAAAATAGGACATTTGATTAGGGACTGTCCACAAAGGAATCAACAACCTGGTAGTAAGGCCGCTACAAGTTCAGCTGGGTCTACACCGACTCCTAGTGTCAAATCAACTGTCAAACCAAATAACAACAAGGATACCACGAAGCAAGGTAGGGTATTTGCGTTGGTTCCGGGAGATATACATAATGCAACAACAGTGGTGTCAGGTACATTTACAGTTTATGGCCACTCTGCTTATGTTTTGTTTGATTCTGGCTCTACCTGCTCTTTTGTGTCAAAGCAATTTGCAAAGAACTTTGATAAACCTGAAATAGAATTAGCCTATGTGTTGTGTGTTACATCGCCTATGGGGACTTCCTTGATCTGTACTTCTGTCTATCCTACTTGTGAAATTCTCATTGGAAATGCTCGTGTATATGCTAATTTAGTCCCACTTGATATGACTTCATTTGATATTATTTTGGGGATGGATTGGTTGGGAGAATACGGGGCTACCATAGATTGCCTAATGAAACAAATTAAATTCCACCCTCCGGGTCAGTTAGAAACTATTTTCCAGGGTCAGGAAGTGACATCACCACCGTATGTGATCTCTGCAGCTAAGGCTTACAAATTGATTCAAAAGGGATGTCAGGGGTATTTGTGTAATGTTCTGGGAGGCCCAGTAGAGAACGAAAATATTGAGGCGATTCCGGTTGTTTGTGACTTTCCGGATGTCTTCCCAAAGGAACTGCCGGGAGAGTTAGTGGACCGTGAAATAGAGTTCACAATTGATGTATTACCTGGAACTCAACCCATCTCTAAAACTCCGTATCGAATGGCTTTAGCTGAAATGAAGGAATTGAAGGGTCAGCTTCAAGATTTACTGGATAAAGGGTTTATTCGTCCGAGTGTCTCTCCACGGGTGCACCGATCTGTTTGTGAAGAAGAAAGACGGGACACTTCGCTTATGCATAGATTACCGAGCTTAATAAAACGATCAAAAACAAGTATCCTTTACCAAGAATTGATGATTTATTTGATCAGTTACAAGGGGCGCAGGTTTTCTCTAAGATTGATTTGCGATCCGGGTATCATCAATTGAAAGTCAAAGCCGAAGATGTCGAGAAGACAGCCTTTCGGACCCGCTACGGTCATTATGAATTTTTGGTTATGCCCTTTGGGGTTACAAACGCATCAAAGACATTTATGGATCTGATGAACCGAGTTTTCAAACCTTATCTGGATGAGTTTGTAGTGGTCTTTATAGATGACATCCTTATTTATTCTGGGAATGTAGAAGCTCATGAGAATCATCTTCGTCGAATCCTCCAAACTCTCCGAGAAAAGAAGTCATGCATAAATCGAAGAAGTGTGAATTTTGGTCGCATGAAGTGGCATTTCGGGACATGTCATAACTAAAGAAGGAGTTTCCGTTGATCCAAGTAAGATTGAGGCAATTGTAAATCGCCAACCCGACTAATGTGGCGAAGTCTGCGATTTTATGGGACTAGCGGTTATTATCGGAGATTTGTCCAAGACTTTTCTAAGATTGTTTGTACCACTTACTGTGACTAACGAAGAAGGGCATTGCATTTGAATGGATGAACAGAGAATTTGCTTTCCGAATTAAAACGGTTAACTACCGCCCCGATTCTTGCATTACCATCTGGTAACGAGGGATTTGTAATTTACAGTGACGCTTCACATAAGGGACTGGGTTGTGTTCTTATGCAGAACGGAAGAGTTATCGCCTACGCCTCTCGCCAGCTTAAACCCCATGAGAAAAATTATCCCACACATGACCTCGAATTAGCAGCAGTTGTCTTTGCGTTAAAGATTTGGCGACATTATCTGTACGGGACTTCTTGTGATATTTATACTGATCATAAAAGCCTTAAATACCTCTTCACCCAAAAGGAGTTGAATATGCGCCAACGGCGGTGGCTAGAACTTATTAAAGACTATGATTTGCAGCTTCACTACCATCCTGGCAAAGCTAACACGGTAGCAGACGCACTCAGTCGGAAAAATATGGGAATACTGACGAGTCTATTGACAGAAAGTAAAGAATTGATAGGGGATCTAAATAAGATGGAAATTGACTTAATCCTACCTGGGCAAAGAGCAACAATAGCGGCAATGATGGCTCAACCGGCATTACTGGAGGAGATCAAGATACGTCAAATGGAGGACGACGCCCTTAAGAAAATATGTAGTGAAATGGAGACAAAACCAAAACTGGGATTTACTTTGACCGATTCCGTGCTTAAATTTCAGAGTCGAGTGTGTGTCCCTAATGTGGTAGAACTTAAACGGAAGTTGATGAAAGAAGCACATGCCTCGAAAGTCTCAATACATCCAGGAAGTACTAAAATGTACCAAGATTTGAAACAACATTTCTGGTGGCCAAATATGAAGAGGGAGATTGCAGAGTTTGTATCTAAATGTTTGCAGTGCAAAGAAGTTAAAGCGAACATCGAAACCCGCAGGTTGCTACAACCCCTTCCGGTCGGTGGAAATGGGAACACCTAACGATGGATTTTGTAGTGGGACTACCACGGACGCCTCGAGGTATGAATTCGATATGGGTTATTGTTGACCGATTAACCAAATCCGCTCATTTCTTGCCGGTGAAGACCCAATATAACGCCGACAAACTTGCCTTGCTCTATATAGATGAAATTGTAAGGCTTCACGGAGTCCCGGTTTCAATTGTGTCGGACAGAGATCCAAAATTTGTGTCACGGTTTTGGCAGAGTCTCTGAGAATGCAATGGGTACAGAATTGAAGTTCAGTACAGCTTTCCATCCTCAAACCGATGGACAGTCCGAAAGGACGATTCAGACGTTAGAAGATATGCTTCGAATGTGTGTTCTGGATTTTCAAGGGAGCTGGGAGACTCATCTACCATTGATTGAATTCGCGTATAATAATAGCCACCATTCGAGTATTCAAATGGCACCTTATGAAGCCCTGTATGGGAGACCGTGTCGCTCACCAGTGTGCTGGGCTGAGGTAGGAGATAGGCCTTTGTTAGGGCCAGAGATTGTTCAATTAACTACTGAGAAAGTGAAGATTATTCGAGAAAGGTCAAAATCGCTCAAAGCAGTGTAAGAGTTACGCAGATAATCGGCGAAGGAATTTGGAATTTGATGAAAAGCAATCATGTCTTTGTGAAAGTCACCCCAATGAAAGGCCACCCAAGATTTGGAAAGAAGGGTAAGCTAACACCCGATATGTCGGTCCTTCAGATTTTATGAAAATTGGGACGGTAACTTACCGAGTCGCCTTCCGCCACATTTGAGTCAGTTCATAATGTATTTCATGTTTCTATGCTCGAGAGTACCTTCCAGATCCATCCCATATTATTGACTATCATCGATTGAGCTAACAAGCGTGTTAACATATGAAGAAAAACCGCCCGAATCGGATCGTCGGTGAAACGATTCTGAACCGGAAATTCCAATGGTAAAAGTGGAGTGGCAAGAGCACTACGGATCGAGGCAACTGGGAAAAAGAGGATGAAATGCAAAATCAATATCCGTATCTGTTGTCCTATAAAAGCAAGTTTGGAGGACCAAACTTAAATAAGGGGAGAGTGTAATACCGACCCTCATATCTCGATTCTGCGTCTTTATAATCTCTGCTCGTGTCTTTGAATGTTATTGTGAAAATCTATGTGAAAATATAGTAAAAGAGCATGGAACTTAGAGATATGAGTTTCTATCTGTTGAATTAGAACGTATCTGTTACACTTAAATCACTTAAAATGGAAATTGAGCATCTTAGAGATTTAATTTTGCAGAAATTGATTTGATATTTGGAATCTACATGATTTTTAAGCTATAAGGATTTTCGTGAAATTTTTATTTCGGCACCATAAAGATTGATTTTCGTCTTTTGTGCTCTTATATCTTGCTATATATATATCTATGTCTAAGACTTGTAAAACTTGTGATCAAAACGTGGCTTACTTTGAGAAAGAAAGGGAGAGAGGAACGTGAGAGTTGAGGGAGAAGAATTGGGGGAAAATAATTTGACTCACCAAAGAAGCTCATCCATTAGTAGGATTGGGAGATTGAGGTTAAGGTAACCAAATTTCTAGTTTAACTTCTCAAGAATTTCATCTCATGCTTGTGTTGGTTCATGGATAATCTATGTTTGATCCATTAGGGTTTCTCATTGATTTGGTGCCTTAACACTTTGGACATCAATCTTTGTTTCTATAGCATTAATCCATACCAATATGTTACTACTATGTGTTATGTTTGTTGAATTTGTAGAACTTGAATATACTTGGAACATTGGATGGAATTTGTGGAAGTGTTGGCTTGTTGACCCTTTAACTTGGTTTAATTTGACATGATTAAGCTTTCATCCATGTTGTGGTGTTGTTAAGTGGAAGTATTGCATGAATTTCACCCTTGATTGCATGGAAAATTGGGTTTGGTTGATGAATTTTGGCTTGAAATCGGGCTGCCCTGAATCTGGGTAGTCGTCCGCTCGAGCGGAGGTCAGCGCTTCGGCGTGAAAAATGCACCTCCAAAGCTTTCGGTTTTACCTGTCCGCTCGGCGGAGAACTTTACGCCGGCGTAAAATCGACCATCCATATTTTGGCAAGATTACATCGTCTCGGCGGACAAAGCTACGCTCGAGCGGAGGACTGTTTCAGCAAGAAAAATATGTTTTGTTCAGTTTTTTGTGTTTGACTCTTCGGTGTTATTAGAATATTCTTTTCTGATGGGTTTTAAGAGATTATAGCTTTATAAAAGTGTGGAGGCATATGAATCGATTTTAAAGGAAAAGAATACTAATTTATTAGTTATGTTGTGTGTAGGGCATACTCCAGGAGGAACTCATACGCCACCACAACATTGTGAGTACTAGTGCATTTTACATATATATATGTATCCGTTTTCTGTAAGATAAGATCATAACTTATATGTTGATCTAGAACTGAAATGTGAGTCGAAAGACTATCTGTGCCGCAAGGCTACCTGAGTCGAAAGACTATCTGTGCCGCAAGGCTACCTGAGTCGAAAGACTATCCGTGCCGTAAGGCTACCACAGCCGCAAGGCTACCTGAGTCGAAAGACTATCCGTGCCGTAAGGCTACCTGTTGTGCCGCAAGGCTACCTGAGCCGAAAGGCTATCTGTGCCGCAAGGCTATCCGGGCTAATGGGCCAATCTGTTATCTCGGTTTTTGGTTTTGATACATATACTACTGTACATGGTGATTTTATATTACGCACTACTATTCACTGAGCTTGTCTCATTCTGTAGTTTTGTTTGATTCTGTAGGAACCAGCTTGAGGAGCCGATCTAGCACACGTCATGCATTTTTGTCAGCCTAAGGATAACCAGGCACTGGAGGAAACCCTTACATATTAGATCAGTTTTCTTTGTAAATGTAATTTTTGGTATCCACATCGCTGGTCAGGGTTATGTATTTATTGTTTTGTATGCCTAAAACCTGGGCTGGATTGTAAATGTTTATGTAACCTCCTTTTTGCGTGCATGCTACGTTATGTTCAATGTTAAGATGGTCCTGGCTTGTTGATAGTTGCTCAATGGATATTTCTAGATGTCGTTTTAAATTTAATGCTTCCGTTCAAGGCCCAATGTTATACCATACAGGTTATTCTGTCTATTTCTGCTTAAGTCATGCCCAAACTTATAGGGGCTGGGTTGGGGTGTGACAATGAGGGCCTTTCTTTTCAAACCCCTTTTCGAAAGGCAGGGGCGCGAAAAAGGCAAGCCCACACTAGTTTAATAACCAAGCAAGAACACATAATGTTTATAAAAATTCATATGATGATTAGTAGAGGCCGATCTTTGATCGGGCAAGCGGGGGCACTCAATTCATGACCTTCTCCCTTCGTACCTAAGTTCTCGAGCCGAGGCAACTTTGGTGATGATGGACACTTGGCCTTTGGCATGAGTAAGGGTTTCCTCAATTTCCTAAGAAAAAAAAGCAAAATATTTAGGTGACGACTCTATATCTGGCAAAACAGTCCAATTTTGGCATTATTTGACTTAAAATCGATTTTTCAAAAAGATTTGTCGGATTGGACTCTTTGGTGATTATCAGTTTCATATTGCACTTGTGAAACTAGATTCAGAACCGCGGTAGTCCCACCTGTGACGCCTTTCATTTTCAAACCTTTTTGAAAGGCAGGGCGCGAGAAAAAGGCGAGTCCACAGTTTCTGGTGACTCTACTAGGGATTTAGAGAACTTGACTCGAACTCATGATATGTTATTTTATCTACACTTATGTATTTCTTGTGTTTGCATTTGCATCTTCATCGGTGCGCCTAAGTCACAGTGTTTGCCATCTACTATTCCTGAGTGGTTTGCCGAAAGCTTGCCAAAAGGTTGATCGGTTGCAGGCTCTGCCACAATGGGAACACAACCCTTAGATCTGGACTACCGCTGTACCGTTTGATCCTCCTTTCACTTCTCGATGTTAGGTGTGAGAGGTATATTAGGTAGTCTTGCTGAGGCACCCTTTTTGACCAATCAACCTAGTTGCATATCGGAAGCCGTAGAGACTGTTCCAAACTTGGATAGGTTGCTCACTCGAGTGTAGGATTGTACGAAACTGATTGTTTGCATAGTGCATCCCTAGTTCCTGACAAAATTAGGATATGGTAACCCTCCCCCATCATAAGGCTGTTTTGGCTCTCACTTGCTTGATATGTGCTTTTTGAGTGAAACTCTGCAGGAATGTACGTATCAGTTACAAAGTTTGGGTATCAGTTTTGGGGCAGAAATCAGTGTTTGAGTGCAGTTCTCCAGCTTATGATTGCAACTGCGTGTTGTTTTCATCTAAGCCGAGGTGCTGTGCGGTTTCTGATTTTTGTTTCTTTTGCTTTATTTATTTTTGCAAGGTAGTCTTTCACGATTGCTTCAGACGAGTCTGTTACACCCCAAGCACTCTAGACCTGAGTAAGGCAACTTTATCAATCCGGGGATCTTGTAAGAGGACAGTCAGTGTTTACTTCACTACCCCCGGTTACAAGACAAAGGAGAATCAGGCATAATCCATCAGTTCGACAGTTACCTTCATTTAGCGAAGTCTAGCCATCTGCTTCTACTCCAGAAAGAGAGTATACACTAGTTTCGATAGCTTAGCATCCCTTAGTCAGCATGGAAGAAATGCTCTGCCAACTCCAATAGACTATTGAGAACATGCAGCTAGACGTTGCCTGGCAAGCTGAGACCGCAGCCTGCCAAGCCGAGGTTGTCGCCAGCCAAGTGGAGGTAATAGAAAGGCTTTAACAACAACAGCCCCAACCTGCAGTAGCATCAGCATCCCATGCACCCCAATGGGAATTCCAGCAGCCGGGGTCACAATTAATGTCCAGGAAAATGCAGCCATTCAAGTAGATCCCATCCCACCGCACCCCGGACCTCCAAGGCACCAACTTACCCAATAGAGGCGCCGTTTGAATTTTAGGTCGACCCTACTACATTGAAAGTGAGCAAACTAGAAAAGCTCTTTAAACGAGCTCAGGCTGTTAATTCGATCCCGGATATTATGGATGGCTATATTGATTCTGTAATACCCTTGTTCTGTAGTGTGCTAATTGGTCCTTAATACGAGTATGCTTATGTGTTTAATATGATTTTGTGTGCCATTATGTGAAAATATGTGGTTTTGAATTTATATCTGTTCACCGTAGGAATATCTGTTTGATTATCAGCTTTGGAAATTAAATTGAAGGCCGTATCAGCCACAGAACCCGAAATCGATTGCGCCATTGTGATTGGCATAATTTTGAGAGCCTACGTGAAGTTTAATTGAAAAATTGGTTCAGACCAGATTAAGTTGATTAAATTGGTGAATTAGTGCCCAATTATTTATTATTATTAAATTGTGGCTAGTGGGAGTTTATGGAAAAAGGCACTATGCACTCAAATCCCTCTTTTATTTTCATTTGGCTAGTTTTGACTCCAAGAGATAGAGAGAGAACTGAACTAGAGAGAGGGAGGGTGTAGGAGAATCAAAATTGGTCTTGAAGGCTTGGAAGTTTGAAGTATAACTCAAGGATTAACCATAGATTGGGAAAGTTAAGCCTCTAGGGTCAAGCTCCAGGGCAAATCCATAAGCCAAGCACTGTGAGTAATATCTGAAATATGTTACTGTCCAATTGCCTACTTCTATGTAAGTCTTGTAAAGTTCAATAATTTGAATGTGGACAAAGTTTGATATAAAAGTTTGAAAGGCCTAAAGGCCAGTTTGATATGAAAGTTTGGAAGGCCTAAAGGCCAGTCTGATTGGAAAGTTTGAAAGGCCTAAGGGTCAGGTTGAGTTTGAAAAGGGCCAAGGCCAGTTTGACAAGAATGAATTGGGCGGGAGGCCGTCTGATGTATGACATTCCAATGTATTTACTTTATTTGATATTATGCACTGGGCTTTCACTCACGCTCATTCATGTGTTTGTAGGTGAGCCAAGAGAGGTCCAGACGCAACCCCAGTGAAGTCTGTATAGAGCAACTGGGTTTTTGGAGAGTTAGCCCACGTGTCTCGCACACGAGACTCGCCTTCGCCTTTTTGTCATTTCTTTTTATGTTGTCATGTTGGCGAAGTCTTTGTATATGTCTGTGTATAGTTTTCGTGGGTTGACTTAGTTTTGGATGATCCTGTTTGTACAGAACTTATGCTACTATATTTTTATTGTGAGTTATTAATGTATATATGTTTGATTGTTTGGACGTGCCATGTAAGCGCCGCTCTATGGACAAAGTTTTGAACTGCTTCCGTTTGGCCCCCATTAACTCTGTTAAAATACATTTGTTTCGGTTTGAGGCTGTAGGTAATCTCATAATTACTGGCCGGTTATGTCCTCAACTGACAGGGGCGTGTTCGGGTCATGACAGAGTGGTATCAGAGCACGAGTTAATAACTCACACACTTGTCCAAAAGAGCAATAAGCGTCTAGAAAAGATCTAGGATGCATTCGCGTGATAAGTCTGAATTTGAAAGCATCAAGTATATGCTCAAATGTTTTGATGTGAACAACTATGTGTTATAAGTTAGGATTTGCCTGCATCGCAAATTATCTGAATATGTATGCTCTTTAATATATGCATATTTGTAAATCTTTTGTATGAAATATAATGCAAGTTTAATCAGATGGTGAGAAGAAGCGGTGATGAGATAGAGGAATCTTCTACTGCCAGACTTGATAAAATGGAAAGACTGATTCAAGAAATGGCAGAGACATTGAGGCAACAATAGGAATGGCAACAACAGTGGCAACAGCCACAACCTCCGCCTCCACCTACGGCACCTCTTGTGCCAGATAATCAGAATGATGACCGAACCATAGCTCTCACCAAAGAGTTTAAGAAAATGAAACCACCACAGTTCCATGGTGGATTAGACCCGTTAAAAGCCGAAGCATGGGTTCTTAACATTGAGAAACTATTCGAAGCGTTCCCTTGCTCGGAGACACAGAAGGTGCTTCTAGCCACTTTTATGCTAGAAGACGAGGCCAGAAGATGGTGGATGTTAATGCGTGAGAATCATAGAGATGCTGATTGGGCAAAATTTCTGGAAATCTTTTATGACAAGTACTTCCCGCAGTGTGTCCGGGATAGGAAAGTGGCAGAATTCATGGAACTGAAACAAGACAGTATGAATGTAGCCGAGTATGAGGCCAAATTCACTGAATTGGCCAGGTTTGCACCACATGTAATTGATACTGACTATAAGAAGGCGAGACACTTTTAAGGTGGGCTCTGAAGTGACATTTTAGAAAGAGTGAATGTCCTGAAACTGGAGACTTACATTGGGGTGCTAGACAGGGCCATCATATCAGAAGCCAACATAGCTAGACAGACTAAGCCAACCACAAAATGGAAAGGCAATAAAAGGCAAGGCTTCTTTTCAAAGAAAAAATTTATGAAAAAATAGAATACGGGCTCCTCAAATACTTCGAATACTTCCCAAGACACATCTCCCATGTGCAATATTTGCAGCAAAGGGCACCGTGGAGTTTGTTACCGTGTGTCAGGGGCCTGTTTCAAGTGTGGTAAGCAAGAGCGCATGGCCCGAGATTGTAATCAGAACAGTGGAAGGGTAGCTGCTAGTTCTACTGCATCGACCCCAAAACCAGGAAATACTATGAAACCTGCTACCACCGGGGATACTGTAAGGCAAGGAAGAGTTTTTGCGCTTGTTCCGGGCGATACACGGAATGCCAACGCAGTTGTCTCAGGTACCATTTCTATAAGTAATCGGGATGCCTTTGTGTTAATTGACTCTGGATCAACGCATTCATTTGTAACATATGCATTTGCATCTAGACTGAATAGACCCTTAGAATTATTGCCATATCTGCTATGCGTGTCTGCTCTATCTGGGGAATCTGTATTGTGTGAATCTATATACCGGTTTTGTGATATGCGCGTTGAAGATGCTATCCTATATGCAGATTTGTTGCCCTTGAGCTTTAGGCATTTTGATGTAATTCTGGGCATGGATTGGTTGACCAAATATTGTGCCACCATCAATTGTGTGACAAAACGAGTAGTATTTAAACCACCGGAACAAAAAGAGATTGTGTTTGTGGGAAATGGGGTAGTGCCTCCACCCTATTTGATATCTGCAATGAAAGCATGTAAACTGATCAGAAAGGGGTGCCAGGGTTATCTGTGTTATGTGTTATTTGAACAATCTGTGAATGTTGAATTGAATGATATCCCTATTGTTAGAGAATTTCCAGATGTGTTTCCAAATGAATTACCAGGGGAATTAGTAGACAGGGAGACAGAGTTTACTATTGAAACCGTGCCGGGCACCCAGCCCATTTCTAAAACTCCCTACAGAATGGCCACTATTGAAATGAAAGAATTGAAGGAACAGTTGAAAGACCTGTTTAACAAGTGGTTTATCCGACCTAGCACCTCGCCTTGGAGTGCACCATTATTGTTTGTGAAAAAGAATGATGGAACTTTGCGTTTGTGCATCGACTATCGGGAATTGAACAAGGTAACAATAAAGAACAAATATCCCCTACCCCGTATTGATGACTTATTTGACCAGTTGCAGGGATCACAAGTGTTCTCTAAGATTGATTTGAGATCCAGGTATCACCAATTGAAAGTTAAGGCAGAAGATGTCGAGAAAACCGCATTCAGAACAAGGTATGGACATTTTGAGTTTCTTGTTATGCCATTTGCAGTAACTAATGCTCCGGCAGCATTTATGGACCTATTGAACCGAATTTTTAAAACCACCTTGATGAATTTGTTTTGGTTTTTATTGATGACATTTTGATATACTCTAAAGATAGACTTGAACATGAACAACATTTGAGAACTGTCCTCCAAATACTTGGGGAGAGGAAATTATTTGCTAAACTAAGAAATGTGAGTTTTGGTTGGATGAAGTTGTTTTCCTAGGGCATGTGATCAACAAGGAGGGAATTTTAGTAGACCCACAAAAAATAGAGACAATTGTGAATTGGCCTACACCGAAAAATGTGACAGAAGTCCGCAGTTTTATGGGTTTAGCTGAATACTACAAGAGGTTTGTGAAAGATTTTTCAAAAATAGTTGTACCTCTTACCCAACTGACACGCAAAGGGCAACCTTTTGAGTGGAATGACGAAAGAGAATCAGCCTTTCGTGAACTAAAAACAAGATTGACCACTGCACCGATTTTGACACTTCATTCAGGTACGGAGAATTTTGTAATTTTCAGTGATGCATCTTATAAGGGTTTGGGTTGTGTGTTAATGCAGAACGGAAAGGTTATTGCTTACGCCTCCCGACAGTTGAGACCACACGAGAAGAATTATCCAACACATGACCTAGAGTTGGCCGTAGTTGTTTTTGCTTTGAAAATCTGGTGGCATTATTTGTATGGGGCAAAGTGCGAAGTATACACAGATCACAAGAGCCTGAAATACTTCTTTACACAGAAAGAGTTGAATATGCGATAGAGAAGATGGCTCGAACTGATAAAAGACTATGATCTTGAGATTCAGTACCACCCCGGGAAAGCCAATACAGTTGTTGATGCCTTGAGCAGAAAATCAACAGGGAGTATGGCTTGTTTGCTTACTGAACAGAAGGAGATTCTGCAAGATTTTGAGAAGTCTGAAATTGAAGTGGTATTGTGTAAAAAGGGCGGATTGATAGCCGCTATCTCAGCTGAACCAACAATCATTGATGAAATCAAGTAGACACAGAAAGAGGATGAATTCCTCAAGAAAGTGATTGATGAATTTGAGACAAGTCTGAATGCAGAGTTCAGTATTGAAAGTGAAGTGTTAAAATTTCGAAACCGAATGTGTGTCCCAAACATTCCCGAACTCAAGAAGAGGGTTTTAGATGAAGCCCACAAATCCGTGTTTGCTATGCATCCGGGCAACAATAAAATGTATCGGGATTTGAAACAAACTTATTGGTGGCCTAAAATGAAGAAGGAAATTGCAGAATATGTGTCCAGGTGCCTTTAATGTCAGCAAGTCAAAGCTGAACATCAGAAACTGGGCGGTCTACTTCAACCTCTCCCTATTCCTGAATGGAAGTGAAGCATGTGACTATGGATTTCATTGTTGGTCTACCTCGGACTTCTCGAGATATGGATTCTATTTGGGTTATAGTTGATAGACTGACTAAATCTACACATTTTCTGCCTGTCAGAACTACATTTAATGATTATAGATTGGCCACTATTTATGTTGATGAGATTGTCCGTTTACATGGAGTTCCAGTATCTATTGTGTCGGATAGAGATCCGAAATTTGTATCTAGACTGTGGAAAAGTTTGCAGGAAGCCATGGGAACAGAACTAAGGTTCAGTACTGCATTCCACCCCTAGACGGATGGGCAATCAGAACGAACAATACAAACTTTGGAAGATATGCTTCGAATGTGTGCTTTAGATTTTCAAGGGAGTTGGGAAGACTATTTGCCACTTGCAGAATTCGCTTATAATAACAGCTTCCACTCCAGTATTGTATGGCACCATACGAGGCTTTGTATGGTAGAAGGTGTAGATCTCCTATCTGTTGGATAGAGGTTGGGGATAGAGCCTTACTTGGGCCTGAAATTGTGCAAGATACTTCTGAGAAAATCAAAATTATTCAGCAAAGGCTCAAAACGGCTCAAGACCGACAAAAGAACTATGCAGACGTTCGAAGAAGACCTCTTGAGTATGAGGTTGGTGACCATGTGTTCATCTGTGTTTCTCCAATGAAGGGCCAAGTCAGGTTCGGAAAGAAGGGCAAGTTGTCGCCTCGCTACATTGGACTGTTTCAGATTTTGGAAAGGCTTGGTTCAGTTGCTTATAGAGTTGCTTCGCCACCGGGATTCGAACAAATCCATAATGTGTTTCATGTGTCGATGTTGAGGGGTTACCTCCGAGACCCGTTTCATGTGATTGATTATCACCGGGTAGCTATTGATGAAAATATGGAATACGCCGAATGGCCGGAGCGAATTGTTAACCGACAAGAGAAACAATTGAGAAGCAAGTTCATCCCAATGGTGAAAGTGGAATGGAAGGAACACTATGGGACGGATGGTACATGGGAAAAAGAGGAGGAAATGCGACTACGCTATCCACATTTGTCCCAGCGAAGGTAAATTGAGTTTGGAGGACCAAACTTCCTAAATGGGGGAAGACTGTAATACCCTTGTTCTGTAGTGTGCTAATTGGTCCTTAATACGAGTATGCTTATTTGTTTAATATGATTTTGTGTGCCATTATATGAAAATATGTGGTTTTGAATTTCTATCTGTTCATCGTAGGAATATCTGTTTGATTATCTGCTTTGGAAATTAAATTGAAGGCCATATCGGCCACAGAACCCGAAATTGATTGCGCCATTCTGATTGACATAATTTTTAGAGCCTACGGTGAAGTTTAATTGAAAAATTGGTTCGGACCAAATTAAGTTGATTAAATTGGTGAATTAGTGCCCAATTATTTCTTAGTATTAAATTGTGGCTAGTGGGAGTTTATGGAAAAAGGCACTATACACTCAAATCCCTCTTTTATTTTCATTTGGCTAGTTTTGACTCCAAGAGATAGAGAGAGAACCGAACTAGAGAGAGGGAGGGTGTAGGAGAATCAAAATTGGTCTTGAAGGCTTGGAAGTTTGAAGTCTAACTCAAGAATTAACCATAGATTGGGAAAGTTAAGCCTCTAGGGTCAAGCTCCCGGGCAAATCCATAAGTCCACCACTGTGAGTAATATCTAAAATATGTTATTATCCAATTGCCTACTTCTATGTAAGTCTTGTAAAGTTCAATAATTTGAATGTGGACAAAGTTTGATATGAAAGTTTGAAAGGCCGAAAGGCCAGTTTGATATGAAAGTTTGAAAGGCCTAAAGGCCAGTTTGATTGGAAAGTTTGGAAGGCCTAAAGGCCAGTTTGAGTTTGAAAAGGGCCAAGGCCAGTTTGACATGAATGAATTGGGCCCGAGGCCGTCTGATGTATGACATTCCAATGTATTTACTTTATTTGATATTATTCAGTGGACTTTCGCTCACGCTCATTCATGTGTTTGTAGGTGAGCCAAGAGAGGTCCAGACCCAGCCCCAGTGAAGTCTGTATGGAGCAACCGGGTTTTTGGAGAGTCAGCTCACGTGTCTCACGCATGAGACTCGCCTTTGCCTTTTTGTCATTTCGTTTTATGTTGTCATGTTGGCGAAGTCTTTGTATATGTCTGTGTATAGTTTTCGTAGGTTGACTTAGTTTTTGGATGATCCTGTTTGTATAGAACTTATGCTACTGTATTTTTATTGTGAGTTATTAATGTATATATGTTTGATTGTTTGGACGTGCCATGTAAGCACAGCTCTATGGACAAAGTTTTGAACTGCTTCCGTTTGGCCCCCATTAACTCTGTTAAAATACATTTGTTTCGGTTTGAGGCCATAGGTAATCTCATGATTACTAGCCAGTTATGTCCTTAACCCACGGGGGCGGGTTCGGGTCATGATAGATTCGGCAGTAACATTACCAGATAGGTTTAAAATGCCGCACACAAACCGCTTTGATGGCTAGGTGATCCCATGGTCCACTTGTGATTATTCTCGAACATTCTGCTGCCGATGGGCCTATCTAATTTGCAGAAGTTATCCCACTTCGGCCGGACCCTATCGGGTGTAGCGGCCATTTGGTATGCCAAACTTGAAGACTTTGTGAAGAGAAACTAAGAGGAAATGGTTGACGCCTTCATAGCGCAGTACTCCTACAACACTCAGATCGAGGTCACAACTCGTGATCTCGAAGCAACTTGCTAGGAGGCGAAGGAGGGCTTCTCGGATTTTGTGACTCGGTGGAGTGCCAAGGCCTCTATGATGACCATCCGACCGGCTAAAAAGGACTAGATCAGAATGGTGGTCTGTAACCTGCAACCAAGACTGTTACAGAAGATAATAGTCTTACCTCTGTCTATATTTGCTGACATCCACGAAATAGAGGTGCAAATAGAGGATGCAATGAAGTAGGGTCTGATAGACCACGAGAAGGAGCAGCCCAAGTAGGCTTTCACACGCAGTTCCAATGCGACTACTGGCGGTAGTGTAGCTGCAAGGCCTTCAGATGTGGGCATGGTCACCACCACACCCAAGACCACCAATCCTTTTGCCGGCATATCTAGCCTAACCTCACAAAGCTCAAGTCACCAACCTTGAGGCCAGAGGGTTTTCACCCCACTATACATGTCTCTATCTGCAGCCCTGGGAGTCCTGGTCAAAAAAGGGCATCTGAAGCCATTAGAACAACGCCCATTGCCCGATCCTCTCTCTCCTAAACACAACCCAGCCAAATATTGCACCTTTCACTAACAAACATGGTCATGATACTGACTAATGTTTTAGACTTCATCATGAGATTTAGGATCTCATTGACAACAAAATGGTAGTGCCTACCGAAAAGCCCAATGTCACTACAAATCCTCACCCACCACACAACCAAGCCCTTCCTCCCCAAAAAATAAACTTGATCCTTACACTGGCTGTCTCTTACGACCCCGGTATATACATCACCCCCTCTCACCTACCTAAGCAGGCGTTGTTCATCCCGAAAAGCACAGATTTGTGCATGATGAACGCATCCACATCCCAACCCAAACCCTTGGTGGTGATCATGGTAGATGAAGGCAGGGTCACCTTGATGGAGAATGGGAATGTCGGTTCAGTGCCTGAGGGCTCCGTGGATTTATCTGAGGAGGAATACAGCCCATGCTGTTATATTGTGCCGACCAAATAGGTCAAACTAGAGCTAGAGTTGCCAACATAGATGGAGGTCAGTGTAGTCTAGGAGGATGGACCAAGCCAGGGATTAGATGAATTAGCTGACCTGGAGAAGGACATCAACAATCTGCAGTTCTTCGATGAGCAACATTCAGGGGATGTGCAAATTAACTGGTTTGATCTGAACCGGTCAGCAGATAATTCGGGGTGGCTCAGTGATGAACCTGATGTGGATGAGCGATTTTAACCAAAGTTGGAACAGCCTGAAGCAAGAACTACTACAAGGGCCGGAACGGCCGAGGACAAGGGGAAATTGCCGGAGAGCACAGGTATCAAGAATTTTGCTCAAGAAATGGGCGTCATTAGTACTACTGATACAAAGCAAGAAGCCGCACTGAAGCAATTTGAACAGGAAAGGGATGAGAATAGTCAGGAAGCTAGAAAAGCCAAACACCCTATGAGGGATGACTGTGATGTGAGAGTAATTACAATGGAACCGAACAATTGCCTGTCAGTTGTCGGAAGAGTATGGTGGGAAGATGATGATCTACATCTTGCCCACATAGACGAGGATTGGGGCCTAGGCCTGCCAGACAACACTTGGTATTCTGAGGAAGTGGATTATATGACTAGAAGCGGGCGGCACTTCAAGTCCCCACACTTAGACCAACCAGAAGCATCCGGAAAAGATAAGGAGGCCGAAAAATAGGAGGGCAAGCAGTTGGAAGAAGAAGTTGTACTGAAGCAGCTAAAGAAGATCCAAGCAGACATATCCATCTGGGGGTTTTTCATGGCTTCACGAGTAAACAGACAAGCCGTCCTGTCAGCAATGGATAAGGTCAAGCTGCCTATCAACACAACTCCAGAACAATTAGTGGGACTTGTCTTCCCAGGAGGTGCTTCACCTACTTTGAGCTTCTTGGATAAGGAATTACCGCCCAAGGGCTCTGCACATAACAAACCGCTATACATCTCAGTTGAGTGTAGAGAGAAGTGGGTGCCGGTTGTATTGGTTGACACTGGGTTTGGAATCAATGTTTGTCCGTCTGACACGACTTATGCTATTGGCTTGAAGCCAACAGATTTTGTATCAACGGCCCAGGTGATTCGAGCTTACGATAACACGAGCAGAGAGGTGACGGGAACAGTTCAGATTAGAACACAAGTCGGGTTGGCCCAACATGATATTGAGTTTCATGTCCTGGATGTTCCGGCTACCTTCAACTTGTTACTTGGGCGACCCTGGCTGCACCAAGTAAAAGTTGTTTCTTCCACCTTGCATCAAATGCTGAAGTACCCTCTCGGAAAGGGAGTAGCCATTGTGTTCGGGAATTCATCTATACATCCTCCGTCTGATGTCACTACACCCGTACTAGAGATTGTGCATGGCAACAAGGATGTTTTCTTGTCAGGTTTTACCTTGGCTAAGGCTTAGGTGGTGCAGAATATTCTAGCTATTGATGATGGCTTGTACGTTAGTGCACAATCTGTATACCTTATGAACAAGCTACAACATGTGCCCGGGATGGGATTAAGAAAGAGTGGCCGGAAGGGCATTGCTGTATTGGCCGAAGTGCCACATAACCCTCACGCCTTTGGCTTGGGCTACATGCCTACCAAAGAGGACTGGGTGAGAAAATGGAAGGAAATTGTAAGAAGAGCCAAAGCTAAGCAAAGTGGGAAGCACTATGAGCTTGTGCATAGACCAATTCAGGGAACTCTGAAGGGACGCTTTGTTTGGAAGGGGGAAGACTTCCCATTTTACGGTTTTCCTGAGCCATGGTTGAACTCTAAGAAGTGACGTCTACCCGACTTTGAGATTTTCTTCAACTTACGGCTGCAAGAGGATGAAGCCACAGAGGAATAGACTGAATTAACTGCTGAAGTTGAACAGAGTACAGGGGGTGAGTCCAACAACAATGAACTTGAAATAGGAGCAGCGCTAGTGTGTCTTCTTTCGGATCCTTAGATCAAACTGGAGAGCTTGGGGGATGACCTAGCCGTTTCCATGATCGGAGACCAATCAGGTGTGGACCCTTCCGGTGGTATTCTGGATGCATCTAACGCACCCTCTCTCATTTGGCAGCTAGAGGAGGGTTTTCTATCTAGTAGTTCTGAATTAGGTAGTGAGCTAGAATTTGAATCCACAGAGTCTGTGGAGTCGGAATCAGGTTCCAATTCTTCTGAGTCGGAGTCCGGTATTCTTGGGGTTGATAAGCTGGATGCCGTAGTTTTGTCCAGGTCGTCTTTTTCCTTTTCTTTTGAGTCAATTGTAACCAAGGAATTGGATGAGCTGGATCTTTTGAATAAGAATGTTGCTGTAGTTTTCAAGTAATTCTCTGTGCCACTTGTATATTGCATTGATCATGACTTTCAAAATTTTGATAAAAACAATGAGGAAGGAATTCCTCTAGTTTTGAAACATTTCATTGATCGAGAGGAAGAGTGGTTTGTAAAACCCCTTGTTGATGAAATTATTGCAATTAATGTGGGTACTGAGAAGGATCCGCGTTTGGTCCAGATCGGGTCCACGTTGTCTTCAGAGGAACGTGAGCGTTTAGTCGCTTTATTAAAAGATTTCAAAAATGTTTTTTGCGTGGTCCTACAAAGACATGCCTAGAATCGATCTTGAGATTATACAGCACTGGATCCCTCTTGACCCCAAGGTCAGACCCGTCAAGCAGAAGGTTCGAAGAATACGCCCGGATTGGGCTTTGAAGATTAAGGAGGAGGTCACCAAGTAGATAGACGCAGGGTTTTTACTAGTATCTGAGTATCCGACTTGTTTGGCCAACATTGTTCCGGTGCTGAAGAAAGATGGCAGAATTTGGGCGTGTGTGGATTTTAGAGATCTGAATAGAGCTAGACCAAAGGACGACTTTTCTCTACCGCACATCGATGAATTGGTGGACTTCACCGTAGGCCATGCGTTGCTCTCCTTCATGGATGGATTTTTCGAGTATAACCAGATCTTGATGGCACCCGGGGACAGGGAGATGATTAACTTCACCATGGTGTAGGGAACCTGCTGCTACACGGTGATGCTATTCGGTCTGAAGAATGCTAGGGCTACTTATTAACGGGCTGCGACCACTATCTTGCATGATATGATCCACAAAGAGGTCGAGGTGTATGTAGATGACATGATTGTTAAGTCCAAGAAAAGAGAGCACCACTACACCACCTTGAACAAATTCTTCCTACGGATCAGAGAATATCGGTTAAGGCTGAATCCACAAAAATGCACTTTTGGTGTCACAACAGGGAAAATGCTAGGGTTCTTGATTACGCAAAGGGGGATCAAGGTCGATCCTTTCAAAATCAAGGCCATCTTAGAAATGCCACCACCGAGGATTGAAAAGGAGGTGCGAGGCTTTTTGGGTAAAGTGCAATTCATAAGAGGGTTTATTGCAAAATTAACCTTGACTTGTGAACCACTATTTGAAGAAAGGAAAGAAATTCCATTGGGATGACCAATGCTAGTTTGCTTTTGAGTAGATCAAGCAGTACCTTCAGAACCCACCCGTGTTGTCACCACCAGAGCCGGGGAAGCTATTGATTTTGTATCTGTCAATAACGGACACGACTATGGGCTCCATGCTTGCACAGGAATCTGAGGATAGAGTGGAGAAAGCCATCTATTACCTAAGCAAGAAGATGCTGGAATATAAGGCCCGTTACACCCCACTGGAGAAGGCTTGCTTGGCCTTGGTATGGGCTACCTGGAAGTTGAGGCATTACCTGCTAGCTCACTCTATAATTCTGGTTTCGAGATTAGATCCTATCAAATACCTTTTCGAGAAACTAGCACTTATGGGTAGGCTAGCTTGTTGGCTGATTCTCCTCTCCAAATTTGATTTGAAATATGTGACTCACAAGTCTGTCAAGAGGAGAGCGGTAACTGAGTTTCTGGCAGATCACCCAGTGGAGAGGGACGATGCAGTAGAATACTTATTTCCAGATGAAGCTATTCTGCAAGTTTAGGAAGAAACCTGGACAATGTACTTTGACGGAGCGTCTAACCAGTACGGTTATGGGATAGAGGTATTGCTGATAACACTCAACAATTCTCATATACCTTTAGCCTTCAAACTCTCGTTCAAGGTATCCAACAACGAAGCAGAATACGAAGCGTGTATCACTAGCTTGGAAGTCACCCTGGAACTAGGGGCAAAAAGGTTGGATGTCATTGGGGACTCGAACCTAGTTATATCTCAAACAAAAGGAGATTGGAAAGTCAAAGAAGAGAAGATGAAGATCTATCACCAAACCCTGGACGTTCTGATTCCTAGGTTTGAGAAGTTGACCTTCACACATCTATTAAGAGAGAACAACAGGTTCGCTACCACTTTATCAACTCTAGTTTCTATGTTAGACATCCCTTTTGGAGTCCAGATGTGTCCGATCATTATTGAATAGAGGTATGAGCTGGCCTACGAGTTGATCCTCACAATAGATAAAGTACAAGATTAGAACCCCTGGTATTATGATATTTGGAACTTCTTGGAAAAGGAGATTTATCCGCTAGGGGCAAATCCAAAGATAGGAGGGCAATACAGCGAATGGCCATTCAGTTTATCATCTGCGGAGGTAAGTTGTATGAACGAGGCCATTTGGGAATGCATAAACTGTGTGTTGATGTAGAAGAGTCGAAGCGCCTAATGGAAGCTATCCATGGAGGGGACTGTGGAGCACACATGAGTGGAGTAATGCTGGCCCAGAAGATTCTCAGGCAGGGTTATTACTGATTAGACATGGAGGAGGATTGTATCGGTTTTGTTCGGCGATGCCACAAATGCCAAATTCATGCAAATTGCATGAATATCCCGCCGTTGAAGTTGTACAATATGACTTCACCATGGCCATTTTCAGTCTGACGAATTGATGTTATTGGGCTAGTTACGCCAAAAGGGTCAAACGGGCATGAGTATATCCTGGTGGCAATAGACTACTTTACAAAGTGGGTCGAAGCCCAATTCTATGCAGTGCTGAAAGCATCGCATGTAGCCAAGTTCATAAAAAATAACATCATTTGCCGTTAGGGGGTTCTGTACGAGATCATTTCAGATAATAGCTCCCATTTCAAGAGAAGTGATTGACTTGTTGGAGAAGTACAACGTGGCTTTTCATAAGTCATCTACATACCAGCTGCAAATTAACAGAGCTGTTGAGGCCGCCAACAAGAACATCAAGCACATTTTGCCGAAAATGGTTGAGACTTACAGGGACTAGACAGACAAATTGCCATTCACTCTCTGGGGCTACAGGACTTCAATTCGAACATCTACTGGGGCAACTCCATATTCTTTAGTTTATGGGATGGAGGTTGTTCTGCCGATCGAAATAGAGGTTCTGTCGTTATGGGTTATGGCTAAGTGCCAGATAGTAGAAGCGTGATTGGCAGCAGAGCAGGTTCGAGGAACTGATGTTGTTCAACGAAAGGAGGCTGAAAGCACTGTACCATGTTCAAGGTTATCAACGTAGGATTCCCAATACTTTAAACAAGAAAGTTAAGTCTCATAATCTTAAGGAAGGGGATTTGGTGTTGGAAGACAACCGAGCTCCCATTTATGACCCTAGGGGCAAGTTCAGACCCAATTGAACTGGCCCTTACATCATTAAATCAATTTGGTCAAGTGGAGCCATTACTTATATGGACCTAGATGGCCTCAAATTCTCGCAACCAATCAACATGGATAAGTTGAAGAAATACTATCCTTGAGTGGCTCGCTAGCCTGAAAACTCGGAAGGGCGACCTAGGAAAAAGTTAGAGCACAAAAAAATTGAAATAAGAAAAACTAAGCTCGCAAGGTCATAAACCCAGAAAAGGCGGCCTTGGCAAAAGCTAGAGCGCAAAAGGAGAGTGTTAATACACGAGTGAACTCGAACTGAACTACGTAAGGCTTGATTCCCATCTTCGGGATACGTAGGCAACTTATTTCTAAAGCTCAGTCGTAAACACTTCCAAATCAACTGTATCTATGTGTTTGATCAAGGCATCTTTGTCCACTCATTATATGAAATATCGGTTGTATCCATATGTAGACACCTCATTTTTGACAGTCCTTGAGACTTCGACGTCACCGTTTGAACACTCGGTGATCATCCTTGTTTGTGTTCGTCTTGAGTTCCCGGAGGTCTCGGCCACGCGCCTTGCCTCAAGACCTCTCGACTCAACTGTTTTGTGTTTGGTTTTCCGCCAAACACTTGTGTTTTGCTTTTGAGGGGTAGGGAATGGCTTTTTGGCCATCCCCATACCTCACCGGCCATGGCTTGAGGCCATCGGCCAAATGTTTGGCCGGCCGGCACTCTTTGTGGTCGGCCGACCTTTGTTTTGGCCAATTTGTCATTTTTGGCTGGCCGACCACTGTGTATCTGCTTTTGGCAGATATGTTGTGCCAGCTGTGATAGCTGGCACCCACTTTGCACCCCCTCCATACGCATGTATGGAGGGATTTCACTCTTGCTTAGCTTGTTTTGTAAGCTTTGCAAGAGTGAATCTCTATAAAGGGAGGCCTTCTCCTCCCTCCCCAAGGGTTCCAAAAAAATTCCAGAGGGTCTTAGATTAGGGTTAGGGTTTGTGTATACATCTATCTCTATATCTCCCTCTCTTGTGAGTTTTGTGTGTGTTTAGGTGTGTTTAGTCTTACTTTTGTGCACAAACACCTAGTGCTACACCTTCCCTTAGTTGCTGAGGCATCAAACGGTTGTTCTTGGAAATTTTGGGTGGATTCAAGCTTGGAAAACCAGCTGGAGCATTCTTCTTGAAGAGGGTCTTCAAGGGTAAGAACCTTACCCCTTTGTTCCCCATTTTTGCACAGGTTTTTAGCCATCCTTGCATCTATTTTTAGACTTTGTATATAACTAATAAAAGTCTTGCTTTTCAATGTTTTAAATAGTTGTTTAGGTTGTTTTGTTGTTTGGGGTTGTTTCACCCCTCTTAGTCCTTGTTTGGCCCCTTTTTTGTGCTATTTTGGTGAGCTTCGGGACCACCTTGTCTTGGCCTCCTCACCACTGAAATCCAGAGGGATTTCAGTGGTGGGGATGGTGCTTTGAGGTCCTAAGAAAGAGAGGGCCATCCCCTCTCCTTGTTGCCTTCAATAATTGTCATTTTAGCCTCATGTGTGAGCACCTTGTTTAAGTTCATGTTGGCCATGTCTTAAGTAGTATTTGTGCTTATTTTGTCATGATATAGCACTGTTTTTAATTGGTTTAGACACACAATGCTTTCCTTGCATACTTGTCTTGTAATGCCATTATTTGCCTTAACATGTACTTAACATTTAGACTACTATGCTTACTTGTTTTGGCCAAGCTTTGTGAAGCTTTTATGCATGTTTTAGTATGCTTAAGGTCTGTTTGTGGTTGTTTTGGCCATCCATGACATGCTTTGTATGGCCACCTTGCATTTTGGCTTGTTAGCCTTGGGTGTGTGAGTGTTGAGCATGCATTACTTGGCTTGTGTCAATGGTTTGGCACCACTTATAACACCATTTTAGTCTTTGTGGTATGCTATTGTATGCTTGCATTTGATGTTACTTTAAAGGCTTAAGGAGTTTGTGTCTTATGCTCCATGTTTGGACCTTTGTGCATGCCTTTAGACTTAGGCCATTTAGATGCCATCTAGGTGTGCCTTTGACCTTGTTTTGGTCTGCCTTGGGATGGTTTTGAGTCCCCGTGGCCATAGTTTAAGTCCTTGGGTTTGGTTGCATGCCTTGCTTGCATTGTTAGGTTGATTTGGCATCATCCCTCATGTATTTTCAGAGCTTGCTATGCTTGCCATTAGTCCATGTTTATCCTCTTTTAAGTGTGCTTAAAAGTTGCTATTTGATGCATAAGTGTTGGACTTTGTGTGCATGAATGTTTGTGTGTACATTGGCCTTGCATGTTGTTGCATACTTGGCCCATAAACATCTTATTACATGCTTAAATGATAGTGCATTTGGCATGCATTCTTCTCTTTGTTTTGGTTGCTTAACATGTTACATGTTTTGCATGTTTGCATGTTCGCATTGCATTGTTAGCTTGCACCCTTGTTACATGTTTGCATGTTTGCATGCTTGTTGGCATTCTCATGTTGCATACTTAGCTCACATGCCTAGGTTACATTGCATTGAGCATGCATGCCTTGTCTCTTGATCAAGTGATAAAGGTTGGGCCCATTGTTTGTTCATGTGCACTTCATTCCAAATTGAAATGGCACACTTGGTTTCATGGGCCATCACGCATCGAAATGCGCGATTGGTGGTCCGAGAATCGAGTACCATCCCCCTTTGAGTCATAAACATGATAAGGGGTATGGTGGTGCCCATAGGGCTTTGAAATGTATTACCATACCTTGCTTGTCCTCTGTTGCTGTCAAAACAGGATTCTGCAGACATAGATGGCCGACCGACCACATTGAGTGCCGGCTGACCACAAATATCTGGCCGAGAGACACACCAATGGTCGATGACCACTTTTCCATTGGCCGGTGGCACCCCGTAGTGTTCAGAGAGTGCTCCTTGGGATAGTGTAATTTTCAGAGGCATAAAATAGTGAAAATAGAGGCAGCTTGTGCATGGTGGTGGATTTCCGAGCGAAGTCGAGCACGCATGCATTGGACCCTCTTCCGAGGCTGTTTTATCGCTTTATTAGCTTAGTTAATTTGCTTAACTAGTTAATTGGTTTGTAACTATTTAATTAGCTTGTTAGTTGATTAAATTGTATTATTCTTTCGGTCCCTTCGAGCGAGGGCGAATTTGTAATAAGCGTGCGTGTGTGCGATGCATGTCTTCCAACCCCCACTTCTTTCCCCCTTTTACTTACCTACTTTTGATGGCTAGTATTAGGACATGTTTTGATTAGCATCCTTATGCTATGCATGTGTGCATCATTCATCAGTACTGCATGTGCCGGGCTCGGCGCATCATACTAATTGCATAGTATTTCAAATCTAACTTGAATACATGTTATCTGTTGCATTTCACATGCCATCCATAGATTAGCCGAGCCTATTCTAGCTGCATTTTGCTTGCGATGCATTAGCCATCTTAAGATGAACTAGAATCATGCATTGATTACTAACTAGTTTTTGTTTTGGCTCGGAGTACACTGTGAGTGTTTATGCTTTAGCATCTTGCATGTGTGTGAGTTTTGCCATGATAGCATGCTTGCCATGAAGCTATTTGCTTATGTGACATATCTGTCTGAATGCCTGTGGGTAGAGGTTGGATTGCTTGAGTTGGAACAACTCGTTGAAATCCGTATTTTACCCTACTTGCGAGTAGCAAATTTCAAACTGCCTTTCAAACGAGTAGATATGCAATGCTTTGTTCCAAATTAGGCGATCTAGTCTATACTTTTGTGTTGTGCGCATCACATAGTAAGACTAGCTAATTAATCAGAATAAGAACGCATAATGTTTTCAAAACTTGATATCATGGTTAGTAGAGGCTGATCTTTGATCGGGCGAGCGGGGGTGCTCACGAAGTGACCTTCCCCAATCGTACCCAAGTTCCCGAGCCGAGGCAACTTTGGTGATGACGGACACGTGGCCTTAGGCATGAGTTAGGGTTTCCTAAATTCTCCTAAAATAAAATATTTAGGTGGCGACTCTGTATCTGGCAAAGCAATCCATGTTTGGCACTTCTTTTCATAAAATCTATTTTCCAAAATGATTTGCTAGATTTGGACTCTTTGATGATTCATCGGTCTTGCATTGCACCTTACGAGATTAGATACATGACCGTGACTAGTTGTGTCTGAACTGTAGCATGAGGCCCACGGGCACGTCTATAGTTTCTGGCGACTCTGCTGGGGAGTTTAGAGAGCATGACTCGAACTCGTGATATCTTGTTTTGATTACACTCATATGTTTCTTTGCATTGCATGTGCATTGGTGCGCCTAAGTCACAGTGTTTGCCGTCTGCTATTCCTGAACGGTTTGCCGGAGGCTCGTTTCGAGAAGCGTGCCATAAGGCTGACCGATTACGGGCTCTGCCACGATGGGAACACAAACCCCGGTTGTCACCGGGGCACCCTTTTGACTGTTCGACCTTGTGCATATTCGGAATCCATAGTGACCATTCCAAGCTAGGACAGGTTGCTTACCCGATTATAGGTTGTTTGAAACCGCTGCGTGAGTAGTGAAACCCCAACTCCTAACAAAATTGGACAGGGAAACCCTACCCCAACATAGGGGTGTTTTGGTTCTTGCTTGCTTGTTATGTGTTTTTTGAGTTGACCTCTACAGGGAATGCATATATCAGTTTGCAAGTCTGAGTATCAGGCCTGAGGGCATCAGTATCGGAATTTGAGAATCAGTTATATCTGTGGGTATCAGATTCAGTTTTTGGGGCAGTGATTTTGGGGAACAGTGATCAGTAGTAGAGTACAGTTATTTAGCTATGCTTGTGTCTGTTCTGATTGGCCCGAAATGTTGCGTGTTTTCTCTTTCAGTTCTGGGATCTAATACAGAATAGCCAGTGTTCTCCTTTGCTGAGGCAAGACAGGCACCTGATCCATCAGTCACCGTTCAGTTCAGTGGACTTATGATGACACAAAGTTCAGAAGAAATAGTGGTTATGGTAGCTGCATTGGACCAAGGAAACATCTTGCGGGATGAGACCAGTGTTGAAATACCATACCCGCCCAAGTCACCTGCCGCGCGCCCGGTATGGACGCCATAGTTATGTCAAGCTCATGAGCCCGCCACGTTTGAATTGATGGGAATGATTGGTGATCTTCAACGAACCGTGCCTGATCTCGCCTATGGAATGTCGGCTTCGCCACCAACCCCATCCTACACCGGGAATTTCGTACCGCAAGAGCCCCCACTATTAGGGCGAATTGTGATCGAGCTCAGCCAACCTAAGGTTGTCTCAAGCTATGGCCATGACATGGCAACAACAACCAGGTTTCACTCTGATATAGCGACCTAAACCCTCGATCAAGCTGACGCTAGAGGTAAGAACAAAGTGGGAACAGATGCTGATCCCGTTGAACAACTGCTGTGGGCAGTCGAGGCTTTGAAAGTCGGAGGATTGAGTAAACGGCAAATATTCGTAGTGGTGGCTAAAACTGTAGATGATGCTTTCCCCACTCCAGCCGAGGGGAGTTCCAGCCAGACAGAAAATCGGGATAGGCCACGTCATGCCAGAACAGTTCCCTCCAATTCCAACCCTGCACCGGGAAAAGATCAGAAAGCCAAGGTGGCACCTGCCGATCCCTTTGCTAGTGTGTCCGGCAAAAGTCAGCAAACTTTGAAGTATCTGCCCCGAGGGTGCAGAATCTTCTACACCCTTTATATGCCTTTGTCTAAGGCACTCTAGATCCTTGTTGGAAGGGGGCAGCTTAGACCCCTTGAGCCTCAGCCTCTTCTGAAGAATCTCCTTCCCTCACATGATGCTACCTTGTACTGCGCGTACCACTAGCAAACCGGTCATTGTACCGACAACTGTTTCCGTCTTCATCATGAAGTACAGGATTTGATCGGCAATGAGGTCATCCTCCCGCCTACCTCAGCGAAGTCTATCACCGCTGAGTTGTTGGACTTCGAGGATACCACAAGTATGTGATCAGAAATTGGACCACCTGCGGGCGGCGCTCGGTGTATTTCAGATGTGGCGTCTAGCATGCACTGTTTTGAGCATTTGCAAATGTTGTTTTTTTTTTTTTGTAATTTCTGGCTTGGGTGTTGAGTTAGTTCTTTGGTTTTGTTTTGAGTCTGTCTCATGTCTTGAGTCAGTCTTTTTGCTTAAGGGTCTGTATTATTGTATCGAGTCAGTCCCATTGTATAGAAATCAGGTGATTCCAGGGTTGTTGCCTCGGATATCATGTTTTTGTAATTATCTTTGCTGTGGAGACAGTTGCAACTTAGGAAATCTAAATGAAACAACTGCGGCTATCATGTTTCCGTGCCTATTGCTACTTTGAGCCTGTTGTGCCAGCAAGTTTAGAATGAAATGGCAGCGCATTTTACCTGCTCTTTTGTGCTTATAAGTCATTCTATTGACCTAAGTTTTTCAAAACTTTTCGAACAATGTGATGAAAACGAAGAGGAAGGAATTCCTCAGGTTTTGCAAAATTTGATCAATTGAGAGAAGGAGAGGCGTGCTAAGCCCTTAATGAATGAAATCATGCTTGTTAGTGTGAGTACTGAGAAGGATCTTGACTTAATCCATATTCGTTCTACCTTGTCTTCAGTGCGAGCGATTTGTCGCTTTCTTAAAATTTTTCAAAAAAAATGTTTCGCACAGTCCTGCGAAGACCTGTGTCACGCCCCAATTTTTATTACTCGAAGTATTACCCATTTCATTTACTTAATTCCATTTCAGAGATAACATGCGGAAATAAACTTGTACATTCAACTCGTAGAAGTGAATAACATTGCTCTCATTCGTATGCAAGTAAATACAACATGAGTAAACTAAATAAATTGCCCTTGGGCTTACATCATTAAAAGTCAAGAAGAAGGGAATAACCCTTTTACATGAATGGCATTCCGCGAACACAAAAGAGGCCCCGTGGCCAACAAATAAGAAGATCCAAAACCTTGTAGCACATCCTGGCTATCACCTGAAAAAGATTCAACAACGTGGAATGAACATATATTCCAGTAGAGATCTCAACATGGTCCTCAACAATAACAACTTACAGATAGCTATGATCATGAACTCTCATTCTCGTACTAGAATAATAATGTGACAGTTTAATACAAAAAAAAAATATATATATATATATATGTATGAACCGTTTTCGAAAACAACCATTTCATTTGACGCTATAAATGATTCATCTTTCCTTTCCTTTCATTCATTACCCCCCCCCTTCTCACTCTTTCATACATAAACAATTACTTAGGAGATAAATTCACTAAGAGCACTACTCTTTTCCATTTTTCACACATACAACAAATGTGCCTTTTCAAAACATATTTCAAAAATGTTCGGTTTTCTTCACACTTCCAAAAGACAAAAGGGCATTTTAGTTCAATCCCAATTCTATCATAGTTATACATGCACACCTCTATAAAAAGGGAGATAACAACTCAATTACATGCATAAAATAATTCAATGAGGCAACTCAGCCCTCCAACACTGTAACCAATACAATCCACAATGTTTCCAGATACACTGAAACAATAAAAGCACAACTTTGCTCTACTAGCTATATGCGTAGTAAGCCAAAGATACACTTCTCACAACAATCTACCAGTTTACCAGGTGCTAGCTGGAAGCGTATGGTACCTTAAATTATCAGCGCGTCAGTTCTCCAGGCGCTAGCTGGAAGGGTATGATACCTCTGATTATAAGCGTAGAGTATATATATATATGAACACATAGGTGTGTGGAGTCCATCCCCTATCTTCTCACACACACTGGAGTACAACCCCTCTTTTCTCCCCAACCAATATACAAATATAATGTAATTTAGCATTTCATCACATACGATGTTCAATCAACAATGGTGTAATACATACACAACAATTCAACGCAACCGTATCATCCTCCATCGATGACCAAGGCAAAATCTCTAGATGCATGCATATTGTACATCTATTAACAGACCCAACTAATATGTGATTACAAAACTCAGCAACATGAACATGGTAGTTAAAGCTATACCCCACACAAGTGTGTTCAACACTCAAGATACAACATTCCACTTTTCTTATACTTGTTTCAAAATACCTTTCCCATTTCACAAAATGAACGCGACTTCCTTTGTTTTCACAAAATCATTCCCATGGACACAAGCCATAACTCATTTTAATTCACTACATTCTTTTCAAAGCCATTTCGAACTAATTATGCAAATTAAGTCATAATCAATAAATTAAGGTTTTTCCTTCCTCTTTCTCAATATTGTCCAAAAAGGCGCAATTAACATCAACAAACCACAATAACCACCATTAAGACTCAAAATACCTAAGTATTTGCCCAAAGATCAAACCCCTCAATTAATTTATTAAATCAATTAAAAATTTTGGTTTTCTCTCCTTTCAACAACCACATGCTAATTAACACTCCAATTAGCCCAAACCACAACTAATGATAATAAACCCAAATTCAACAACCAACCCAAGGTTCAATCCCATGATTTTCACAAATCCAACATGATACAATTTTTATGCAATACAAAAACTACCACATGTCTATCTATAGACGAAGTATTGAAAAGAAACAAGGAGAATCCCTACCTCAAATGGAGAGACCAAATGGAGAAGATGAAGGCCAAAAACCAAAGTGCTCCAAATCGCCAAACTTTCAGATTAAAAAGAAGCCCTCAACCCACTTTACCTTTCTTACAAAGGACTTAGTATAGATTTACACTAGAGGGAGATGAAAACCAAGAGAGAAGGTGTGTAGGGAGAGAGAGAAACTCTCAAGTTATTCATTCAATGAACTTCATTAAATTGATTAATGTATCTCATACATTCATGATACATAATGCATCCTCTATATTAATGAATTCATTATATAAATTAATGTATCTTACATATTCATAATAGATACATAATGCATCTCTAAGATTCATTCATAGTAAATCCATTACATTCAATGTATTAGCATTAGTCTTCTATACATTGTATATATACAAAGAGTAAAGGATGGAAACGGGAATAAGACAACAACATATCTACGGAACCGAGTTCGGAATACAATTAAAAAAAAATGAAGGGAAAACCGGGATCGCTATAACCTCCCCTCCTTAAAGAATTTCGTCCCCGAAATTAAGAGTACACCAGAAACACAAGGCCAACTAATCACATAGCACTCAACACCCGAGCACTTAGAAAAGAAACTAGTCTCACCACAAACCTCCGGTTAACTCTCACAAAAGAAAAGGCTGACCAAGGAAACCCGTTTCAAAAGGCAACACTCAGGCACAAAAGCCACAACAAAACCAAACCCTTCCCGAAACAAATCACCAAAACACCCGACTAGCGCTCCAAGCTATGTCACTACTCAACATTCATAACTTCACATAAGACAATCAAAGCAAATCTTTTGTATAAATATAGGAAAAATCATTTTTTTGTTCAGGAGACATTTCTCAAAGATAATCAAATTTTCAACGATGACATTCAAAAATAAATTTTGCATTTTCCATGCGAAACTCAAAAGTTTTGTACACATTTTTCATAAACACAGTGTTACCCATAATACATAAACATCTCCAGTTTATTTGCCAAAAATTACTCGTTTGGAAATTCTCATAACATTCAAATTAAATCAAATCCTCAACATTTTCCTTTTTAACAGCGCCCTTAGAAGGCCAAAACACTAGGAAGAATTTATGTTCCAATCTATTTCCAACATAACACCCACCACTCACACGGTGATGCCACAACCAACACAAAACATAACATTTCTATAATGATAGTTAATAGAAATAACAACCTTGCTATCAACACATAAGGCATAAGAAATTCATGATTTTGCAATTTCATCCTTCCTTCCTTTACTTAATCACCTTGTCATTTTTAACAATATGGCTCAGAACCTAGCCAAACTATGACAGTGAATTACACATCACATTAACATTACTTCCATTGTCAACAAAATAAATGAGACTAAGGCTCATATTAAAACACTTCATACTTCTCAGTTGATACACATTTTAGTGTTGTAGCAATAACATATAGAAACACTTCTATAAATCAATAAGCACACATAATAGTGATGCTAATGGAGTCCATCCCCTATCTCCTCCCATACAAAATCTGGTTTAGAGGTCCATTCCCTATCTTCCCCTAAACCGTGGAGTACATCCCCTATCTCCTCCCAAACAATATGCATATGCAATGCTCAATCAATACACATATTTTCTGTATTAATTCAATAGTTAAAAACTTATGACATAACCAAAGTGATTAGTTTCAATTTTCCCTAATCCACATGCAATGTCTACAACAATCACGACTATCCTCAAGGTGACCAATGCCAACCAAAACCCGATGCCAACAAGTTGACTAATCAACTCAATAAACCGCCACACTTAGTAAACCACACACTGATATGCCACTCAAAACCATTTACCCCAAACACGGAGTTCCCTACACAAACCCCCAAATTTTGGAATCTCACCAGATCTCCTAAAATTACACCACATCAACACTGCGTCTAAGGGAATCACCACGGACTCACTAACTAGCAAAGCCCCCAAAACACGATCCAACACACCGGTACCATTCCCTCTAACCCGAGATACAAATCTCACAAAACCTTGCCAATACCACACAATCCTCGAAATCATCACATCAATCACAACCACCCACCGATTCCTGTTCTCAACAAATAATCGCTAAAGTGAACAAGGCCCACAGGCTGTCACAAGACTAACTCAAAACTCAGTACCAAGCAAGCAATAATACTAGGATCATTGATCCCATCAACAACTTCTCAATATAAATAAAAAGGTTCAAGATTCCATACAAACTCCCTCAATACATGAGGATCAAACAAACAATACTATGCATACAAATGTGATACATAAACATGGTGCCTCAGCATCCAACAGTACACCGGTCAACACAAAATCAATAAACAAAAGTCCTTCTCCAGGGTAACACTACAGGGCTATCTAATAAGTTGCCCCTTGCGAGGCTCTCGAAGTCTGGCCTGCATGCTCTCGGTACCGATAATGTCCCTGACTGGACGGGTATGACTGAGTCTGACTAGGTTTTGAAACCCCCGAAGAATTTGCACGCAAAAGACAAAAACGTCTACCATGGCCCAGCTGACCACAAACAAAACAACTACCAGACCCTCTACTCTGAGAACTGTCTGAAACCTGCACCTTCCCGGAACCCCCAACAGAAGGGTCCAAAACCCCTGGCGAAGAAAAGGAACCAGCCCCTGACGAAGCATGTTTCTGCCTCCACCCCTTACTGAGCCTAGAGTGCTTAGAAACCGTAGGACTTACCGAGATGGTCTCCTCCTTAACCCCATCATCACTCACAACCATGGCCTCCACATGGGCCGCTGCCTCGACTAAATTATAATAATCCTTCCAAAAGGATCTAGCTACCTTCTCCCGAATATCGAAACACAACCGCTTTTCAAACTCATAACAACGACGCTCCTCTGTTGCCACCAACTCTGGAGCAAACCTCGACAAACTAGCAAACCGCATCTCAAACTGTGCAACAGGAGTCTCATCCTGACGCAACTCCAAAAACTGATCCCTCAACCTTTCCCGAGCAGACGGAGGGAAATACTTGGCCCAAAAGGCCTCGGTAAAAGCAACCCACGTGCTACCTACAGTATTCTTAACATGCTTCCACCAATAACTCGCATCACCCTTCAACTGAAAAGTCGCCAAAGAAACCCTCAACTCCTCATCTTCGACTCTGAGCATATCAAGAGTCTTGGTAATCTGTTCCAACCAACTCTCTGCCTCCAACGGTTTAGCCTCTCCCACAAACTCAGGTGGGCCGGAGCGGAAAAACTCCTTAGTAAGTTTGAGAGCATGCCCACTGCCACCCTTAGTACGAGCTAGGGCGTGTTGCACTGCTCTCGCAATCTCTCGTGCGACATCCTCGCCGACAACCGATGCTGCAACGGCGGGTGCTAAAGGAATTGTTGTGCCCCCACCGACACTCCTACTATTCAACCGTCCTCTACCTCCTCGTGTAGACATCCTATAAAGCACAAAAGTAAATTACACTTAGTGCATAACACAATAGCCTTCTCCGAGGCACACACTTACTACCACTAAGTCACAAGACACACTTAGTCACAACACATACATCTCTATTGCATATAAACATCCAAACACGTAAACACATAATCGAATCAAGTCCACAAAGATAGCCACTCTCAACGAATTCCTATCAGAAACCACGTTGATCAGGCGTGTTTCCAAAAGGACCTCAAAGCAAGTTCACCGATTATGAATACTATCCAAGAGACTGAATCCCATGCTCACATAAATGCAACACATAAGTCCTAACTTTCATGATATCTATATGCAACGTCCTCACCATACGTAATAAACCCACTGTGGTAAAAACCACTTCCCACGAGCCCAAAGTATTCAAACCCAGCTCGCTCTGATACCAAGTTGTCACGCCCCAATTTTTATTACTCGAAGTATTACCCATTTCATTTACTTAATTCCATTTCAGGGATAACATGCGGAAATAAACTCGTATATTCAACTCGTAGAAGTGAATAACATTGCTCTCATTTGTATGCAAGTAAATACAACATGAGTAAACTAAATAAATTGCCCTTGGGCTTACATCATTAAAAGTCAAGAAGAAGGGAATAACCCTTTTACATAAATGGCATTCCGCCAACACAAAAGAGGCCCCGTGGCCAACAAATAAGAAGATCCAAAACCTTGTAGCACATCCTGGCTATCACCTGAAAAAGATTCAACAACGTGGGATGAACATATAGTCCAGTAGAGATCTCAACATGGTCCTCAACAATAACAATTTACAGATAGCTATGATCATGAACTCTCATTCTCGTACTAGAATAATAATGTGACAGTTTAATACAAAAAAAAATATATATATATGTATGAACCGTTTTCGAAAACAACCATTTCATTTGACGCTATAAATGATTCATCTTTCCTTTCCTTTCATTCATTACCCACCCCCCTTCTCACTCTTTCATACATAAACAATTACTTAGGAGATAAATTCACTAAGAGCACTACTCTTTTCCATTTTTAACACATACAACAAATGTGCCTTTTCAAAACATATTTCAAAAATGTTCGGTTTTCTTCACACTTCCAAAAGACAAAAGGGCATTTTAGTTCAATCCCAATTCTATCATAGTTATACATGCACACCTCTATAAAAAGGGAGATAACAACTCAATTACATGCATAAAATAATTCAATGAGGCAACTCAGCCCTCCAACACTGTAACCAATACAATCCACAATGTTTCCAGATACACTGAAACAATAAAAGCACAACTTTGCTCTACTAGCTATATGCGTAGTAAGCCAAAGATACACTTCTCACAACAATCTACCAGTTTACCAGGCGCTAGCTGGAAGGGTATGGTACCTTAAATTATCAACGTCGATTCTCCAGCGCTAAATGAAGGGTATGATACCTCTGATTATAAGCGTAGAGTATATATATATATGAACACATAGGTGTGTGGAGTCCATCCCCTATCTTCTCACACACACTGGAGTACAACCCCTCTTTTCTCCCCAACCAATATACAAATATAATGTAATTTAGCATTTCATCACATACGATGTTCAATCAACAATGGTGTAATACATACACAACAATTCAACGCAACCGTATCATCCTCCATCGATGACCAAGACAAAATCTCTAGATGCATGCATATTGTACATCTATTAACAGACCCATCTAATATGAGATTACAAAACTCAGCAACAACATGAACATGGTAGTTAAAGCTATACCCCACACAAGTGTGTTCAACACTCAAGATACAACATTCCACTTTTCTTATACTTGTTTCAAAATACCTTTCCCATTTCACAAAATGAATTCCACTTCCTTTGTTTTCACAAAATCATTCCCATGGACACAAGCCATAACTCATTTTAATTCACTACATTCTTTTCAAAGCCATTTCGAACTAATTATGCAAATTAAGTCATAATCAATAAATTAAGGTTTTTCCTTCCTCTTTCTCAATATTGACCAAAAAGGCGCAATTAACATCAACAAACCACAATAACCACCATTAAGACTCAAAATACCTAAGTATTTGCCCAAAGATCAAACCCCTCAATTAATTTATTAAATCAATTAAAAATTTTGGTTTTCTCTCCTTTCAACAACCACATGCTAATTAACACTCTAATTAGCCCAAACCACAACTAATGATAATAAACCCAAATTCAACAACCAACCCAAGGTTCAATCCCATGATTTTCACAAATCCAACATGATACAATTTTTATGCAATACAAAAACTATCACATGTCTATCTATAGACGAAGTATTGAAAAGAAACAAGGAGAATCCCTACCTCAAATAGAGAGACCAAATGGAGAAGATGAAGGCCAAAAACCAAAGTGCTCCAAATCGCCAAACTTTCAGATTAAAAAGAAGCCCTCAACCCACTCTACCTTTCTTACAAAGGACTTAGTATAGATTTACACTAGAGGGAGATGAAAACCAAGAGAGAAGGTGTGTAGGGAGAGAGAGAAACTCTCAAGTTATTCATTCAATGAACTTCATTAAATTGATTCATGTGTCTCATACATTCATGATACATAATGCATCCTCTATATTAATGAATTCATTACATAAATTAATGTATCTTACATATTCATAATAGATACATAATGCATCTCTAAGATTCATTCATAATAAATCCATCACATTCAATGTATTAGCATTAGTCTTCTATACATTGTATATATACAAAGAGTAAAGGATGGAAACGGGAATAAGACAACAACATATCTACGGAACCGAGTTCGGTATACAATTAAAAAAAAAAGGAAGGGAAAACCGGGATCGCTATAACCTGTGTGGAATCGCTCTTGAGATTATGCAGCTTAGGGTCGCTCTCAGCCACGAGACTTCACCCCTCACTTTCAAACCTTGAACTTGAATTCAGAATGTTCAACAGTCAACTACAATGAGAGGCCTGTGTGGCTAAATTCAAAGCACCCCTCGAACAAGGGGCAAAAGACGTCAGCGAATGTACTCAAAGAGTCCACGACGAAGAACGACAAGAATGCCAAATCCCAGAAGGGAGGAAAGAAGAAGGTATCGCTGAAGGACAACACTAGGGGCAAATTCAGCCCCCCCATCTGATGGACTCCTGCATCGTCAGCGAACAGCAACCGTTCTCTTGGATTCAGATGACTTCAGGATCTCAGAAAAACTATTTGGCGTGGACAAAGCTACACTTTTACCCTTGAGAGGCTCGCTGGGCCAAAAACCCGGAAGGGTGACCCAGGCAAAAGTTAGAGCAAGAAAAAATACAAAAAAAAAAAAAAAAGAAAAATACAAAAAAGAGAAAAATGCAAAAAAAGAAAAAAAAAGAAAAAGAAAAGATGAAAAAAGAAGAAAAGAAATGAAAAGAGAAAAGAAAAACAAAGCTCGGAAGGTTGAAAACCCAGAAAGGGCGGGCTTGGCAAAAGTTAGAGCGTAAAAGGTGAGAGTTAATACACGAGTGTACCTTAACTGGAACTACGTAAGGCTTGATTCCCATGTTTGGGATACGTAGGCAACTTCATCCTGAAGTCCAGCCACCAACACTTTCAAAGTTACTGTGTCCATATATTGGTTTTGACCATCTTCGTCTTCTCTGTATCCGAGAGTTCGGTCGTGATCATCGCTAATGAGGATTCACTACAAAATGCCGCGGCGCTATCCAGACAAGGGGCAACTTTCTATTGCCATGAGTTTCCATTCAAACCAGGGGCAACTTTCCGTTGCCGTGCAGTGCCATCCAGACAAGGGGCAATTTTCCATTGCCTCCGATCCAAGGTTGTGCATCTCGAGAGTAAGTTTTGCGCTCGTTGAGCATTGACCATTTGCAAAAATAGTTTTTGAAAATTTTTACTGAGTTTGACTAATTTCTTGAAAATTATTCCATCTTTTCCAAAACTGAACCATTTCTTTGACCCGAAAAAGGAAATTTTTCAGTGCTCATAGCCTGACTTGCATGATTTCAAATCAAAAGTCGAACAAGTATGTTAATCTAACTCTTATCTAGGTCACAATTGTTTTAGTAGAAAACGAAAACAAAAAATGGTCAAAATGATAAACTAGTGGCGCAGTTGAGTCAGGTGTTCTGTCTTTCCCCCGTCGTCAACATACTTGCCAGAAGGGCGCTCTACCTGCCAACAAAGGGCACAACTAAGGTTAACAACAAAGGGTTGAAAAGCTCTCAACATCATCCGAGCAACGAGGTATCAAACCAAGTGCGAAGCACGAATCGGAATGGATCAAGATACTCCATTCCCTCAGCTGGGGCATTGACTAAGCGCCACCAAAAAACAAAAAAAAATAGCTGTGAGCTAACAGTGTTGGGCATGAACCCACTACCTCTTGTTTATCCACCGACCATATCTGGGGAGAGATGAAAAATGAGAGATTAAAGAATAGAGAGGCGTAAGTTGAGAGAAAAGTGCGCAAAAGGGTTTTAAGAAAAAAACGAGCTTGAGGGCCGAGTGATGTGAGAGTCACAAATCAGAAAGGGTGGGGAACAAGACCCAGAGAAACTAGCTCCTCGTGATCTGAGGTCTCTCATCTCGGTAACACGTCTATGTGTCGTGTCTTTTGCTTTGTTTGTCTCGATTCTTGTTTGGAGTCGTATCCGAGGGTGTCTTGTTGTGTTTAGGTTGTTTACCTTTTGTTTTTCCGTTGTTGAGTCGTTTTCGCTGTATTCAGTCGTAGGCTCAATACCCGGTGGAAAACCCTTTTCTAAAATCATTTTGTGCGCTCAGAGTGCTTTGCCATTTTCCACATTTGTGCAAAACATGATTTGGTTCTTTTGTAAAACCACAGGGGTTCAACCCCGGGTCACTTGGAAACAATGAACGTATGGGTTCCGGATTACGTCCGAGTGTGTTTCAGCTTCAGCAATTTCCACCTTTGTATCCCGTCTTTTCAAGATTGAATTGTTTGTTCATAATGGGCCGTGTGCAAATGAAAAGAATACTGTGTTATGGGCTGTGTGTTCAGAATGAGCAGTGCGTTGTATGAGCTGTGTGCAGATTGAACCAAGTGTTGTGCTATGGGCTGTGCGTTCAAAATGAGCAGTGGCTTGTTTGAGTTGTTTTGCTGTTGGTCAGTTCATTATCTGGTTATTACAATACAAGCGTTTGATTTTCAGACAGCAGATCAATCTCTTTTACATTGAGGTGTAATATGATGCAATGTGAAGTACGAAATGTACAAATGTAACACTTTTTCAGACAAAAAGTTTGTTTCATTTCATCATTTTTCAAATACATAGCTTTGGAGAAAACAAAAACCTGCCTGGGGCAGTACAAGGTACTCAAGGTATCAACAAAAAGTAAAGCAAAACAAAAAGAAGAAAAACAGCAAAAGTCTGGATTAGCATCAATCATCTCAGGCCTACGGGTATGTCCTTGTCCTCTTCCTGGATGAAGGTCCAGGAGCATCGTTATCAGCACCACCATCTAAGCCTGAGCCCAAGCCATCTCCGGTCTCCTCCTCGGACGACTCTGCCCCCGACTCCGCTTCTGTCTCTGCCTCGGACTCATCATCATCGGGAACTGGTGCCCGAGAGCTACTCCCAACATGAGTATGCCCCACTTTGGTGCAGGGGTATACTCTGCCATCTTGCCCTCCTCCTCGAGTAGAAACAGAAGGCCGAGCTGGAGCACCTCCTGTAGCAGGAATTTGGAATAGAGGCTGAAAAGCGCAAATGGAAAACGCATCAGTATGCTACGCAAAACAGAGTATGAATGCTGTAAGCAGTGTATCAGTACAGAATGCAGTGTATGAGTACAGTGTATGAATACCGCGAGCACTGTATGAATCTGTGGGTTACAGCGTATCAAATGCCGTGAGGGTAGTGTATCGAGTGTTGTGTTGACAGTGCAATACATTAGATTATGTGAAACAGTTTATGTATGGTTTGAGACTGTGGTCAAAAGAACATACCGGAATACTTTAAATGGCTAGAAAGTCGAGGCTCCGCTGGAGCATCCTCATCACAGAGGCGGTCAACTCCAGGGACTGGTGAGTCTACTTGGAGGAAGCCTGCAAAAGTGTTAGAAACATCAGTATTCTGCAGAATATCAAATGAAATGACAGTGCAAAATACAAAATGAAATAATACATACCGGAGGCAAGTCGTAGAACCCGACTAGCTCGTGATCAGCCGGAGGGGGAGCGATGGGGATCTAGTAAGTCTCCCTACCCTACCCTCTTCATGTCATCATCGTGGGCAGTGTTAGCCAACTAGCCCCCTGTCCTCTCTGGGACCTTGCTCCCTACTCTCTCCGAGACCCCCGGGACCCACTCCCGTCTCGAGCCTGAGGTGCCCGCGACGCTCCTGCCCTCGTTGCTAGTGCCATTGGTCTCTCCCCCTCAACTCGGCGAGCACCCGTCAGTGGCCGCATGATGTAGGTTTGGACGTACTCGACGTAATCGCCCTCGCGTCTAAAGCGATCACACTCCCAGCCGATGGTATACTCCGTCAGCTCCTGCAGAGTGTATCTCTCGGTATGTCTCACGTGAGTAGGGGGCAGACTGGGAACTGCCTACTTTGATAAACCTAAGGTCTGGCGCAGGAAGCGCTTGCCCATGTACCATGCCCGACAGACCGGGCCCTCTAACGAAATCCTGAAACGGGAGGTCTCCTGAGCGCCCTCATACCGCTCCCGTACTACGATGGGCAAGGAGGCCCACGGCTGCCAGGTGATCTGCAAAAAAAATACAGTTTGTTATCTATTGCTATTGAAAATGTAATGCAAAGCGAAGCTTAAATGAAGTGTAATGTTTGACATACCTCTGCGGCGGTAATAGTATCGAAATAGCGGCGGAAGAATCTGAAAGACTCTCGAGGCCTCCGTTCGCACCTCACGTCGAAGCGGTGGGAGAATGGGATCATGAGAGGTATCTCCTCCTCTGGTACTGGGGTAAGCCTCGGGAAGTAGGCGTATACCCTGGCTATGCTGAGTGTAATGCAGATATCAGTATGCTTATCAGATAAAGCAGAATGAAGAAGAAAGCCAAATCGAAAAAAGCGATTATGCGATGTGTCGGTGTGCGGTTTGTGCGACATACGATCAATGTAAGCGGATTGCATGTTTGCGATTAATGTACCGTATACAGAGTATAGGTAATGTAAAGCAGAAATGTAAAACAGAAGAAAAAGACGTACCTTCTAAGCCCGCCAGTAGCCTCCGAGTAGTTATCCGCTGAGGCGAGAGGATGAGCTCATGTAGCCATAGAGTGTGGCCAAACCTGCGCCACCCAAGTCATAACGGCAAATCCGTATGACATCCACCAAAGCGCTCAACAGATAGAGGGGCACGGTGTTCGCCCGGTCGGCGAAAAGGGTCGTCCCCAGTAAGAACATAAGCAAGCCGCGAGCATACTGCTCCTCCTCCTCCTAAGTGGTCGGCGCCTGAATCATGAAGTGGTCCTCGAACAACAAGTATCTGACGAATCCTGGGTAGGCAAGAGGTGGCATCTCGCCAAGCAAGTATATTTGGGCAGCCTTCCACTCATCCATGTCTGTGTCGAAGGGGATCGGATCACCCCCTACCCCGATGCCGGGGAGCATCGAGAAGTCGAAAGGAGTCATCGTCATGTCTCCCGTGGAAGGAATCGGTGGTGTCCCACCACCTCTCCACCAAAGCGGCAAGAAGAGGTCTGCTCGCAGTGTGGCGCGAGAGCCCCATGCAGAAAGTGCCGAAGCAAGCCTGGTCAATGATACGGCGAACCGCCTCGGGAAGCTCCATGTACCACCCCCGGGCCATGACATTCCCATACCCCTAGAAGGCATGGGAATCCCCTTGTGGTCAAAACGAACAATTGCAAAGCAGTGTTACAAATACAGTGTTGAATACACTTAGGATCAATGAAAATGCAGTGCGTGGGTGCACGTTTCCAGTTAAACAGATATCGGGTGCCGGTGTCCTCGCAGTGAACTACAACATGTGATGTATCAGTGTGATTGAGTGGTTCAGTGAAAATGTAGTGCATGTGTACGCGTGTTCAAAATCAAGCAGATATTAAGTGCGAGTGTCCTCGCAGTGAACTACAACATGTGATGTATCAGTGTGTTTGAGTGCTTCAGTGAAAACCCAGCGCGTGTGTAGGTGTTCAAATTCAAGCAGGTGTCGAGGTGTGGATGTGTTCACAGTGAGCTACGGCATGCGATGTATTAGTATGTCTGAGTTGAGCAGTTAAGAAACAAAAACGACTATTGCAGTTGTGTGTTCTATATTGCAGAAAATGAAACAGAGAAGAGTGTACCTTGGAGGCGCCAAAGGACAGATGTGACTCTGGCTGGTGCAGTAGGAGCTCCAGTGCCACACCCCTGGCAAAACTCCTGAACTGGCGAAGTCCGTCGGGAGGCAGCACATGGATCGCCGGCCTGTAGGTCATCGGGTCAAACAGTCGAACGCTCAGAGGTAGAAGCTCGACCTCGGGGTCAACATCCATCTTCGGGGGAGCCCCATCGTATGGAATGTCATCTGCCATCTCAAGAATGGTGCGAAAATGGTCAGGAATGTGAAAACCGGGCGAGAATATGAAAAGTCAACTGAAAAGTCAACCCCGAGAGGGCAAAAAATGGCCAGGAAGGTCAGGGTGCGAAAAAGGCACAGAGATCGAGGTAAACTCAAGGGAAACAAACCCCGAGTGGCAGAAATCGAGAAAAAGACACCAAAAACAAAGATTTGTTTGGTTCAAAATGTTCGAAACAGCGAGGGTTTCGCAAATCAAACGTTGAAACGAGCCCGAAAACCAAGGAAATGCGAGGATAGAAGATTGGGAGATCACCTAGAGAGAGAGGAGAGCAGTTTTCGACCTAGGGCAAGTGAAGAAAATAGGGCTAGAAGCCCTATATTTAAAGACCCGTGCCGAATTGACAAAACTGCCCCGAACAGGCACTTTTGGCCGGTCGGCCATATTGTTGGCCGGTCGGCCAAACAGATGGCCGGTGGCCTTATTTTGTGGCCGATGGATGGCCGGTGGACTCCCCTCATGGCCGATGAGTCTCCTACACCCTTGTTTGGGTCATTGATGTGGTTTGGGACCTTCTTTGCTCAATACTATGCAAGAAAGTGCATCTCCGAAGCTTAACCAGTCTTCGTTTTGACCTCGGACCGTGCCTTTTGTGTGCCATCCTCGAATACGTGCAAGGTGTATCCTTTTCGTATCCTTTTGTCTCTTAAGAGACTCAGAAACTGCTTTATATGCATTACATTACAATGTTTTGTCGTAAGCGTGCGTTGGTTATACATCATCTCACTTGAATTGTTATGCACACACTTTGTGCGTTGTCGCATATGCCATACTTGAGTTGTTATGCATCTTCTTTAGGTCGCATCGTCGTGCGCACCCCACATGCATTGTCATGCGTGACCCTTGTCACGCGTTGTCATATGCACCTTACGTGCATTGTTATGCATCTTCTTTATCTCGCATTGTCATGCGCAGTTCATTGCATTGTCATGCACTTCAAAAGACATGCGTCGTCGCACATTTCTTTCATTCGCATTATCATGCATTTCAAAAAAAAAAAAAACAAAAAAAAAACATGCATTATCATGCACGTCTTATTCGCATTGTCATTTTTTTTCATTCGCATTATCATACATTTCAAAAAAAAAAACAAAAAACATGCATTGTTATGTGTGTTTCATCATTCATTGTAATATATTGTATTGCACATAGCTTGCATTGTGATGCATTCATTGTATATATCGCAATGTAGCATTGCATGCATTTACTGCATCACATCCATCTATGGCTTGCGCCTTTCCAAGTTGAGCTTGGTCTAGTATGTGCCCACACTTTTCACGTTGAAGCATGGTTATGATATTATGTGTACGCACCTAGTGTTGTGGGTGACGGCACCGTTTCCGTGTTAAACAAGGCTTGTATGTGTCCATGCCTTTTCTAGGCAAGATTTGGTTTGGCCGCGTGTCTCATGCATTGTACATAGCTTGCATTGTCATGCATTCATTGTATATATCGCATTGTAGCATTGCATGCATTCACTGCATCACATCCATCTGCGGCTTGCGCCTTTCCCTGTTGGGCTTGGTCTGGTAGTGCCCATACTTTTCACGTTGAAGCACGGTTATGATATTATGTGTACGCACCTAGTGTTGTGGGTGACGGCACCGTTTCCGTGTTAAACAAGGCTTGTTTGTGTCCATGCCTTTTCTAGGCAAGATTTGGTTTGGCCGCGTGCCTCATGCATTGTACATAGAAAGCATTGCATGCATTTGCTGCATCTTCCATCTACGGCTTGCGCCTTTCCTTGTTGAGCTTGGTTTCATATGTGCCCATACTTTTCACATTGAAGCACGGTTATAATATTATGTGTACGCACCTAGTGTTGTGGGTGATGGCACCATTTTTGTGTTAAACATGGTTTGTATGTGTCCATGCCTTTCCTAGGCAAGATGCGGTTTGGCCACACACCTTATCCATTGTGTATATTACATTGTAGTGTAATTTGTTGCATCCAGCATTTAGGATCACGATCTTTCCTCAGCGGGTCATTTCCCCACTTATATCATTCCACCCAATTACTTGTATCTTGTGTTCCGTCTACACACTCATAGTTCTGCATGGGTACACGCCTATTCCACTGTTGGTATTGTGGTTTGAGGGTGTCAGCACCTTTTCTATGGTAGTCGGACTTTGCATCTCCATCTCTTTATGATATTTGTGTGGTTTTGAACTGCTTATGTTTTGATCATGTTTTAAATGCATTGCATATCATTTGCATTGATTATACATAGTTCTGTAAATATTGCATTATCATTTTGCATCCATTTCGCATTGTTATGCGTTGACATACATAGGTTGCATTGTCATGCACTCCTTCACTTGGGTTGTTACGCAGCCTTAACTTACATGTCATGCATGTTGCTAACAATATTGTACCTATTAAGTTTCTCTCTTTTTCAGGCACGATATTGTATGTACGGTTCATTTGAAGCTGGCACGACCAGACGAACCGCACAGGTATTATATTCTCCGCGTCAAGCGTAGCGAGAATTACATAATTCTTTTACATCTTTTCTGCATTGTAATGTAGTTGGATTTGTGTTTGATTGCTTAAAAGTGTCGCATGTTATGCTTCGTTACAGCTTTCTTTGCATGATCATAAGTTATGCTCGGCTTTGTGCATTGTCTTGCATTTTTCCCCTGCCTTCGGGTGCATATCTTATCTGTAGCTTGTATGCTTTGTCTAAGTCTACAGCCTTGTCAAAAATGGGTCATCTCTGGGATTTCACACTCACTCCCGTCATTGTTATGACTTTCGAGTTCTGTCAAAGAGGGGTAACTGTAGACACCCCATTTTTGATCGTCCTTGAGACTTGGACGTCACCATTTGAACACTTGGTGATCATCCTTGTTTGTGTTCGTCTTGAGTTCCGGAGGTCTCGGCCACGCGCCTTGCCTCAAGACCTTTTGACTCGACCGTTTTGTGTTTGGTTTTGCAACAAACACTTGTGTTTTGCTTTTGAGGGGTAGGGAATGGCTTTTTTGCCATCCCCACACCTCACCGGCCATGGCTTGAGACCACCAGCCATTGTTTTGTTGCCATCGGCCAAATGTTTGGCCGGCCGGCACTCTTTGTGGTCGACCGACCTTTGTTTTGGCCAATTTTTCATTTTTGGCTGGCCGACCACTGTGCATCTGCTTTTGGCAGATATTTTTTGCCAGCTGTGATAGCTGGCACCCACTTTGCACCCCCTCCATGCACGTGTATGAAGGGATTTCACTCTTGCTTAGCTTGTTTTGTAAGTTTTGCAAGAGTGAATCTCTATAAAGGGAGGCCTTCTCCTCCCTCCCCAAGGGTTCCAAAAAAATTCCAGAGGGTCTTAGATTAGGGTTAGGGTTTGTGTATACATCTATCTGTATATCTCCCTCTCTTGTGAGTTTTGTGTGTGTTTAGGTGTGTTTAGTCTTACTTTTGTGCACAAACACCTAGTGCTACACCATCCCTTAGTTGCTGAGGCATCAAACGGTTGTTCTTGGAAATTTTGGGTGAATTCAAGCTTGGAAAACCAGCCGGAGCATTGTTCTTGAAGAGGGTCTTCAAGGGTAAGAACCTTACCCCTTTGTTCCCCATTTTTGCATAGGCTTTTAGCCATCCTTGCATCTGTTTTTAGACTTTTTATATAGCTAATTAAAGTCTTGTTTTTCAGTACTTTAAATAGTTGTTTAAGGTTGTTTTGTTGTTTGGGGTTGTTTGACCCCTCTTAGGCCTTGTTTGGCCCCTTTTTTGTGTTATTTTGGTGAGCTCCAGGACCACCTTGTCTTGGCCTCCTCACCACTGAAATCCAGAGGGATTTCAGTGGTGGGGATGGTGCTTTAAGGTCCTAAGAAGCAGAGGGTCATCCCCTCTCCTTGTTGCCTTCAATAATTGTCATTTTAGCCTCATGTGTGAGCACCTTGTTTAAGTTCATGTTGGCGATGTCTTAAGTAGCATTTGTGCTTATTTTGTCATGATATAGCACTATTTTTAATTGGTTTAGACACACCATGCTTGCCTTGCGTACTTGTCTTGTAATGCCATTATTTGCCTTAACATGTACTTAGCATTTAGATTACTATGCTTACTTGTTTTGGCCAAGCTTTGTGAAGCTTTTATGCATGTTTTAGTATGCTTAAGGTCTGTTTGTGGTTGTTTTGGCCATCCATGACATGCTTTGTATAGCCACCTTGCATTTTGGCTTGTTAGCCTTGGGCGTGTGAGTGTTGAGCATGCATTACTTGGCTTGTTTTAGTGGTTTGGCACCACTTATAACACCATTTCAGTCCTTGTGGTATGCTTGTATGCTTGCATTTGATGTTACTTTAAATCCTTAAAGAGTTTGTGTCATATGCTCCATGTTTGGACCTTTGTGCATGCCTTTAGACTTAGGCCATTTAGATGCCATCTAGGTGTGCCTTTGACCTTGTTTTGGTCTGCCTTGGGATGGTTTTGAGTTCCCGTGGCCAAAGTTTAAGTCCTTGGGTTTGGTTGCATGCCTTGCTTGCATTGTTAGGTTGATTTGGCATCATCCCTCATGTATTTTCAGAGCTTGCTATGCTTGCCATTAGTCCATGTTTATCCTCTTTTAAGTGTGCTTAAAAGTTGCTATTTGATGCATAAGTGTTGGACTTTGTGTGCATGAATGTTTTTGTGCACATTGGCCTTGCATGTTGTCGCATACTTGGCCCATAAACATCTTATTACATGCTTAAATGATAGTGCATTTGGCATGCATTCTTCTCTTTGTTTTGGTTGCTTAACATGTTACATGTTTTGCATGTTTGCATGTTGGCATTGCATTTCGCATGCTTGTTAGCTTGCACCCTTGTTACATGTTTGCATGTTTGCATGCTTGTTGGCATTCTCATGTTGCATACTTAGCTCACATGCCTAGGTTACATTGCATTGAGCATGCATGCCTTGTCTCTTGATCAAGTGATAGAGGTTGGGCCCATTGTTTGTTTATGTGCACTTCATTCCACATTGAAATGGCACACTTGGTTTCTTGGGCCATCACGCATCGAAATACGCGATTGGTGGTCCGAGAATTGAGTACCATCCCCCTTTGAGTCATAAACATGATAAGGGGTATGGTGGTGCCCACATTGCTTTGAAATGTATTGCCATACCTTGCTTGTCCTCTGTTGCTGTCAAAATAGGATTCTGCAGGCATAGACGGCCGACCGACCACATTGAGTGCCGGCCGACCACAAATATCTGGCCGAGAGGCACACCAATGGTCGATGACCACTTTCCCATGGCCGGTGACCATTCCTCATGACCGGTGGCACCCCATAGTGTTCAGAGAGTGCTCCTTGGGATTTGTGCAATTTTCAGAGGCATAAAACAGTGAAAATAGAGACAGCTTGTGCATGGTGGTGGATTTCTGAGCGAAGCCGTGCACGCATGCATTGGACCCTCTTCGAGGCTATTTTACCGCTTTATTAGCTTAGTTAATTTGCTTAACTAGTTAATTGGTTTGTAAGTATTTAATTAGCTTGTTAGTTGATTAAATTATTACATGTCATCATCATCCTTGGCCAAACACAAGGCCACATAATACACACATCTCATATTTTCACAAATTAGTACATAAGGTCTCAATATACAAAACTTAAGGTTTCTTCATTTCATAGCATGCACAAACTCCATTCACCATCTTCATATACAAAGACTAGATCCTCAATTTAAGCTTCATCTCCATAAACGTGGTGGAAATAATGTGATGAGCTATCCAACTTAGTGAATAATATGAACACAAGAGCTAGCATTTTACCATGGATACAATGTAGTCGAAAGCATAGGATGCTTAAATAGATAATCAATGGATAGCATAATTCATTTGAAATGAAACATGGCTTATCAGTATGCAATAGATAGCTTTGAAATCAAAAGCATAATTTTCTCAAATTTGATAATCATTCAAATCTTACAAGACATAGCTGAGGTATATTGCATTTCAAGTCCAAAGCTTCAATTTCACATTATTATTAGCAAATTCATGATTATATATGACAACAAAAATAAAAATTATAGCAATAAATCAAACCTATCTTCATCCCAACTTCTCAAGAGTTTTCTTTACCCACTATGCCACATCTAGGGCCACAGGTTGTACAAATCATCAGCAAATCATCTAGACAATGAGAGAACACATGAAGTAAATTATATACTTATTTGAAACATTTGAGCGTAAACAACACATGGAGTAAACCAATGAGGTAAAGTAAATTTTACCCTTTTTTCATTAACTTTTTTTTTTAGTACTCTTTTAAGACTAAATGAAGGGCTTGGGTGTTTGTTTGAGCAGGGAGGAAATGACTTTGAGATATATGACTCAGAGAGAAAACGATGGGTCACAATTGACTTTATATTTTAGCTTCTTATTGCATTATTAAATACCATGGATTTTTCTATTTCCATGGCATCTAGAGAACCAAATGCATCATTAGTATAGTGTCATTGCAAAGAAAGCTCCAATCAGACTTGGATGATTGCAAAACAGAATGGATCCATTTTCGAAAATAAATATAATTGGTGATATTCTCATACAATGCTGTAAATGATTTTTTACATAAAACAGAGTACTTGTTTTAAATGCTATGGAAAACAAAATGGAAAAAATGTTGCAACTGCAAAAGAAACAATTTCATTTGGATAATGCTGTAAAACAACATATATATACACATAATCCTCGTTTTAATGATGCAATTGGGAGTTTCTAAACCCACCACACATCCGCCATGTTCATCTCTACACCTATATTCACAAATTTTTCTTCATAACATACAAGATATACAATGCATATAGTGAGTGTAGAGAGAAAATAAGCGAGTGTATTTAGAAGCTCCGATGAATTCTTTTCATAAATGCAGCCTCTGCTTCTCCAAAACCTGCTACTGCTGGTGATAGTAACTACAATGTATGTACTCTCCCTCCCCCCCCCCTCCAAAAAAAAATAGAGTAAATTCTTGAGTTTTTATTTATTTATTTATGGGTACCTAGAATTATGGTTCAACAGTAATAATAATATACATTCACAAAAAGATCATACACAAGCTGTATTGAGATTCATCATTTTTAAATATTGTGCTCATTAGTGACCTCCTAATTACAATGTCTTTGACACTGAGCTGCTATGACATCTAATTGTTAACAGGAAAGTTACTTCCAAAAGGATTAAGATCAAGCAGAAATGATTAATGTTCCTATTTTGGTTTGCTGAATTAACTTTTTAGTTTATTCATATGCATCAGCGGTTTCTAGATTAATTTGTGTTTTTATTTTTCAGGTCAGAAATTTTTTGGAGAGATGCAAAATATGGTCCAAGAATTAAAGAACTTAGTTTTTTTTAAGTTTTTTCATTTTTTAATATATGTAAGCACAGTTAATTTTTTTTTACTTAATTCCTTTGTATAAACTTTTGAATATTTAATTTTCATTTATGAAATATATGACGTCATTCTATTCAATAGGTGGTTATGATTCAAAATATAGTATATAGTGTGTATTACATTCTTCAAATGTGCATACAAAAATAATATTGATTATTTTTCAAATATGTCAAACCCTTTTTTTTATTACAGATTTTATTAGTTATTAATCACACTTAAAAAGTGTGATTAAAAATGACCCTTTTTAATCACACTTTCAAAGATCACACTTAAAAGGTTTGATCTAAATGTTATTAATCACACTTAAAAAGTGTGATTAAAAATGACCCTTTTTAATCACACTTCCAAAGATCACACTTAAAAGGTGTGATCTAAATGTTATTAATCACACTTAAAAGGTGTGATTAAAAATGACCCTTTTTAATCACACTTCCAAAGATCACACTTAAAAGGTGTGATTAAAAATGACCATTTTTAATCGCACTCCCAAATATCACACTTTAATAAAACTTAAAAGGTATGATTAAATAACATACATCACACAAAAAAAGTGTGATCTTTATCTATTTTTATAGTAGTGTGTATTATTCTTTCGGTCCCTCCGAGCGAGGACAAATTTGTAATAAGCGTGCGTGTGCGCGATGCATGTCTTCCAACTCCCACTTCTTTTCCCCTTTTACTTACCTGCTTTTCATGGTTAGTATTAGGACATGTTTTGATTAGCATCCTTATGCTATCCATGTATGCATCATTCATCAGTATTGCATGCACCGAGCTCGGCGCATCATACTAATTGCATAGTATTTCAAATCTAACTTGAATACATGTTATCTGTTGCATTTCACATGCCATCCATAGATTAGTTGAGCCTATTCTAGCTGTATTTTGCTTACGATGCATTAGCCATCTTAACATGAACTAGGATCATGCATTGATTACTAACTAGTTTTTGTTTTGGCTCGGAGTACATTGTGAGTGTTTATACTTTAGCATCTTGCATGTGTGAGTTTTGCCATGATAGCATGCTTGCCATGAAGCTATTTGCTTATGTGACATATCTGTCTGAATGCCTGTGGGTGGAGGTTGGATTGCTTGAGTTGGAACAACTCGTTGAAATCCATATTTTAGTCTACTTGCGAGTAGCAAATTTCAAACTGCCTTTCAAATGCGAGGATATGCAATGCTTTGTTCCAAATTAGGCGATCTAGTCTATACTTTTGTGTTGTGCGCATCACATAGTAAGACTAGCTAATTAACCGGAATAAGAACGCATAATGTTTTCAAAACTTGATATCATGGTTAGTAGAGGCCAATCTTTGATCGGGCGAGCGGGGGTGCTCACGAAGTGACCTTCCCCAATCATACCCAAGTTCCTGAGCTGGGGCAACTTTGGTGATGACGGACACGTGGCCTTAGGCACGAGTCAGGGTTTCCTAAATTTTTCCAAAATAAAATATTTATGTGGCAACTCTGTATCTGGCAAAGCAGTCCATGTTTGGCACTTCTTTCAAAAAATCTGTTTTCCAAAACGATTTCCCAGATTTAGACTCTTTGATGATTCATCGATCTTGCATTACACCCTGCGAGATTAGATACAGGACCGTGACTAGTTGAGTCTGAATTGTAACATGAGGCCCACGGGCACGTCTACACCTTACCATGAGAGAAGAGCTGATTACAGTGTTGAGCAGTGCTATTCAGTCTAGGGGCAATTTTCCATCTCTGGATTCGAGGTTGTACATCTTGAGGATAGATTCCATGTGTGTCAGGTTGTGATCCTCATCGAAAATAGTTTTGAAAAGTTTTAATAAAAGTTTATTTTGTTCAAATTAATCTTTTTACAACTTAGACCAGTGTTGGACAAAAAGGAAAATTTTTAGTACTCATAACTCCAATTTCATTGATTTCAATACAAAGTTCTCCAGCTTTTGATGCAAATCAAAGTTGCTTTTTATTACGTTCAAAAAAAAAAAAAAACTTGAAAGTACAGATCAAAGTAATAAGTTTGGGGGCATAGGTGAATCAGGTGTTCCTGCGTCCCCTCCCAGAGCTCATGGAAGCTTCTGATGCTAAAGTAGGCCCAGCTTGTGCCTCATCTTCAAGCCAAATCAAGCATTCACCAGAAAGGGCGCAACTGAAATTGGGAGCAAGAGTCAAAAGTTCCTTCGTTCTCCAAGCATTGGGGTATCGAGCCAACTGTGAACCTCGGATTGGAAATGAAGCCGGGTACTCTATCCCCTCTTCCGAGCAAGTTTGGTCGTGTCCGAACTGACGCCTAAACCGAAACGAAAAGTAGAATACACAATGTGTCAGGCCAATCAGCTGAATGTCGGGTTGTCGAGACATGCTGTTGCTCATCTCAGGCAGATCAAACCAAGGGCAACGTTAAGCATTGTTAATAGCAGACCTGTTGCACATCTGATGGCACCACCATCCCTCGTTTGGGAAATCAATTAGCCATTGGTGAAAAAAATAGCCTCGTGCTGAATATGCAGGGCAGGAGTCCACTACCTTCAACCTGTCCATGAGCCATATCTGGGGAGGGATGAAAAATAAGAGAGATTAAAGAATAGAGAGATGTGCATTAAGAGGAAAAAGTGGAAAAATGTTTAGAGAGAAAAACAAAACTTGAGTGCCGAGTAATGTAATAAACACATATGAGATAGGGTGGGAAACATTACCTAAAGAAGTAGTGGACTTCCCGCAAATTTGTTTGTCTCTTGCCCATGGAAAGCATCCAAGCTTATCAAAGTCTAGGCCAATGCTAAGCCAATACAGCTCTTGCCCTCTTTCAGGCTTTGGGCCACTTCGATCAAGTGAATGCTAGACCCTCCAAAAATTGAGGCAAGAAAAAAATGAGCCAACATACACAAACAAAGGGCATGCTATCGAAAACTCTATCGAAGACGGTCGCTGCGGTCACCGGCGTAAGAAAATTGATGAATGAGCCTGGGAATATCCAGCTCTCTGTTTTGGACCAAGGATCGAGCCTCATGCAAAGTGAGTCCACACATCCTTCCTAAAGCCTAGATGTGACCAAAACGGGGCTGAGGCAAGATTTCCTCGTCACACTGGGATTCCATCAAAACTTGGAATTCTTCAATTGTCGGACATGCCTCTTGTCTCCCAAAGCTGAAAACATGTGTGATCGGGTTCCAACACCTAGCCGCGGCCTGAAGGAATGGAAAACATAGTGGAGAGCGACTCAAGGGGAATAGTGCATTTATCCCGAAACCCCAGAAATTCACTTTTTTTTAGCCATCTAAAGTTGTAATCCAATTTGAAAGTTTTTTGGTAAAGAATGGCTCCATTTGTGGCAAAAACAGAGCTGGAATGAAGAAATTATGAAGTCCCAACTTTTGTAGAAGATAAGGCACTGAGTGGAAGACAAATGGCAACAATTTGGAGGTCTCTCACACTGATGGCCGACCAACCAGTGGTGATGGCCGACGGCCACCTTTTGTAGTCGACCGGCCACCATTGGTGGCCGACAGCCTCTGTTCATGGCCGATGGCCTCTTGGTTGGTCCTGTGGTCAACCTGTATGTCGAGAGTGTTGAGAATCTATGTTTTGTTCTGCTCTTTGTGCATTGTGTTGTCATATTTTGGTTAGTTTTGTTGAGCTGTTTTGTTTCAATTTGCTTATGGAGTTGTATTTGTATTGTTTTGATTATCGAGTTGTTATTATTAGTTGTTCATTGAATTGTTTTACTCTGTTTGTTAAGTGTTGGTCGGCTCATTACCTGATTAAGAAGGTTGTGTGAATACAATGTTCAATTTCCATCAATCTTGTTTTTATGCAATGTGCTGCTCGTGTGGTGCTCAGGATGCAAAATACAACACTTTTTCGTACAAAAAGCTAGTTTTCATTCTGATCACGGTTACTTTTTACAAAAGAGTACAAGTTTTTAAAGAAAATAAAATTGTGTAAGATGTACAATGTGCTAACACTACTAGTAAAAAGAAACTAAGAAAAAACATATGAATTAGCGCCAGCTATCTCAGTCTCGGGAGGCCCTCTTCGTCCTCTTCCTAGAAACAGACTCAGACCTGTCTCCGTCAACGCCGCTATATGTACCTCCCTCTGAACCAGAATCTGAACCAGAGTCATCACTGCTTTCTGCCTCAGAGTCTAGCTCAGCATCATCTCCACTAGCAGAACTCGAGCTAGCATCATCGTCTCCGCTCTCAGATGACTCGGTGTGCTAACCCAAAGCCTCCTCGGTCTTACTGGTCTCATCGTCGTCATCGCTCATGATAGGCTCTGAAGGGCTCCTCTGATCTCAACCACGGATTCTCACTCGGCCACGTGCCTAAACCTGTCTCTCTCTCCTCTTTGCCACCGAGGAGGCACCGCTGGTGCTGGTGCTGCTGGTCCCATCGGTATGGGTGGAACCTGAAAGGATAGTTCATATTAGTAAAGTAGGTTCATCAGATGTGATGTAGAATTCAGATACAGTGTGTGGATACAGTGTGTCAGATGTGATCTATAGATGCAATATATCAGTTTAGTGTGGGGAAGTGTTCAGTTGAAATGTCAGTTTTAGTGTATCAGCAGAAATTTCATGACTGGAATGTAAGAAAACTGAATAAAGTACCTGAATGCTGTAGAAGTCGAGCAGTGTCTCTCTCCTCAATATCATGCTCTCGAATGAGGCCAACATCTCGAGCAATCCCTTGACATACCCGGCGGGTGCCTACAAACATATTGTGAATGATCAATATCTGGAAGGAATGAATATCTGAGTATCTGAGCGAGAATGGAAAAAATGAGAACTATAGTGCATACTGAAGGTGAATCAGGCACTCTAATATATTTGTGCCCAGCCGGTGCAGGCTCAATAGGAATCTGATAGGCCTCTCTAGTGTGTCACCAACATGTCAACTAAGTCGGAAGCGCAGGCCAACTGAAGCCCTATCTGACGAAGGACACCCCTCTAGCCTTGCCCCTCGGTGCTCGAACCTTGCTCGTCGAAGGGGCATCTACTACTCTTCCTGCACGAGCATGAGTACCCATCAAGGGAGGCATGAGATGCGTTTGGATATGTGTTGCATAGTCCCCCTCTCCAAGAAAGTAGTCAGCATCCATGCCTCGTGTAAAGTCGATCACCTCCTAGGAAGAAAGACTCTCTGTAATCCACATGGATGGCAGAGGTAGCATGGGAACCGCCTGTATCAGCAAACCCAAGGTCTGGCATAGGAAGCGCTCGCCTAAGAACCAGACTCAGCCTACCGGTTCCTTGAGTACAAGCCGGTAATGAGAAGCACCCCAAGTGCCAGCAAACTTGAACCTAACACCCTCAGGCACCGTCGCCCACGACTGCCATAAGATCTGCAGATAGCAAATACACAGATTGTTAGTTGCTATTAGAAAAGTAATATGAATCAAAGCTAAAGTAAAGTAGAAAGAGCTGTGGGTTTTGAGTTACCTCTACTGCAGTCATTGTGTCAAAATACCGGCGGAAGAATGAGAAGGTCTCCCTAGTCCTCCTCATGCACTTGCCGTCGTATCGATGAGAGTAAGGTACAACAGAAGGCATCTTTGCCTCCGGCTCTGGGGCGAGAGTCGAAAAATATACATATACCCATAGCTGCAAAAAGCAAAAGGGTCACAATGAGTATACAACAGATAAATACAGATAATGCAGAAAGCAGAATATGTGTGCAATGTGCAAAAAATGCAGAATACAGGGAGGATGCAGAAAGTAGAGTGTATAGTGCAACGTACAGAATGTACAAATGCAGAGCAGAGATCAAACTATGTGTGTGTAGTGTACAGAAAGTGCAAAGTAGAAACCACGGCAGGAAATGTAAAGCAGAAAAGCAAAGCATACCTCTCAAGCTCTCTAGTAGCTATCGACTCTATTCTCGCTTTTGCAGGATGTTGAGCTCATGTAGCAATATAAGGGAGCGAGGCCAGCACCACCTCAGTCGTAAAGTCAGACCCGAGACAAGTCCACCAAGGCACTCAAGAGATATAGCCCGACAATGTTTGCCCTGTCGGTGAATAGAGTAGTGCCAAAGAGGAACATCAAGAAGCCTTGGGCGTACTATTCGATCTCCTCTAGGGTCTCTAGCTCTATCCCTCTGAAATGATCTGCAAACCAAGTATATCAAACTATCCCTGATCGAAAGAGAGGTGGGCGTGCCTCCAGCAGGTAGATCCAAGCGGCCTCCCACTCATCCATGTCGTATCGTAAGGGATCGGCCGACCCCCTACATTGATGTTGGTGAGCATAGCGAAGTCATAGGGAGTGATCGTCATGTCCCTTGCGGTAGAGAAATGGAAAGAGTTGGTGGTGTCCCACCACCTCTCTACCATTGTGCCAAGTAAGGGCCTGCTCACTATGAGACGCAATAGCCCCATGCAGAATAAGCCAAATGCAACCTCATTGATAATCTGGCGGATGCCAACGGGGAGGTCCATGTACCACTCTCTCGCAGATGTGGCTTCGTATCCTCAGAGAATGTGTTTGAGAAGATAGTGTAAGAAATGCAGTGCAAGAATGTGTTTGAGATAAATAGATGAAAGATAGCGTAAGCGTGATCTATGCAAGAAATGCAAGGTACATTGCGGAGAATGTAAGAAGATAGTGTATACCTCGGTGGTGTCATAGGATAAATGAGACTTCAGCTCTCGTAGCAAGAGATCCTTTGGTACGCCTCGTGCAAAACCTCTGAAATGACGAATAGTATCGGGGGGTTACCCATGCACCTCGAGGTGATATGTCTCCGGGTCAAAAGGTCGAACCCTGGGCGGTAATGGTATATGCTTGGGATCTGCCTCCATCCCTGGAAAAGCTCCGTCATGGGGAATGTCGTCTGGCATTTGGAAAAGAGATGAGAAAGTGGGCGAAAATAAGGAAAATGGGCGTAAAATTCTAAAAGTCAACAAAAGTCAACCTTAAGAGAGAGAAAATGGGAGAAAAAGTCAAAGCCCGGGAAAAGGCACCAAACCCAAGAGAAACTCAAGGGAAACAAACCTCAAGTGGTGAAAATGAAGAAAAAAGCACCGAAATCAAATTTTAATCGGTTGAAAATGAAGGAAATCGAGAAGTTTTAGCGAATCAAGCGTTCATGGGGCATTGGAAAACGCATATAAAGCTTGGATCTAGAGAAAAGAAAGGTCTAGAGTGAGAGAGGGATGAATTTTGGCTAGGGAGGTGTGAGGAAATGAAGCTTGGGTATGTGTACTTAAAGACCCAAATGCAAAAAGACCAAAATAGCCCGAATTGCCATCGGTGGCCGACTAGCCACTACTGGTAGCCGATAGCCACCATTGGTTGCCGACAACCTTAAGGTGTGGCCGACAGGTGGCCGACACCACTCTCTGGTGGCCAATAAGCTTCCACTGCTCCTCCTTTGTGTTTTGCTACTTTTTGTGTCCTCAGCCCTCAAGAAAGTGCAAGGAAAGTTCACTTTTAAGCTCATATTGTCTCTGCGGAAGTTCTAAACCATGTCTTTGGTGCATGATGATTCATCACTAATCAACACGAATGAGGTGTATCCTTTTTAACTTGTTACAGCTCTTCCGAGAGGTAAATTGAAAGTTTTTATTCAATCCATTGTTGCATAGAATGTGCATTCCTCCATTGTTGCATAGAATATGCATTCCTCTATTTTCGCATAGAACATGCAAAGAACATGCTTAGAACATGCTTCCAATTATCTTGCATAGAATATGCATTTTGTGTTGTGCATAGAACATGCAGTTTGTACTGCATTCCGATGTTGCATAGAACATGCTTCAGTTCTCGTTGCATAGAATATGCTTCTGTTTTGTTTCTCATACGTTTTGCGTAAAAGATGTCTCTAACATTGTGTCACGACCCCATCCCGCCCCTAGTAGAATGGTGCCATGATGGCCAGTAATTCGAGACTACCAAAGGCCACTTACAAGATCACACACACAAATCAGAGTAAACATATGGGGCTTACAAATGCGGAGGCAATAAATAAAAGCTAAGTAGTCCATAAGAGTAGTGCTTAAGTTAAAAGAAATGACATACATCTTGCAATAGCTTATATACAACAAAATGGAGTACAAAAATTACATCTTGACCAAAAGGCTTCTCAGCCATCAAATACAAAATACAAGGGAATAACTAAGAAGCATGATCTTCAAGATGTTGCAAAACACGAATCCAAAAACACATCGGCAAACACATCTAGGCGTCGCCGCTGCCCTGCTCATCACCTACATATATATAGAGAGGGTGAGCTTGGATACTCAGTGAATGGTATAAATAATAAAGGGTTTACATGAATGACATCCGAGATCTTTTAACAAAACAATACATGGAATAAATCAAGCTCATCTATCAAATCTTCCAAAGCTCCAAGGGATGCTTACTAGCTTCAATATAATACAAGAGATGACATTCCGGACAAACAAACCCACGCGGTAAAACCGTCAGTGGCAAGGTAAGACAAGACAAGAGAGATCTCTAAACAATGGTGTCGTTGCATTATAGTCCCCGGACACTAAGGACTTGTGCTACAAATGCTTATAGTCCCCTAGCACATACGGACTTCCCGAGAATGTCATCAAGCAAGATATAGTATTTATTGCAAGTAGGAATAATCATTCGTGCTTGTAAATAATTTCCGAACAAGGCAAAACAAGGTTTTATCAAAGCTTCATAACATATCTTTATTAAAATACCACTCACTTAGTTCTTCAAACGTTGGGGTCAAGGCAAGTCCAAGTCCTACAAACACATGGCAGAAATCTGTTGAATGCACTTCCAAATAAGTTTGACATGCATGCAGATGATCTCGGCATTCCTCAGATGCTAGGTCAAATCAAAATAAAACACTGTCTCCCATCTCGGAAAACATCTTTGGGCACCAACCAAGTCTTGGCCGAGGTCCCACACCTTCTCGCCGAGGTGTGGTCCCGAGGGCCACTTTCAAGGAAATGAAGTCGGGAAAAATCTGGGTTTTCCCTCTGCTCAAGAACATGAAGGACATGAACATGAAGATCATGAAGAAGATGAAGGCAAGGATCATAACTTATTATTACAAAATCTGAGATTTCATGCTATGAGTTCGAAAACATGGACTTGGGTACCCATACTAGAAGATCTTTGGGAAAACAAACACAAAAGCATGGATTTTGATGTAAGCTTTCGGATCAAACAAAGCTTTTTCTTCAAGAACTCAAGAACACTAACTTTCTCTTTCCAAAACTAACTTTAAATCAATGCATGGCATGCAGAACAAATTCAATCATGCAATGCAGCTAGGTGATCAATAAGAACAGCAAGAGTAGATTAAGATTCTAACCTCAACACTCGAATCCAACGGTTTGAACTCTAAGGATCAAGCTCGCTATCTACTCTCTCACTCTAAAACTCTTCCTTCTCCTTCTAGAGTTTCTCTCTCCTCAAGAACAAGGATGTGATACAAAATGATACATTTCTAGGCTTGCCGGTTGACTTAACACTCAGCCCAGACACGTGGCAACGGTTGGTTGGCTCTACTTAAAAGGTGACTGATTGAAAAGACAAGACTATGACGAAGCGTGTTCAACAAGCTAGGCGGCAAGGGACTCCGGCGAGTAATGACATCGGCTAATAACAAGACTTCGGCAAGCAAAGGGACAATGACCTCGGCTAGAAAGGTCAACTCTTGGCCCAGCTGTGCCACACCTCGGCCTAGATGTGCCACACCTCGGTCCAGGTTGTACCGGTCTAGGGCAAGATCACTTGGGTTCAAGGGCAACATCTCGGTCCAGATAGTACACATCTCGGCCTTGGTGGTGAACACCTCGGCCTAGATAATGATATCTCGGCCAATATGTCAGGGTGCGGAGGGAGGTCAACCAGGGAAATCCCAAGATGGTCCTAAGTGTTAGAGTATCAAAAGGGTGACCTAGGCTCAAGATG